>JAJOZX010000697.1:490000-825000 GCA_023014485.1 Bathynomus jamesi | reverse complement strand
TGTGTACATAGACAAATGGGTATAAGTGAGGTCGAGTTTGTGATCATTCACAGATGTGGTTCGGTAATTTTTTGTAAGAAAATCCTTTTGGTACCTCGGAATAATATTAAAAAAATTTTATTAAAAAATTTAGAAACATTATTACTGTCGGGAAAAAAAGATAGGTTAGTTCTGATAAGGCTAGGTTAGATTGGTTGAAGTTTGCTTAGGTTAAGTTAGCGAGTACCTCGCACCTCGCTATTTAATGACTTAGAAACCACCCTTTGATCCCTGAATTGCGTCCGAAACACTTATCACGCCCTTCTCGGTTCGATGATACTCGGGTTAGGTTTGGTTTATTAGTTTTTTAGATATATTGATTTAAAAATTCGGTACCGCGTTTATCCAGAGATGCGCACTATGTAAGTAATTTGTGGAAAGATGAGTAGGAATAGCTGATTTTCTTTCCTTTAAAATAAACTTAACTTTAACGAACATTACTTGGAAAAGAAAATAATAGTGGTAGAGCGTTGGATTCCCATTTTGGTCTTCCAAAATTGTTCTTTTATCCTGTCTCGTCATCCATTTGGACCAGCAAGAGTATAGTGAAATAAAACGATAATTTTATTTTCATTATTAGCCTACCTTTATTTTTTAGCAATAAAACCCGCAGTAGAACAATAATTTTAGGTTTGATTTCCATATATTATTACATCACTGTATTTACATTAATATTGTATTTTATGAATTCTCTTAAACTATAAAAAATCAAGTGAATCGAAGCATTGTATATTTATTTTAGATAGCTTAAGTGATAATGCAGCTTAGGTATTTTACATACTAAGTAATATCTTTAATGTATTAAACTTCAGTTTAGAGCTATGATAGACTCCCTGTTCCAAACTTTTGACTTGAGTGTGACAACGACCAATTTTGCCGAAATATCTGGATCTGTCATTCAGTGGGTGGAGGAGCATTGCAAACCCCAGGTACAGCACCCAATTACTAGTTATTTATCATCTGGGCAATTATTATTTGTACAGCTTCGGAAAAAAATTTGCCTAGAAACGTAACGTTTTCGTAAAGCGCAAAAAAATTACTAATCTGTAGTGAGTAGGTTTTCTCTTTGAAATTTTATTACTATTAACACAAATAATGAAATGTCCAAAGGAATGTAGTTACCAATTAGTAATTTTTTATGCTTTTTAAAAGTTTCGCGTTTCTACCTTTTTTCGAAACTACGTACGGTGCATATTAAAATTGGCTTGTCGAAATTTATTATTAATACTGTTGTAAATTTACTGAATTTATCATCAGATATTATACTCGCTTCATAGTTCATAGACACTAGTTGTTAGTGCAGTAGTTAATCGTAAAACAGTATTACTGGACTGAAACAATGCATGTTTACTGAAAGTAAGCGTAAATATGTAGTTTCGTGGCTATCTGTTCTTTTGGCAACATCCATGACTCCATAATTGGCCAAAGTTGGTGACGTGAGAAATTACTAACCATCTTAGAACAACCACCTAACCAAGATATAAAATTCACTCTGATGAGTGGGAGTGGGAGTGGGAGTGGGAGTGGGAGTGGGAGTGGGAGTGGGAGTCTGATTTTTAGACTTCGTCAAAAATCCTGGTAGCAATGAAACTACATATTAGCCGAAGTAAGTGAGGAAGGTAATCATAAGGCAATTTTTTCGCTAATTTTTAGCCAATTTTTTTTTTCTTAAATCATTATTTCACTCCAGTTGTGACTGGAACTTCTCTCAATTCTGCCAATAAGCCTAAGTAAGTAGGTCAAGTTTGGTTGATTTCATTGAATATTCTTTGATCATCGAGGGAGATTAGTGAGATGGAAATGAGGAACTGTATATATTTGGGACTTGTTAAGAATAATTACCTTATAATATAAATATAGCCCCTAATATTACAGGGTGCTTGCTCCCTATTCAATTTGTTTCCCCTCTCTGGCTTATAGGGCCGTTTTCAGAATGGATTCCACTCGTTTGACTGTTTGTTGTTCGCATTTAGAAAGGAGGACTTTGTGTTTTTCGTATTACTGAATTTGTGATTAGCATATAATAATTTTTTATTTTTTGAGTTTGAATATCTTTATTTATAGAAAGATACCTTGTGGCAAAAAAAAAAATGCGTAATATATTTACATTTATGTTGCATATACAGAACTAGTTTGAGCATTGAGGCAAGAAACTCTGTTAATGTTATCGAATACTGGTGCTTGACATTATCTTTTAAGTTTTGCTTCAAAACCAAGTGAGGCACAGCTTTAACTCAGAATAGGTTATTCCTCGCTTTAAAGTTGGCGGTGGAATTGGCTTTATTGCTGTAGTTTTATATATATAATTTTTTTTTTCCCTTACAAAAAAGCCTTGGGAAACACCCCTGAGATTAATATTTATGTACCGCATTAAATTTATTTTTAATTAAAATTTGAATTAATTTTAAAGTGTGGGCACATTTTCACTTCATTCTCATATATTGACATTATTTTTCACGGTTTCAATCTTTTTACTTTGAGAGAATGAACCTTCGATTGAATAGCATCCTTTTCGTGATTTGATTTTAGATATTGCGGGAAGTGATGTCAGGGGTCTTGCAGCAATTACAACAGCATGAATATGCAGCTACTTCCGCCAATAATCAGAATATGATTGTCACCCATCAAGGCACTGTTGTTGGATCACTCGGCGCTGTTGGTTCACCCTTAGATACATCAACCGGTTGTAACATCGCCCCCGTCTTGAATACATCTGTTTGTAGCACCGCCCAAGTGTTAAATACATCAACCGGCTGTAACGTCCCCTCTCTCTTGTATACGTCTCCCGGTTGCGGCACAGTCCCTTCCTTAAATACAACTCTGGGTTGTAGCGTAGCCCCAGTCAAAACTTTGCCGGGTTCCTTTATGAATTGATACTATATGCCTTTATGATTTCACTCGTCGTTTAGTAATAAGACTGACTCATAGTGTTAATATTAAGTGTTTACAAAAGAACATCAGTTGTGTTCGTGTCTTATTACGAAAATGAATTCACATTAAACCTAATGTCCCTTTGAATGCCGATAAGGGTCAGTACAAATTATGTATGTGGCAATGTCTCTGTTACTTTTCGGGTCATAGTTTATTATCATCATCATCATATTCACAATATATCGTAGCTTCATTTGTACAGTTAAAGTGAGATCAGTAGTTAGGAATATTTTTATAGTTTATAACACTATTACATTCACTTTGTAATAAATGTTTCTTAAATTGGAAAAATAATTCCCTCTTACCTTGAAATTAAGAAAGCGAGTCTGTTGGGAATTTAAAAGAGCATGTTCGAATATATTACGAAATTTTGTTCTCGCTTTTACACCATGATAGGTGAAATTATAATAATTTAACGTTAAGTACGCTTATACTGTTATAACAAATACTTAACGCACTGGTTGTGTACAAAATTGAAATGGAATCCGACTTCCAATTTTGTCCTACAAAATGTCATGAAGATAATAAGGCTTTACTAGTGATGTACCGATTCCAAAATTTAGCCGATGCCGATTCTTTGCCTACATTTAAAAAAATAAATTCCCTTCATAAATTTTACTAATCTACTATGGAAACTTAAAATTTTCGTATTTTTAAATTTCAAATTTGTTCGTGTTTTTCTTTGGCTCACTCCACAATATACAGGGTGAGTCAAAAGTCCCATACATAGGCAAAATAGTCATGATAAAACTAAAAGCCGTTTCCGGGTCACTAGATTGGCCGCCGTGGTCCCGTGGAGTGGTCTCCACCTCACCCCCCTTGATTTTTACTTGTGGGGGCACTTGGAGGCTATGGTGTACCGGGTGAAAATACAAAACACGGACCACCTAAATGAACGCATTCGTGATGCGTGTGCACGCATAACACCAGACGTGTTAACTCGCGTTTGCCATGACTGGGAGGAACGCATCCGTATGTGCATTCAGTGTAATGGTGCCCACATTGAGCATATTTTGTGACTTACAAGTGATTGCATAATAAAATGACCATTTTGCCTAGTATGGAGACTTTTGACTCACCCTGTACATCATCAGAATTTGCTACTCATATACCGTATCTAAAGTAATGCTAAATAGTCTTTATTACTCAGTAAAATGATAAAGTAATTTTATTTTAGTTTTATAAATTGAATACCAATATTTGAAGTAATTGGTTTTCCTTATGTTCAACGTATTTTCTTCAACACTGTAAACAACAATAAATTTTTTAATTAAAATTTCAAGCTCCTGGTGGCCTATTTGAATAAAAAAATGGATATACAATGTGGGTTTATAAAATTATTAAAATACTTGAAATAAAGTCGGTATAATGGTTTAATATAAATTATAAAGTACAACTTAATACAGAAAGAATTATTAATATAGAGTAGGCGATTACGATAGTTCATAATATATAGAGATTAGCTGGTTAGAGAAAATTTAAGTTTGTGGGTAACTTAAGCTTTATATTTTCCATGAATGTAAAATATTTTTATAAAATTACCTTGAAATGAGTAAATTAATGAGTAAATTAAATTTTTTTTTTTTTTTTGTATGATCATTTCTATAAATATAGATTGTTTTGTAATGACAACTTTAAAGTTTTAAAGAATCGGTAAGAGAATCGGCTACATTTGGCCGATGCTGATGCCAATGCCGATTAATCGATACACCACTAGTTACTACTAAATGAAATTGAAGTTTAATTATCAGTAACGATGATGTAATCTTTCATAGAATCAACCCTAGTCCTACTCTAGTGAACCTAATTCAAATTCTATTTTAATGACCTCATAAAGTAGGTTGTCCATTGAAAAGTCATTTGATACCAGTAGAAGTTAGAATTTTGGATATTATGAACTGATATTCATTATTAAGTCAATCGATTCCTCAGTGAGTTGGTTTAATGCAAGTAAATTGTGTGAATAGGGTGTTAATGTAAGTAAAACGTAAGATTAGAATATTAATGTAAATAAATTGTGTGAATAGGGAAGAAAGACTTGTTACTCGTTTTTTACAAAATTCTATTTTTGTAAAGGTTTTTGATTTAAAACTTTTGTACTGAAGAATATACAAACCATTTGACTGTGTTTGTGAGAACTCAATCTTTGTATCTAAAGGAGTATTTTCTATCTTAACTTTTCTACATGTGCTTTATTTTTTTTTATACAGCGTGTCCCAAAGAAATGTATACCCACTTTGTTCGATAATACCAGCTATGAGGATAATAAATATATTACTTTTTATATGTTTTTTAATAAAGAATTTCTCCTGAATCTAAATATGTAATTATTTTTATTAAAAATTGAAAAACAAAAAGGTTACAGATGTTTAAATTATAATTATTATTTTCGAGACTTCATGTGCGATATTTTCTAATATTTTTGCATGTATACGAGATAAGTTTGAAACCGACGGCACTGTGCAAAACTTACAAAAACAACGTTCTGGAAGACGTCGAACATCTTAGATAAAGTGTCATTTAACCATGGAATTTGTAAATTTTTGAATTAACTAATAATTACAACATTTATGCTTCAATATCAACACTAAACATAAGTATCTCAAAACAGTCGGTTAAATATTAGAAAATATCGCACATGAAGTATCGAAAATAATAATTATAATTTAAACATCTGTAACTTTTTTGTTCTTCAATTTTTAATAAAAATAATTACATATTTAGATTCAGGAGAAAATTCTTTATTAAAAAACATATAAAAAGTAATATATTTATTATCCTCATAGCTGGTATTATCGAACAAAATGGGTATACACATTTCTTTGGGACACGCTGTGTGTATATATATATATATATATATATATATATATATATATATATATATATATATATATTAGCTTTGTTAGAAAAATTGTGAATAAAATTTTAAACGTGTAAAGTTATTGTTTTTAACTATAAACTAACATTTCGTTTCGTTGTTTTGGGGTCAGTATGTGAATAATTGTTTGTTTGATGTGATTAATGCAAATAAGTTCATTGTTTATTAACATTAGTTAAATATTCTCAATTATAGAAGTTTTGTACGTCTCCTTTTTTGTTCCCTTTTTAAAAGTGTTTCGCAGGAATGTTGATTCCATTACGACGAAACTGAAGTATCTGTTGTAACCTCGTCGTCTTCCATTTATGTCAGAATTTGTCCTTCGTGTGCTCGTCTCGAGTTCCCTTCGTAGTTCACCACTTATAAGTAGGCTGATCATCGTCGGGTCTCACCATCGCGTGTCTCAGGTGACTTCTGTCTGGCATTGAAACATTTGTTTTTACTTTATTATTATTGCAGGTTTCCTTTTGAACTTTAGTGTTCTCGCTTATAGTCTACGTATATTTCTTAACATTTTGTCTCCGTTCTAAACCATTAAAAAAAAGGGATCATTAATTACGCAAAAGGAGTTCAGCACGTCTCCTTCACCTAAGCCTTTTAAATCACTGTGCAACATTTAAAAGTATCGTAGAAAATTGCTCGTGAATGCAGTTAAAACGACGATGACGACGCGGGTGTTGTGATACGTTTTGCTCTGGAATGGTCGGGAACTATAAAGCAAAAAATCTAAACCAACGAAACCGAAAATGCAAATTTTAATTACCAAAATGGTAAGTTTTTATTTTCTTTTTTATTTTTTTAGTAAGCTTTATGGGGGATGAAGAAATTAAAATTTTCCATTCAAGTGATAAACTGTTTATCGTAAATCGTTGTCTGCACGAACGTATGTTAATTTGAATTTAAAAGAAGTTAAAAAATTACCTTTCGCTCGTTTTGATTTTGAAAACAATCGAGTCGTATAACCCTTCTGAAGCCGTTCTAAATCTTCTTTATAGCATTGGAACAGTTTCAAACTTAGACACACAATAGCGATCATGCTTTCATCTAAATTTTACAACAAATAGGCAGTGTTGGGAGTAACGAAAATAGTAACGGCACTACTTTTTAGAGTGATTTCAATCGTTACTCGATGCTCGCTACTTTCAAACTGATCATTTGACTAGTATCATTTATTAGTTGTTAATTAGCTGTTAGTTCCTTCAAACGAGGAGGACTATCAGATGCTAATTTTGAAAAACTTGTGTTCCTGAAATTGAACAAAACACTCCTAAAAAATCTGCAAGATTAGTTTTTTTTGGGACAGTCCATTTTTGTTTTTTTTGTTTTTTATATTTTTGTCATGTAGAGTATAATTTGGTATTATTAATGCTTTTTTACTCTTCAGTCTTTTCTTAAAAGTAACGGTAACGCGTTACTTTTTCAAACTGAAGCGGTAATGACGTTACTTTATCAATGTAAGGGTAGCGGTAACGCTGTTACTTATAGAAAGTAACGTGCCCAACTCTGCAAATAGGTTACTAATGACACGCAACCCCTTTAGGAATAAAGTTTATTTTCCTACAGAAGGCGGAATTTATTTAACTACATTATCTTTCTACCACATGAAAAATGTCCAATTACAAATCAAATTTGTTATTAATCTCAGCTATTATTCAAGTACTTTCGTAGCTGCGAGACTCGAATCCAAAGAATTTTGGTCTCCAAATGTTTAAGGAAAGTCCCTATAAATATCAAAAGTAGAAAACATCTATTTTAAAGATTTTAGAGATGGTTTGTTCTGCAAGAAATGGAATTGGGCGAAAATGATGAAGAAAAATTAAAATGAGTAAAGATAACAAATTATATATATATATATATATATATATAATATATATATAATATATATATATATATATATAAAATACCACTAAGAGATCAACCAACACATTAACACTGAAAAATCTTAATCTTAATATTTTAATTTCAAAATATATATATATATATATGCACTAGAATCACAAAACAACACGTGACCTTATTAATAAGCAAACAACCACAAGGAAAAGGAAACACAAAGTCCGAGCGCTTTCGTGATATATTCACATTATCAAGGAAGATAATGATAATGTGAATATATCACGAAAGCGCTCGGACTTTGTGTTTCCTTTTCCTTGTGGTTGTTTGCTTATATATATATATATATATATATAGGGTGAACCAAATGTAGGTGGACAGTAAATGATAACGTTTATTTTGAGAATACATATTAATTTTTTGTATACTATAATACAAAATAAAATTTAAATAAATTTAGTTATAATATTTAATATAATAAAACACAAACACCATAGTTATAATGAACACCATAGTTATAATATAATATAACACAAACCGTATTCAACCTACTGTCCACTACTTTTGGTTCACCGTGTATATATATATATATATATATATATATATATATATATATATATATATATATATATAAAGTGTGTTTTCGTTTAATAATTTAGGTGAAACGTTAAATGCAACAAGTACATTCTTACAGTAAATACAAAAATTAAATTGTTGACAAATGGAAATTTTCTAAACTTCGTAATTTTCAGTATTGACCTTATTTTGGGAATCTTCTGTGAGAGTATCACGTTACTTCATTTGAAAGTGCTTCGTAAATACGGAATAATATTTTTTTTTACCGTTAAGAGTCCGCTTAACGTTATAGTGACACGTTATATCAGTGATGTATATATTTTTTAATGTTACCTTGATATGACGTAAAGCTACAAATGTTATTTCTTGAATCATGATATGGAAATGGAAATTTAGCTAGGTCTAACTCATAGCAGTGATAGTCATTTAAAGAAAATCTAATATGAAGTATGATGATAATTATATGAGTAGGGGGTGGAACTATTTGGAGTCGCAAATTTGATAAATATAAAACCAACATTTGATTTTTAAGTTTTGATACTTACTTATTTTTGAGCTTAGATTTTGAAATTAGTGTAAATGGATGGACAACAGAAAAGTGGACGGCTGAGAATGAAAAAAAAAAAAATATATATATATATATATACACAGGGTGTCCCATAAGTTTGGAACCATAGGGTAAAATAAGTAATTCATGTTTTTCCGTTTATGCAAGTGTCATTGATGTCTTTGAGTAAGGAAGAACGCATCCAGGTAATTCTGCTCGTAGGAAATCGGAGTCAGAGGGAGGTCGCTGAGGAATTTAACAGATTGCATCCGGACCGCGCGCCGATAACACACAGCTGTGTCAGCAAACTTGTAGCAAAGATCAGGGAAACGGGATCCATAGGAGATAAACTACGCAGTGGACCTTCGAGGACATCCACTGACGATGACACAGCCGCTACCATCCTCGCTCATTTCACAAACAGTCCCCAAAAGTCTCTTCGGCGTTTTTATTGCCGTTTTTATCATTTTGCCCTATGGTTCCAGACTTACGGGACACCCTGTGTGTATATATATATATATATATATATATATATATATATATATATATATATATATATTAGAAATTAAATAAAATCTCGACGTAGAAACAAGTTAGTTAAATCTACAAAGACAAAATAGCCTGGCTATACACACACACCCTTTCTAATAGTAAAGACTAAAAGCGAGACGATAATGTCGACTGCCATTTATTCTAGTTTCGACGCCATCTTTGGATTGCTTTGGTATTTCTCCTGTCACATGAATTCTAAAATCGATGAATATATATATATATTTATATATAGACCGTGCATGGAACAAGGAACTCTTCTGGGAAAATTAAATCCACTATAATCCGAATAAGTAATGGTAAATGACAAATACTATAGTTTTTTCTTTTTTCATGATGTTAGCCTGACATGGACAACGGGTCACTCGCAAAGAGGCCCCCAAAATTTAGGGGTCCTCAGGGAACCATTCTGAGTTCAATCCGTATATATATATATATATATATATATATATATATATATATATATAATATATATAATGTGTGCGCGCTTTGGGGTTGTTTAACCACTTCTGCAACGGCAAAGATCATATGACGTGGGAACCCACAGCTTAACGTGGAATCCGAACCACGGGTCGCTACATCTGAATGGTAGAGGACGGTCCATCATTCAACTGCTGTGCAGACCCATTGTCGCTTAACTTCACTGATTCACAGAAACGGTGTTGCGACAGTGGCCACGACGCAGCCCCGAAAAAAAAAAATATATATATATATATATACCTATATATGAGAGGGGGGAATGTATGTATACATGACTGAATCTGATATTAAGTGATGATGATGATGTATAGATCTGTAACTGATAGTGAATATTATTTTAATATGGAAAAGGCTGAAAGATGCTCAGAACAAGATAGTAAATATGAATCCGTGTAAATGGAATTTTCATTATAATTAATAAAAAACACAACTTTGTTGTGTGATACAATTCAGATTATGCCCAAACAAAAAGCCTATTCAATTATATTCGAGGCTAAGCCAACTGAGGCCTAACGAGTAAAAACAAACTAGCCTTTCTGAATATACAGAACCCCAATATCGTTAAGGCTTGACTTTACAGCTTAGCATTAAATATTTTCATGTGATTATTTAATGTATATATTCAATTTCTATCAGCTTATTTTTAACTCTTAACAAGTAAAATTATCTGAATTTGGCGTTTGTCCTGAAATTTGATCGAAGGATAAATAATGCCAGAATGAAATGGGTCAACTGAGTAGAAGTAAACTTGAGAGTTAAATATCTTCTTTCGTAATGATAAATCTGCAAATGAATTATTAAAATATTAATACAATATTAATTAATTCCTAATTAAGGTCACAAAATACTCAAAATTGCAAGTATCGAAGAGTTTTCATTAAATTTCTATATGCGACAGTTTTCATGCGTACGTAGGCCAAAGATGGCTTCTAATTAGGTGCATTCTGATCGGCGTTTCAGCCCTATATTTTGATTCTTTCCTTCATTTCCTAACAATTTAGCCCCTTCACACACTGTTTTTTGCCATGCTAAGATGGTTGGCATATTGTTTCTGCAAGAGCTGCATCAATTTTTTCAAAATATAAGAATACTCAAACGGAAAATAGTTGATAAAATGAATGTTCTATTATGTAACGGCTAACTTCTGTACTATGATAATGTTAAGGTCTATTTCAGTGGTTCTGAACCTTTTCTGGTCCAAGGCATCTCAATGCCATCTGTTCTTTCGTGGCACCCCGAAGCATTTTTCTCCCACTGTTCAACATCGTTCACCCACCCTACCCCCACCCCACCCCTCAACGCCGCGTAACTTCAAACCGAATCTGTACATTTTCAGTACGGTCGTAAGAAATCACAAATATTTGTTTTAGTTTAAACCATAGATGGCCAACTGGCGGCCCGTGAAGGTATTTTAGCCGGCCTCGGTAAGTCTCACTTTAAAGTTGCATTTCTTGTTTAAACGTCGATCCCCACATCAATTATTACAATTTTTACACTAAAATTACAGGGCAGAGCTTCTTAGTTTTTAATAGTTAGTTTACTACTGAGTAGTTACTTTAAAACGAGAAGAAAAGGCACCAATAATAGAACAAATACGAGTGGGATTCATCGAAGTCTGGTTTAGATGTACTTAAAAATATTACATTAACAATCACTCGGACTCGGCACTACTACAGTCTAGGTAAGAAACTGGCCCGCGAGCATAATCCCTAATTTCAACTTTCATATCGTCAGTGACTTGAATTTTGAATTACTTGTTTTTGTGGTTATCAGTAAATTTCGTGACAATCTAGTTGGGAAACGCTGTTCTGTAACAACGGCTAATCTCTCTACTATGATAGTGTTGGGCTCCCTTTCGAAATGTTTACCACCCTAGAAAAGGAGAATTTAATTATTTTAATTGGCATTTCCGGGGTAATAATTATAGCTCTTTATTTTTAGTTAAAAAAAAAATTGTATTGAAGTTAAACATTTTATTTTTAAATCTTGCATCGGTATTTGTGAAAACGAACGAATCTGACTTGTTTTTTCGTTTAACAATTTTAGTTATTTAACAAAATAACTTGGAAAACAAACTGTTTGCTTAATATTCTTTCTTATATCTAGCTTACCTTAATTTTACTATTGGACTGACTTCGTTTGGATTGAAAAAATGTCTATAATAAATTCGGTGGTTGGTCAATTTGTCACCGGTCAATTTTGTAACCGGTCGTTTCTTCATGTTAATATCTAATACATATATTTTTTGTTAATAATTATATTGTATGGTATGGTATGGTTACGTTACGTTACAATAAAGAAACGGGTGTGTTGTTACTAGAGGTGGAAAGAGTACATCAGTACTCGTACTCGAAGTAATCTTAAATTGTCGTAAGCGTACACTCATACTCGATATAATCTGAAATCACTCAAACTAATTTCAAATATGAGGATCTGTCCTAGACTCCCTCCCAGTGTACCATGAAAGCAACAGTTTACAACTTTAATTTCAATATGGTTTATATTTTCAGATTTATTTACTATATTTTTATACAATACTTTACATTTATAATATTGTTAATAAGTAAGTGGCAACTTATGTAGCGAAAACCTTAGTGAAGAACGTGTCTTGCGTTTTATTATTGAATAGGTACTGAATAGGTAGGTAAACGGGTACTCGTACTCAAACGCTAAAAAGGTATACTTGTACTCGACCATTCAAATATTGTACTCGTAATCATACTCGTCCAACTCCAAAATTTTGGTACTCTTTCCACCTCTAGTTGTTATCATATCCTAAATACCTGAAGCACAGAAAAGGAAAACAGCCTGGCACAAAAGAACGGACTCTGATTATGCAAGGACAATAAACTTGATTGTTAATGTACAAACATGCACACGGATATTAAGATACTCCGTTTTTTATGAGGTTTTGTGTGATTTATACAAGCCTTTATGGTAACCAACACCAACCAAAAACTTCAAATTTATATATCGGTGACGAATTAACTGGTGATAAATTGATCTAGATTCAATAAATTCATTGACGCGTGGTCAGACTATATATATAAATATAATGTTTTTACTTGAACAGTTTATTGATATTCACAATAAAAATTCGATACTTTATGTGCCTATCATCTTTCAACTGTAAAATGAAAGTCAAACGAGTGAAATCTTTAAATACCAAATGTGTTGGCGCTCAGGTAATTGGGGCGTGGCTTGTTATATGACCTTTCTAATCACCGGGTTAAATATATTGTTTCCTTTTGAAGGCTAAAGTTTGGAAGAGGGTGAATATTGAAAACACGCCGGCGGATGTTATTTTGCATAAAAATGTTTTTTTTCTGTTGTATTTTGTAGTGCTTTATTCAAATATGACCTACGTTTCAATCAGAAATGATTCTAGGTTAGGTTACATTACGTTACGTTTCCGCGTATGGTTTTCAGCGAGAGCATTTTCGACCAAAAAAATACATTGATATTACGAATGAATATATTTAGAATGGTGTTGCTTTCACCTTTTCAATATATAAAGGTGACAAGTTTTTTTAATTAAATTGAATAACCTTTATTAATAATAAAATAAATACATTGGTTTTACAATTAACAATGACATAAATAAATAACTGTTTAGCGGGACTATTTATTTTATTTAATTTGGCCTTTAAGCTTTACTGAACACTGAAAATTATGAGCAAACCTAACCTAGAAACATTCGCAATTGAAATGAAGGTCATATTTGAACAAAGCACTATAAAATACACAAGGAAAAACTATTTTTATGCAAGAAACGAAAAGCATCCACGGGTGTGTTTTCAATATTTACCTGCAAGAATTTGTTAAAGCAAACTCTACTATTAATCTCAATGTAATTAGTTTGAATAAAGAACTATGTGGTTTCCATTCCATTTAATTGACTGATTATGTTGGTCGTGTTTAAATATTGCACTGGATTCATTAACAAACCTAATCTCTCTTGTGCTCGTTCAATCGCTTTACTAAACTACCACCACCACCACCACCACCACCACCACCACCCAAAATAACAGATTTTTTAACTTGATCAGTGTGACCTGAAAATAAATGTACAAGAATTTTAGTGTGTGAATGTACGGTACGTGGAAAATTTCAAGGTTGCCATTACTGGTTTCGTGTACGTGTCAAGAAACAAAATAATAATTATTGGTTTTGTTTAACCTCCTTCGCAACATCTAAGGTCATATGACGGAAGGGACCTACAGCTTTACGTGGGATCCGAACCACGGGTCGCTACATAGTCTGGACACAGCGGACGGTCTCCCATCCAACTACTACTACTACCCCAGACCCAATGTCGCTTAACTTCGCTAATGAACGGGAAGCGGTGTTACGACATTAGCTACGACGTAGCCCTCGAGAAACAAAAGGGTTCCGTTTCTTTCCCATTCAAATTAGAACTTAATTGATGGATGCATTTTTGTAAGCACATCCAACATAATGGTCACTCAATTAATTAGAATGAAAGTAAAATAGTTTTTAATTCAATTAATTATAATTAGACAAGTCTGTTTTAACAATCTTCCGAACTTCAACCTATTACGAGAAAATTATAGGTTTAATCCGGTGATTACGAAAGTCAAAACGAGCAAACATCCAAATCACCTGAGCCCCAGTCCCTTCAGTACAGCGGTGGTTCCCAACCTCGGGTCGCGACCCAAATCAGGGTCGCGGGGGTCACTATTGGTATACGTATACTTTAGCGTCGGAAATTATTTATACGTTCAATATCGACAAAAAATATGTAAGCCTCAATATAACTTTAAAAGTATTAAAACGATATTGCAACTGAGAAATGTGCCATGTTGACGACGTACCTTCTTTGCCCGGTTAGATAAACTGTCGATTGGTTAGGTTAAGTCGTGATATTTTAGTTTAAACTAACGAAAATACCACGACTTAACCTAACCAAGCGTCAAGGGGGTACAGTTCACCTAACCGGGCAAAGCAGCAGCAGCTACATCGTCAACATGGTACATCACGTGCCTTATTTCCCAGCTATATTCACGAATTCTTATGGAGAAATAAATATAAAACTAACTTATTTGCGCATTTGATTTTATCCATTAATGACATTTATCAGTTGTAATTAGTGCTTGCATAATACCGAAAATTTTCAATACCGGTATTTTGAGGCAATTATGCTAATCCTGGTATTGATACCGGTATTATGAAAAAAATAATTTATTTTGATTTATTATGGTGCCACCCTACCAACCCTCCCACAAGTCTGAGGGACTTGCAGTACTCACCATATTTACTATAAATTAATGACCCAACTCCAAATAGATGGCATTCTATTCGAAAAAGTTTATACAGTAAATTACTAAATTGTAATAAAAATATTATTTGAATTTTTTTTTAGCATATTATTATTATACAACTACTGGGGTAGATAGAAATTATTAGTATCTAAATATTTATTTCTTAGTTTGATTTTGAAAGTATGCTTTGAGGAAACAAAGAGCATCTAGGGATTGTTCAGATAGACTTGATCTCAGTTTCGTCAGAAATAGGCCTGCAGCAGAAAAGGCTCTTTCTGATTCTGCACTTGTAGGTTTAATTGAAAGCAGTGCCTTGTACAGCTTCTCTAAATTCTCACTTCTCTGTAAAGTAACTTCCAAGCTTTTAAATTCATTAGTAACATCAAAATCAATGGAATTTTTTTAGATGGCACTTTTCCTAGTTTGTCCATTTCTTGCATGTATTCACTCAGTAATGAATCTGCTTCCACTTCAGTCTTATCGGAGGACTAAATTGCCTAAATTTTACAATAGCAATTTTTGTCAATACCGAAAACCTATAATATCGGTATCGGTATTATTTGTACTTCTTCAATACCGGTATTAATACCGGTATTTCAATACCGGTTTTAACCCCTTGCTGTAATATAGTTTTAATACTTTTAATAGTTATATTGAGGCTTACATATTTTTTGTTGATATTAAACGTATAAATAATTTCCGACGCTAAAGTATACGTATACCTTCACTATTTCTTAATTCAATTTATATAAATATTTAAATTTTATAATAAGCTTGAAGGTCGGGAGGTCCTGTTGGTGGCCAATTTAGGGTCGCAGCAAAAAAAGGTTACGAACCACTGTTTTAGATTGCTAAAGACTTCTTATTTTTAATGCTTTCACTGCACAGCTGAAAAATGATAGGTGTAGTATCGAAATTTGTACTGCGAATATTAATAAACAGTTCAATAAAGTATTTTAACTTGGTTACTAAAAACGTGTTTTTTAATGTTGTTCTATATATATATATACTTTTAACCCATTATAGCCAAAACTATTTTTTAAATTTCCTAATATATTCAATTTCGGAGAGACTTTAAATAAACACGAAATAGTTATGATACAGAGAAACTTAAGTGAAAATTAATTTAAAAATTTCACTTAAGTTCTAACTTAAATTGTAGTTAAAATGTGTACCAAAAAGGGGACGCTGGGTGTTAATGGGTTACGGTATGCATTGCAATGTTTATCAAACTTTGCGATGCACACTTTTAAGTTTGTCACTTTGTATAAAAGATGGCATACCGGTATAAGTACAGTACAGAAATGTAGGTATTGAAGTTAGTGTGACCAAGTAATCAAATAACCACAAGTATGCTTTCTGCAAATATGCATAAAAAAAAACAACAACTAAAAGTAGGGATGATCTTTCACCTAATTCCTTTCTCAAAACTTAATTAATGGGAATATTCCAAATAATGAAACTTTCTCTTACTGAACTTTGTATTTTTTCGTTAAATTGCTGTATGATGAGAAAATGTATAGAAATGAATTTCGGATACCATCCCATTATATATACAGGGTGGTGCAAAAGTCGCGCATCATAGGAATTTTCAGTGTTGACTATACTGTATTTTTTTTTTTCTTTAAGGTAGAGAATGGCTGCGAAATTAACAATAAGCGAGAGGGTGAGCTTGGTTTTAGTGTATGGAATACCAGGTACAACAAATAGATGAATCGGTACAGAATTTAAATTCTTTACCGACTCATCGATTCGTTGTACCTGGTATTCCGTACACTAAAACCAAGCTCACCCTCTCGTCTATTGTTATTTTTCGCAGCCATTCCCTACCTTAAAGAAAAAAAATATATAGTCAACACTGAAAATTCCTATGATGCGCGACTTTTGCGCCACCGTATAAATAAATAACCGCTTGATTATCTCGTACTAATCGTTCGAGGAAACGGGCAGCTGAAACTAAACGACGCCAATAGGTTATTAGATTTGAATTAAAGTCGTTCGAATTTTACCCAAAACAATTAATAGTAGTAGTAAGCGATGCTAACTTTGTTGATAGCATGTATCGGAGACCACAGTAACAGTCGTTACAATTTTCGTTAAGCTCCTCCGCCCGAAATACTAATATTAGAAAACTGACGTGTAATACCGATTTTTTTTTTTAAATACGATTAAAAAAAAAAAAAAAAAAAAAAAAACTAACAACTACTGCCCCCCACTCAAAATCAATGAATCATCAAAACAAAATTACAAGTAATTGCTTGGATACTCTGCTTACGTAAATTTCAAAATCTGACTAATTTAAAAAAAAAAAAACAATAATAATTCGTGAAATGTAATAATCAAGTTATTAAATTTCAAATATTAATGTTATTCATCATCTATAAAGGTACGTTTAGATTTATCTTTCAATTTAAATTTTCCTCCTTGTGGTATATATTACAGTAAAGTCGATATAAATATTATGGAAAAACAATTAACACAATGAAATTGACTATATATATATATGTGTATGTATGTGTTTGTGTAATTTTTAAAGTAATATATTCCATATAGTTGCTTTGTTAAATTTATTTTCAATAAATATAACATGAAGAAATATAACAAGTATCATACTTAAAACTTAATAACGCGAAGGATACACTTAAATAATATCCATAAACAAGATATGATGGAGTCAATTTATACACACTATCTACAAACAATAATATATATATATATAATGTGGGTGTCCGACGACTCTCGTACACGTACATATTTTATGTCTACAATATTTTCAGCAATAAAGATTATATTCTAAAAAAATAAAATAATAAATATCTTACAAGAATTTTAGATACAAACAACACTTTTTCTAATGATGACATCATCATTATTATTATTATTTAGCAGTAGAATAAACTCTAGAATTTCAAACATATGAACAGTCTTTTTTCTCTTTCCAGTGATAAAATTTTTAAAATTTGTGTATATGTATATATATATATATATATATATATAAATATATTTTATACAATATAGCGTAACTCGTTTTATAATCATAACGACATTTCTTTAAAAACAAAATATACAAAATTGTAATATTACAAGAAAACATCTTTGGCTATTATTTTACCGGGTGTTCAGGCAGTTTTTCTAATGTCAATTAAATGAAGAATTAGGTTACAAAATATATATATAAAAAAAAAATAGTTGTAGAAAATAGATAGATAGGAAAAAAATTGAAGCATTTTGTCTTTTGTTACGCAGGCAACTTCATAACGCGTTTTAAAACGTGTTATGCAGATTATAAGCCTCACATTAGAAAATCTACAGACTTGATACATTGAAAATTGTCCTTAAAACTAGTTGAGATCACTGTATATGTAATGCTGCCAAAGGGCTTATTTTTTCATTAAATACTATGAAAAGAAGTGCTTTATTGCAGTCCTTAAACATATATTTACATCATATATATTAAAATATATTTCTATGTTCAAATTTCATTTACAAGTACATCGAATTAAGCGCAAAAATATAAAAATTCTTTACTCTATTAATAATACTTAGTTGATTCATTGGTTTGTAGTTTGAATACTTTTAAAATTATACCTTTAAACTGAGACATTACTTTGATTGGATATGACTTGGTTGCTCAGTAAACACTACGATCAGCTAAATATTTTTTCTTAGTGTTATAGTCTTATCTCCAAACTCGTTTGAACTTGTTAATAGAGACTTTTTTGAGCTTATGAACTGCCGCTCGGATGTCGTAAGAACTCTGTTCATCGTCGGAAAGCGTTTCTCCTTCAGAATGCGATGTTTTGTGCGCAGGTTTCGGGCTGGTTCCCGCCCGCCATGCATCCTGCAAACTCCGCATGCGGCGGTCGGGGAACGGGTCACGAGGTCCGGAAAGGGTGCTCGGATCGCTCACAGTTTCTTTTACGGGTCGCCTCTCCTGGCGACTTCGACTGACGCGACTTATCGCCGTCGAAAGCGTTGAACTTATCGCGGCTGCAGCTGCGGGGGCACGACGGCGTTCGGAATCGAAAACCGCCTCCCGTTCTTTCAAGACGAGTTTTCCGAGCGTTTTCCACGCCGCCTGCGCCTGATAAACACTTTCCGTGTCACCCAAAATACGTCGCTCTACGCGAGCAAAACGACGCCGGGAAGTCGTTGACGTTCCTTCCGCCAACTGGCCGTACTCGAGCTCTTCCACGAGTACAAATCGCGAAGGATCCTCCATCCGCCTGGCTTTAACGAGAGCTTGAGCAATAACGTCTTGAGCAGTGCTGGACGTCGGTGCTTTTAGAATCGTGTAGGGGATCTGACTCGATACGTCCGAAATGCACACCAGAAATGTGTCCCCTTCCGACCATCCCTTCGCGTCCTCGTCTAAACTCCCGCCTGAACTCTCCATTTCACGACGCCGCTTCGCTTTGGCTGCTGTACTCATAATCGAAGATAGCCATGCACGTGTACTTGGATCGTCTGAGGTTTTCTTTAAAAGGAATTTCCCGTCGCCTTTCCACTGTGACTGCGCCTCCAAGGGACGCTCAGAGATATCCAAAATTCGTTGCGTAGTCAGGGATTCTCCCTTTCGCCAACCCTTCGCGACTTCCTCTAGAAGCAAAAAGTCTTCAATGCGTGCTCCTTTTCCAATCCTCGCCGCTGCCTTCGCAATCACGTCCCGCGTTGTGCAATCCTGCGTCGCACTTATGACAGTAGGTTCATCGGGCACAACGCCATGGATTTTAACGAAGAATTTTCTCCTCTTAAGCGGCATTGACGGCGGTGCATCAGAACTGGGCTCAACCTCACTTTGATTAGAAAACGAAACTATCGCTTCTGCAGCACCACAGTTCGATCCCCCAATCGATTGAATTTCATACTCCTCTTCCTCCATTTGACTTCGTATGAAAAGAGTTGACACGGCAAGGGGAGTATTTTGTGGGGTGCGAAGGCGAACGTGACGGTGGCCTTGCCGCAAACAACGGAGAGGCAAAATACGTTGCGCTGTAATGTGTCCGGTGGATGCGTCTGTGACAGTAAAGCGTAAAAAGGCAAGATCCTTAAAGAGTACTCTTATCTCAAAAGAATCGTTCCAAATGGGATTAAATGCATTTCGACTCGCTACTTTTGTTTTGAACTTGGCACAATCCACTGGAATACCTAATACTTCCACCTCCACTTGAGGACTGCCTTGAAATGTACTTCCACACACATACTGCCCGGAAATAATGCAGATTCGTAAATTAAGAACATGGAGCCCATCGAATTCCTTATCAAAAGGATTAAAACGACGATACATGACGTGATCTCTATCCCACATAACGCGAGGTTTTAACACGTACCCGCAGCGTCCATTCTGTTCAAACATCGCATCGTTTAAATGAAGATAAGTATCATCCGTTTGGTAATTTAGAGCTGCCATTTGAATGCCAAACGCCCAAAAGTAAAGCGGATTAAAATTTGAGGAATCGATGCGCATCGCCGCCGGGTATGTCCGCATCAACTGTGTCTCTGTGTGCTGCAGACACTCCAAAGGCTGGCGGCGACAGAGTCGCTTTGCGGCGTTTTCATTCGAGGAAGAGCACTGATAACAGGGATGACTCCCAAGCGGTCGTTTAATAACGGGTGGTTGCAAAACCATTTCGCTACGGCCTGATGTTTCATTATTAACTTGAGTATGAACGAGTATAGGGGTATTGGTGATGATGGGGGGTTGACCAGTTCCTTTCTTGACGAGCTTTTTAATCTTCACTGATTCTCTCGGACTGGATAAATTAAAGCCAGTGAACTTAACTGCCTGACAATAATTGACTAAATCCGAAAGTTCTTTAGCAATTTTTCCTCTGGGAATGGTAGGTTCGTCTTCCGGAAGGGGTTCGTCGCTGTGCGATTTGTGGCGTCCTCTGGAACCCTCCGCACTCGAAAGCGACTCTGTTCTGTTACCCATGGAGACACTTTTCGAAACGAGACACAAAGATTTCTCATCCTCGAAAAGAGCTGCTTGTCGAACCATTTCAAGTGAATTATGATCTGAGTAATGAAATGATTTAAAATTGAAATTTACTTTCAAACATTTCTTCTAAAATCCCTAGGTAAATTTTTATCCTCCTTAACATACATTCATTCATTCAAAATGATGGACCAGATTTACCCTTCCTTACCTTCCTCATCGTCATCGTAGTCGTCATCTTCATCATCGCTGTCAGGTTCATTGAGCGATCCGGTGGAGGCGTTGCTGAGGGAGTTGGCTCTTTCGGAAGGCTTCGTCGAACCCCGCACGTTCACCCCAGTACCCATATCAACCACCAATCTCTTGTTCTTTGGGAATTAAAAAAAAAGCGCTTTTGAGGAACTTAAAAATTTGTGAATTTTAATTTTAAAGTTTAAACACTTCTTAAATATTTATCATTCGAATTTTTCAAACATGAATTATGTTGTAGAGAACCCACTTTAAATTCGTTCAATTTGTGTCGAAAATACCTCAACAATGGAGAAACGAATAAAGTTTTGACAAGGGTACAGGGTAACTTCCAAAACCCCTACTTCCCCACACAGAAGAGGGGTGGGGTGGACTCCCGAGTGTGTTGCATGAGCCCGCGCAATCGCAGAGGAGGTGGCTGGGCTAACTCAAACCGCACCTGAAGTTGGGGGTGGGGGTCGAACCAGGGCATTCGCACCCAAAGTGATGATGATTAAAGTTCATGTGACGGAGGGGACCTACGGCTTTACGTAGGATGCGAACAACGGGTCGCTACATAATCTGAACTAGGCAGACCCAATGTCGCTTAACTCCGCTGATCTACGGGGCATGCAATATAGCCACGACGTAGCTCTTGCAGCTTGAACCCAGCTTTCAACCAACCGAGGATTTGACAAAGGGGGAGCACAATGTTTGAAATTACTAGTTCCTGACTAAGAAAGTAAATTTCAGTGAAAATATTAAAACACTATCACTATAGTGCAACTGAACTTTCTCCTGTACACTGAAAGAAATTACTAGCATTTTAAGTTCCTCTACCTTTATGATGATCTTGTAAAGGAGCTGCGAGGGAGAAGGGAGGTGAGGGTCTTCCGAGAAATCTGACTCAAAAAGGAACTTCGTCACCAGCTTGTCTCCAAACACGTTCTGGAAAATCTGTGCCATCCGCGCCTGCTGCGGAAGAGAACAATGGTTCTCTATGGAGAGGATGACGGGAAAAGGGCTCGTCACGAAGGCAGAACGGTTTATCGACTCTACAACACTCCTGCAGATAAACATGGGATTAGTGGTGCAAAAAGGTCTGTATCAGTACATGAAAATATGGTTGAACTGAAAAATGAGTAATCTTATAAAATTATGTAGCCTTTATTATCTTTGTTGTAGGCATCAATTAATGTAGTAATTCTTTTTGACTTACTTGAATGGAATTTTGGTAGTGAATGTGTGGCCGTGATAAATCATCGGTGTTCCATCGTCTCCATCCCAGCAATCAAGCTCCACACACCGACATCCAGTTAACAACACCTTAAAAATTATTTATCATCATCACAATTATTTCCTTAACTAACAATATTATCACAAATTATTAAAAATGGTTAGGAAAGATAAAAATTTTTGGTTCAAATTAGAATGGGAGTCGTATTTTTAAAATTTTACTTAATTTATACTTCCAAATCGGCTTAAAGTTTACATCGTCTTTAGTCAACAGTAAAACGTTTAACCTGACTGTAAAGTTCGACCGAGGACTCTCCCTTGAGTTGGTGCCCCGTCAGGTAGGTGTTGTGTGAAGATGCAATGTAGTAGTGGCTGAGTGGATATGTCATGTCATCATCGTCAGGAGAACCCAGTTCATCCCTGAAAGCGTAGTTGTCCTCATCCATCATAAGCCTCGCGAACCCTTCGAATGAAAGGAATCCCTGCGCCCTCAGGGGGTCAGGTTCATGCCGCTCCAATACGTCCTCCAGGGACTCTTCCGACAGACGCTCCCCTTGCTCTTCCTCCAGGAACTTACGAAGATCTTGAAGAGGAATCACCTGCAGGAGAAAGTATTTTAACACGATGGAAAAGTGTTCATCTGGGAAAGAAGCCTTTACTGAAGTAAAAGAAAAGGTGACCAAGTAATTTTAATTAAAAAATAACCAATGACTACCTGACTCTTTGAAGTGTCGACGCCTGCGCAGTTAATGATGATACTCGCAGCAGCAATGGCATCGAAGATCTTCTTTTTCTGAAAGTTGTTCCTGAACACCAAAAGGTCCAATGATGTGTTCCTCGTCAAAAGTCCAACAGACTTGGATTGGAGTTGATTAGTGTACGGGTGATGACGTGGATGTGTTGGCTGACCTCCGCTTCCTAATTTGGTGTAAGGTGGAGTGGGTGGTGACGACGGGCTGGTGTGGTCGTCGAGAGAACTGTCAGAGAGAGACTTGCGCGTGACGGCAAGCCCTCTAAACAGTTCGCGCAGGTCTTTCCGCGCACGCAGACTGAACGATTTGTAGAGGGCCACGAAGTCGGCGAAATCTAATTCTGCAGCCTGCGTTAAGGGGTCGGGCTTCATGCCGCGTGGGGATACGCCCCCCATATCGAGTGAACGGGGAGTTACCCCCATTAACTCAATGGGCCCACCGGAACGACTTCTTTCGCGACTAAAATAAATAAATAAATGAGCAGTATCGTTCAAATTTCAGAAACGAGCAGATTTTTCATTGTTTCAGTTTATGATAAGGCGTCATATTCTGTATGAAATCGATATACAGGGTGTTTGAAAACTTTCTGTACAAATTGTAATGGGGGATAGGCAACACCAAGACAAACCCTTTTCGTCTATAAGTGTATGTCCGCTGACGTCACCATTCGGCGCGAGAGGGCGCCGCTGCAATTGGCTAAAAGGTGAAGTGGGCTAGACTCGCGCTTGCCGCGGGCATTCTTAAATCGGACGTAGTACGCGTAACATGGAGCGCTTCACGACTGCTGAGATGGCTGACATGCATATGGTGTATGGGGCTGCCAATGGAAACGGAAGAGCTGCTGTGAGGTTGTACCGACAGCGCTTCCCAAACAGACGTGTGCCAAAGGAAGAAATCGAGGCATGTTAAATCGGGCGATCTCGGTGGCCAGGCTACGGGCCCACCCCGGCCTATCCATCGGTCCCCAAAAGTGGCGTTCAGATAATCCCGCACATCGTTGCTGGAGTGTGCTGGGGCCCCGTCGTGTTGAAACCACATTCGTCTACGAATAGCCACGGGAACATCTTCCAGCAGTTCCGGCAACGTTTCTTCAAGAAATATCCGATAAACCATCCCGTCGAATCGGGCAGGCAGCAGGTACGGCCCAATCAACTTGCCATGGACGATACCCGCCCAAACATTGACGGCGAACCGTTCTTGATGAGCATGCACCCGTGTAGCATGTGGATTTGCGTGCGCCCACACGTGAGAATTGTGGATGTTAAACACACCCTCACGTGTGAAACAGGCCTCATCTGAGAACAGCACATAAGCCGGAAAATTAGGCTGCACCGCTGTCTGCTGCAGAAACCAGCGTGCGAATTCCACACGAAGAGGGTAATCCCGAGGTTGTAATGCCTGGACTCTCTGACGATGAAACGGATGTAACTGCTGCTCGTGCAACACTCTCCAGACCAGGTCGTGGTTCACACCGAGGATACGTGCAACACCTCGCGTGCTTGCGCTTGGATTGTCCTCAAATCGCCGTAGGATTTCTTCTTCCATGTCAGGAGTGCGCACGTTTCTCTCCCGACCAGTATCATGCATGTTTGCATGGAATGTTCCAGTTTCTCGCAGTCGCCGATGCAAATGCGCAAACGTTTGGTGGTTTGGCACACGTCTGTTTGGGAAGCGCTGTCGGTACAACCTCACAGCAGCTCTTCCGTTTCCATTGGCAGCCCCATACACCATATGCATGTCAGCCATCTCAGCAGTCGTGAAGCGCTCCATGCTACGCATACTACGTCCGATTTAAGAATGCCCGTGGCAAGCGCGAGTCTAGCCCACTTCACCTTTTAGCCAATTGCAGCGGCGCCCTCTCGCGCCGAATGGTGACTTCAGCGGACGTACACTTATAGACGAAAAGGGTTTGTCTTGGTGTTGCCTATCCCCCATTACAATTTGTACAGAAAGTTTTCAAACACCCTGTATATATATATATATATATATATATATATATATATATATACACACACACACACTCGTATTCTTCCATAATGAATATAAAAATGACGCTTAGAAAAGACTTAAGTGACCTTAAATAGGGCATGATAGGCGTAGCCTATTCAGTGACCAAAGTCGCTGAGATCGCCCATGTTTCACGAGGAGTGTCTTCGAGGTTATGACACCATGGAAGACGACAAAAAAAAAAATTTAATAATCCAAATATTGGAAAAACGTGACAAAATAATCCGAATTAGAAAGCGTGAATGAAAGCCAAACTGCACAAAATCTTATTTGTTCATTTCTCTTCTTGTTGATTTGATTGATGGTCGTTACAGACTATTGTTCAGCTTTGAACACAGTTTTGATGCAGTTGTCTTTGGTTCACGATTTTACAATATTTTACAATATTTCATTTTGTCCACTACTGTACTTAATTGATGAAATGTTTGTGTCATGCAAAGTGGATGTGACACGCACCCACGCACGTGCTAATCTCCGCATAAGCGAGGTATCCACGTTTTCAAATCCATATACTTGGCTTGACAACTAATTAGTCAAACCTAATTTAATAATGCCATCAAACCGGAAAGGACGTGATAAGTGTTTTTGGCGCAACTGAGCGCTCGAAGGGTTTTCTGGTAAGTCATTAACTCTCTCATTGCGGGTGGCCCGTATACGGTTCCAAAATTTGTATCATTACGAAATTCGCAGCAGCGAAAGGATTAGAGTGACCTAACCTAATCAGGACCAACATCTTTTTCCCCAACAATAAAAAATTCCCTTGATTTTTTATATTAATTTTTTAATGTTTTGAGGTACCAAAAGTGTTCTCACGAGTAAAAATTACCCTACTACATCTGTGCCCAATGCTGCATAAGCGAGGTACCGACATTTTTTAATCCATATATCCAAAAAGAACTAGTTAGCCAAACCTAATTAAACTAATTTAACCTAAGTGCCATAGAACCGAGAAGGGCGTGATAAGTGTTTCGGGCGCAACCGAGAGCTTCAAGTGTGTTTTCTGTCGAGTTATAAAATAGTGAGGTACTCTCTAGTCTACCCTACCCTAGCCTCTCCAAGACCAACATATCTCTTTTTTCTGACAGTAAAAATGTTTCTAGAATTTTATACATGTTTTTGAATGTTGCGCAGTACCAAAATTGCTACCTCACAAAGAAAATTACCCCACTACATATGTGAATTTTTACAAACCCGACCTCACTTGTGCTCAGTTGTGTACGCACGCATATGCACACAAACAAACTGCGGCTGTGAAGGAATAAACTAGCGTATTTCTCACTGCAAAAGGTAACCCTTTGCACAAACAGAAAACACTGCCGGGAAGACCACAATCAACGCCGGATGAATTCAAGGATTTATACGAGGACGCAATTCCAGTCCAGAGCAACAAATGGACCACCGGAACCTCCTGCCATACTTTAAGCTGCAAGCTTCTGCCAAAATTGCGTGTTGAAAACGTAATTCCGAAAAATCTCTCCAACAACTCAACCATACGTAACAGCAAATAATAATAATAATTAAATAAACCAATTAATAAATTTCTTACCTGAAAGTCGAGAATTGACTTAAGGAAGTGGTGTAGGAAGACGGATCAATAGATGCCCGCGGTACACTTGGAGAATGGGCGTGAGCGCTGGAAATAGGCGGGTGGGATTGGGAAGTGGATTCCAGAGATATGTCGGAGGATGTGGGCTGGGGCAAAGAGGTAAGTGACGAACACGTGTGGGTGGAAGACGCGTTTCCGGGCGTGGGAATGGGCGTGTGTGCCGTTAAGACTGGACGTCGAATAGGGGTGATGACGTGGGAAGGAGAACTTGTTGTCATGGTGATGGAAGGTCGTGGTGTGGAATCATCCTATTGGAATTAAACATACAATTAACAAACCAAGAATAAGTGAACTGAGAATAATTTCCCATTCAAAAAAGAACACAATAAAGTGAAGTCTAAAACGGAATAAAACTCTTCCTTTTCTGTGTGTTTCGTTTTGATATATACATCACTGCACGTATTAAAAACTATTGGACATAAATCGGATCATAAATAATGCAACTCCACTGACCAAAGTGGCACTGTGCCAACCGTTCTAACACTAAAAAAGAACATTCATTTTACTTCTATTAGCGAACCATTGTGATGCTGAAAATGGTTCATCGAATATATCTACCTTGGCGCTGCTTATGGTCGCTTGGGACTTCAATTTCTTGAGTCTAGTAGAACCCTGAGGTCCCCTTTTTACAGATGTATCTTGCGGGGACATGCTTCCTGCAGTAGATGTAACCCAATTCCGGCCACCAAATATCTTAAAGTATAGATACACAAGTGAGTAGTTAATGTTAACAAAGACCGTAAGGTCCACCCTGGGTTATCCCAAGAACGAAGGTGGAAAGGAAAGAAGAGAAACAAATGAAAATAAACAAGACTAAAAACTTGCTTACCATGCTTGTACTTATAAACGTGTAAGGCTTTCATACAAGAATGATAGTAGTAGTAGAAGAGTATAGAATAGGCAATGCTTTTCTTCCGTCAGTCACTGCTGTTATTAACGAAACAAATCTAAATTTATGGTAACTTTCTGCTATTTTCCAGATCGAAAAGGGTAGGAAAGTAATGTTAAAGGAACGAAGTGAACTCGCGCAAGCTTACCTTAATAGCTTCTGCAGGTTTTGGTTTACTGCAAGGTTCACTTTCAAAATAAAGTTTGAGATACTGTTCTTTCAACCAATACAACCTTTTATCGCTCACTTTCGATAAGTGCCTTTGGGCTTCTACAAGCATCTGAAACAGGAAAAACATTCAGAAATATGTAAAATGGGAGATTTTTTAGTTTACCGTCGGAAACTATGATACTATCGTCTACTAAGGTTTCCTAAAGATATATCGATATTTTCTTAAACTCTTGCTTGTCACATTCTCAATTTGCGACGCTAAACTTAAACCTAACTAAACTAACCTAAACTCAAACATTAAAAATTAATCTATAGTTTCCGACGCTAAACTCAAAAATATCCCTAAAAACTAATAAACACGTACAAAACTGCGTTCAGTGAAGTGAACTGACGTTCATTCTCTCGCGACATGATAATTAATAGACCAGTTATT
This sequence comes from Bathynomus jamesi, assembly GCA_023014485.1. Taxonomy (NCBI): domain Eukaryota; kingdom Metazoa; phylum Arthropoda; class Malacostraca; order Isopoda; family Cirolanidae; genus Bathynomus; species Bathynomus jamesi. The sequence continues at coordinate 796,625 of JAJOZX010000697.1, read as the reverse complement.
GTGGGTTAGGTTAATTTAGATTAGGGTAGTTCAGTGGAGTGTCAGTGGGTATAGGTACATGTGAAATACGTCAAAGTCGATAAAAGGGGAGTCTGTGAGTATATTAGTTTCGAAGCGTTGTACCGACAGGTTTTTAAGTTTTAATGATAGTGTCTTTATACACACACACACAACACACACACACACACAACACACACATATATATATATATATATATATATATATATATATATATTATATATATATATATATAAGCACACCGGACAAAAAATTAGTCACCCCTTCAGAATGTACCTAATAACGTGTGACGGCGCCTCTGGCCTTGATAACCGCACGAATCCGGCGAGGCAGAGACTCTACGAGGTTGTGCATGTACTGAACATCGATTTGCTGCCACTCATTCATCAGCCGGTCCCGAAGTTCCGCCAGAGTCCGTGGGTGTCTATTCCTGCGCTTCACTTTCTGTTTCCAGCCTGAACAACACCTTCGACGCATTCAGGATTAAAGGCTTCATTGGACCTGCGATGTACTCGTCGCCTCCCATCATTGGAGAACAAACAAAAACGGGACTCATCGGACCAAATTACACGTTCCAATTTGCCGCAGTCAGTTTTTGTGCCTCTGAGCCCATTTATAACGTGCCAATTTGTGACTTGCTGTTAACAGCGGCCTCTTCCGTGGTACCCTGCTCCAGATGTCCATCGCATGCAGTTCTCGTCGCAATGTCCGTTCGGAAATTGGTCGCTGGAGAACCTCATTGGTTTCTTGGAGCAATTGTTCTCTGGTTTGAAAACGATTTGCAGTTACTAGACGAGAAACATGGCGGCGGCCCCTATTGTCGAGAATTGTTTTCCGGCCACAGTTACGCCGTCGATTTTCAGTTGATTGCGAACTACACCACTCTTTGTAAACTCGCTGGACAGTACGCGTTGACACACCAACAAATTGGGCTACTTCAGACATTTTGTGTCCGTGGGCTCTGCCAAACACGATGGCTCCTTTTTGCCACTGAGTAACGTCTGCCTCACGACCCATTTTGCAGACTATATCCAACACACACTTTGTCTTCACCACCTCACGAAACAGATCTGATCCTGTGTGCTACGTCACCGCTACTTGTCACTTACCAATGCTACATCAGCGCCCTCTGTGTGACCTTGAACTTCCTACTATCGGTGCTATTAGGGGTGACTAATTTTTTGTCCGGTGTGCTTATATATATATATATATATATATATATAGATATATATATATATATTAACGTAAAGAACGACGCTTGTATAGGAGAATATTCCGCGCAAGATGAGGAGGGAGAACGAAACAAATGAAAAAATGAGGTAACCACCCGGGAATCGAACCCGGGATCTTCCGATTGCCGGTCAGATATGATAACCATTACACCATGGGCCTCACTCGATCAAATAACGTAATTCTCCTACATACGCGCAGAAACCAATGCCCCAAGGGGGCACCTCACGCATGCCGTACATTATATACATTTTAACTGCAAACACGCAGTATAATTAACGTAAAGAACGACGCTAATATTCCGCGCAAGATGAGGTTGGTTACCTCATTTTTTCATTTGTTTGTTCTCGTTTATATCCTTCCTCAAATACTGTCAATACCTTTCTACTAATCCCTGGAATTTTATCTTTAATACTTCGATAAATAATAATTTTAACGTATCTCCAAAGTATGGATTTAATATTTCTTCTAATGCCTCTTTTGCTGCTGGTGGCACCTCGCATAAAGTTTGTCATTGAAAATACCAACCTGTAGAGACTGGCACCATATCTTGGCCACGGTGGTGGGGGCGAGGAGCCCCATGATGCGATTATCAGCTAGGTGGGATCCGAAAGTGAGAAGAACGCTATTTTGGTAGCTAAAATTGGTTTCAGGAAAGTATCTGAAATAGAAGCAAGGATTTACAAGTAATCTTTTTTATATACACTTAGAATGATATATAATCTTAGTCTGATATGATAGTTATCATGCTTCATCATCAAAATAATAATAATAATAATAATAATTGCCGAAAGACAAAAACAAAAAGTACACACACACACACACACACACACTACTCGACTCTCATGACATGACAAAATTTAACTTTATAATTTATACTTAACTTTACTCAGCTTTCAATATGCTATATTATAGATTTACAGTATGTATATATTCTTTGGGGGGGGGGGGGGGGGGGGGGTTCGTGCGACTAACTCTCATTGCATAGAGGTCAGGTTCATGACCCTGCCTCTATAATTCTCTCTTTATCACACACAGTTCAACACAGCTGAATTATTTAGAATTGTCCTAAAGCCAAGCGACCCCCTTACTTTTCGTTAACAATTCAATAGTTTTAGCTCCCTAACGCCAAAGTTAGTTTCCTATAGAGTTGAGGAAGTTTTTTCTAGCCTTCAGTTCAGGGGACACTGCTCATTCTGTTACTCATTGTTGGGTGGTTATAGGGTTCAGTCTGAGATAAGGAATCGGTTTTTCATTTGTTTTCCATTCGTAAATTATAATTTTTCTCAGCCCTTTTCAGAAATACAAATTTAATTTACATACTTTAATAATTTAGTTCTTTGCATCCACTGATCCTGGCTGTGAAATTCCTCTGATTCCCTTCTAGTTGACTTGTCTTCTTTTTCATATGGGGATGTTAAGATTAAGCAATACTCCAATTTTCGTACTATCAATGTTTTCATCAAAGGAATAATTACATTCTCCCTTCTTCTAAGTATTCTCAGTATCTGTCTAGCTATTTTCTTTACTTTATTTATCGCCATATTATTTTGCGTCTCAAATTTCGCATCGATAGTCGTTGTAGCTCCCAAATCTTTTGCTTTTGAACTTCCCTAAACTGACTGTCTATTTGAGGCATAGTAGTAATAAACAGATTTTAATTTTCAAATTTTTTGGTGTAAAATTTCATACTGTTGTCTTCTGACCATCTGCATATTATGTTTGTGTCCATTGGTAAGGATTTTGTATCATCAATTTTAATCTTTCTTCTGGTTTCTACACTTTGGACCCTTTCTTCGCCGAAATTGCGAAGAAGTGTATCGGTTTTTAGCCCAGTCCACTCGCTTTTAAATCCTAATTTTCATTTCATTGTCAGTCTGCTTTTAACCTTCTTTGTAAACGGGCCTGATGAGGAACCCGCGATTTCGAAGTTCGAAACGTTGTCCAATTTTTTACCTTTTTTTAATTTTTAATCTATTTTAGTGCCTTTAAAAAAAAGGCAACATCCGGAACTCATTTCTCCACCTGAGCCCCGCGAGCATTGACAGGGTAAGGAGCCGGCTCAACCCAACCATGTGCCAGCAAGCTGGGAGCGAACTTAGAGTCTCACCGCCATTACAAAGAAATAACAGGATCAACACAGTGGTGAACATTTCATAAATTTATTAAGTCGTCCAAACGTTTCAGAAATACATTTGCCATCTTCAGTGGAATCTAAGTTAAAAGAAATTAAAATGTTTAAAAATTAAAATAATAATACAATTAAAATTTGTAACATACAAATTACAAAAATTAAAAATATAAAATTTATCAAAAACACTTGCAAAGTAATACCAGGAGCAAAAATACACTCTGCCTCCATCGCTGGAATATGATGAAACAACAAAGAGGAGTACAAGAATGAGTAGCTATTTTAGTTGTTTGTTTGGATATGAGGACATTATTTGGTTAAAATAAATTCAGTTTAAAGGAGGAGTTATTGTTATTTTTTGGTTTATTTCTAAAAATGTATAATGATTCCAAACTCCTAAAGTCTGTAGGGTTAATGGTGTGTGCTAGAATTTGGAATCTATTTTTGAGGAGCGGGTGGTCATGTTCAACACTAAGATTTCTGATGAATGAATAAGGTGGGTTAGCTAGGGGACGGTTTGTTCTGACAGATAAGCCCAAATGTTGGGATACTCCTAATATACATAGCATACTCCTAATATACATAGCCTTACAATTATCGCATGTGTATTGATAAAAAACGTCTGGACAGATATTTTCTGGGAATCTATCTTTCAATTTAAAGAAATTTGAAATTTTCAAGAGGTTAATAGGGGTAAATCTAAAGTTAATTTGTATTATAGTTTTGAACATGACCGTCCGCTTCTCAAAAATAAATTCCAAATTCTAGCACGCGCCATTAACCCTACAGACTTAAGGAGTTTGGAATCATCATACATTTTTAGAAATAAACCAAAAAATAATAATAACTCCTCCTTTAAATTGAATTTATTTTAACCAAACAATGGCACCCATATCCAACAACCAACTACAATAGCTACTCATTCTTGTACTTCTGTTTGCTCTGTTTCGTCATATGCCAGCGATGGAGGCAGACGTACATTCTTGCTCCTGGTATTACTTTGCAAGTATTTTTGATAAATCTTATACTTTTAATTTTTTTAATTTGCATCTTCTTACTTGCTATTTTAATTGCTTTTAACTTGGATTCTACTGAAGATGGCAAATGAATGTATTTCCGAAACGTTTAGACTAATAAATAAATTTCTAAAATGTTCACCACTGTGTTGATCCTGTTATATATATATATATATATATATATATATATATATATTACACACACACACACACACACACACACACACACACACGTTTCCTTTCAACCTTTCAGATGTTCCGTGCGATGATTCCTCATTTCACAAAGATCAGGCTTGTTGCCCCTCCTCTTAAGTTGGCCTGGTGAAGTAAAGAGTTGGTTTCTTGCGCTCTCCACTTCACATAACCAGGTACTCCCGGCTCATCTGAAATTGTCCCGAGTCAGGTGTCTAGTCTTCTTCTGAAAATATCCACCACTACACCACTCGTGTTCTTTAGTTCCTTAGGCAGCTGGTTGAATAGTCTTGGTCTTCTCACAAAACTATTCCTTCAGGGTTGAGGATGTTCCCTGTCTAGTCTTTAAATTGGGAACACGACACATTCTTCCTTTCTTACTTTCCACTGTTGTTTGGGTGGTTACAGGGTTCAAAGTAAGATTAGGGACTAGTTCTTCCATTATTTTCCAAGTGTAACTAATGATGTACCTCTCTCTTCTTTCCAGCGAATATAAATTTAATTCGGGCAACCTTTCCCAGTAATTTAGTTCTTTACATCCACTGTTCGCTGTGAAGCTTCTCTGAATCCCTCCAAGTTGACTAAACTAACGTTTTACGAGGTGTGTTCAAAAAGTTACCGAATTGGTTATGCTGCGCGCGCATCACATGACGCGCATGCGCGTCATGTGATGCATGCTGTAGTGTGACTCAGTCTTTGTCCAAAGACGGTTACCGTTTGTTGATATCGTATTTTGTTCTCTCGATTCTTCTTCTTCTTCTTCCGCAGCTTATTATCCCATCTTTACATGGGGTCGCTGTTTTTGGTTCTTCTCCTCCACTCTCCTCTGTCGTATACCGCGTCCTCCTCCAAGTCCTTCTCCCTGATGTCCGCCACCACACAGTCCCTCCATCTCGTCTTCGGTCTTCCTCTTCTTCTCCGTCCCGGCAACTCCATCTCCAGCACTGCGCCCCACATACTCCTCCTCTCTTCTTCTGACGTCCATACCACCTCAGCCTGGCCTCCTGCACCTTCTTAGATGTTTCCGCCACCTTCACTGTTCCCCTTATATGCTCATTTCTGACCCTATCCCTTCTCGTCACTCCACACATCCATCTCAACATCTTCATTTCAGCCACATCGATTTTTCTTTCATTGCTCTTCTTCATTGGCACAGTCTCCATTCCATACAACATTGCCGGCCTCACCACTGTTTTGAATACCTTTCCCTTCAGTTTCACTGGAACCCTCTTATCACAGAGCACCTCTGATACATCTCTCCAGTTCTTCCACCCCGTCTGTATTCTACAGTTTATCTCTCTCTCTGCTGCCCCCTCTGCATCCACTGTTGACCCCAAGTATTTAAAATACTCCACCGTCTTAACACGCTCTCCACTCAATGTCACTTCCCCTCCTCGGTCCTGCTGCACATCACATCTCATATATTCGGTCTTCTTTCGGCTAATTCTCATCCCCCTACTTTCCAACGCCTCTCTCCAATTTTCCAACTGCTGCTCCACCTCCTCTTTCGTCTCCCCACTCAACACAACATCGTCTGCATACATCATGCACCACGGCGCCTCCCCTCTAATCCTGTCCGTCAACACATCGAATACCACATTGAAAAGGAAGGGGCTCAAAGCTGATCCTTGGTGCAGACCAACTTCCACCCCAAAGCTCTCTTACACACCCACACTACTCCTCACCTTAGTTGTTACTCCCCTGTACATCCCCTTGATCAGTTTAACATACTTCTCCGGTACCATCTTTTCCCTTAAGCATCTCCAAACTTCCTGCCGTGGTATCCTATCATATGCCTTCTCCAAGTCAATAAAAACCATGTGCAATGCCTTCTGCCCCTCTCTGTACCTCTCTGCCAAATGTTTCAATGCAAAAACTGCATCTGTCGTTCTCCTTCCCGGCATAAATCCAAACTGTTCCACTGACACTTCCGCTTCGTCTCTCAACCTACTCTCCACTATTCGCTCCCATATCTTCATTGTATGTGATATTAGCTTGATCCCTCTATAATTCGTGCAATCTTGTACGTCTCCCTTCTCTTTGAATATAGGCACTATGATGCTGGTCCGCCACTCATCCGGAATCACCTCCTGGTCAAACAACTTCTGCATTAGATCCCACACCAGATCCACCCCCTCATCTCCCAGTGCCTTCCATGCCTCGGCTGGTATCTCGTCTGGGCCAGTCGCTTTGTTATTTTTCATCCTATTCAGAGCACGACTCACTTCCATCCTCCCCACTTGTTCTGTCATAGCTACATTTGGTAATCCATCCTCATAGAAAGATCTTGGGTTTTCTTTATTTAATAATTCCTCAAAATATTCCTTCCATCTATCCTTTATCTCTTCATCTCTTTGCAGCACCGCCCCCTCCCTTCCCTTAATTTGTTTTACCTGTGTAAAGTCTTATTGTTTTGTGAAGTCATTTTGTGTGTTTTGTCGCATTTTGTGCATTTGAATAATGGCTACTGTTAAAGAACAACGTGTGTGCATAAAATTCTTATTTTCCATTGCATATTAGTTTGTCAGTTTTGGGGATAGTGAAAGATGATTTATACTGAGCTCTTAATATTTCAGATACTTCTTTTAGATCAGCGGTTCTCAAACTTTTTCTTCTTCTGTACCCCTTGAATTCTTTCACGAGATTTTCTGGATTTTCGAGAGAGATAGACGATTTTTACTTTCTTTACGATCGTGTGACTTGTGGCCGTTTGTTAATCGTATATAAAATTAAAAGGGTTATATTTTCAGGACTCCTTCGCGTACCCCAGTTTGAGAACCACTGTTTTAGATCGTCGGTTAAAACACTGTTTTCATTCTTCAAAGATCCGATAGTCGCTGATTTTTCGTCTTCTTTTTTGCAAAATTATAAAGTATTTTGAATTAACTTTTATCGCTTCTATAGCGTTATCTTCTTTCTCTGTATAGTTCTCAATTAGACCCTGTATGACACAATCTATACTTTCCAGTATCATTTAATATTTGTATTATTATGATGATGATGATGTCTGCAGTTTCTTAATTTTAGTCATTCTTTTTCTCTTGCGGAATATTGACCTCTTTTGTCTCTCGAATCCGCTTCTCTTTACTCTTCGTTTTTTTTTTTTTTTGGCACATGTCTTTCCACAATTTCTAGCATCTTTTCTTCTAGGGTTATTAGCATCTCTTCCTTTATTTTGTTCTTAAAGATGGTTCTCCAGTCTATTGCTTCCATACTGGATGTAATACCTTCCCAATTTATAGCCTTGGAGTGAAAATTAATTTCGTTTTTGCCTTTCTATAGCGCGTGTTCTTTCCTCCCCTGTTGCTTTTATTCTGGTCTCCATATTTACAAGACAGACAGAATGGAGAGAGTGCAGCGACGGGCTACTAAGATGATTCCTAGACTTAGAAACAAATCGTACGCTGCCCGTTTAGAAACATTAAATTTATTCTCACTCGTAATGTCACTTGATAATATCGACGCCAAAAATATATTTCACCTTCAGAAATGCAGATAGAACTCCCGGTAATGGGTAAATTAGTAAGTATGCATTTTAATTCTAATATGAAGCGAAGCATTTTTCTTCAACCGTATAGTTAATTTATGGAGTGGATTGCCAGCCAGCATAGTTCAAAGTAATTCAGTGGAGTTCTTTAAAAAGAGACTAGATGCTTATTTTGCCTTAACCCTTAAAATCCCCAGTTAGAAGCATTTGTTAGCGCATAAAAGTACTGTAGAATTTTCACTCATATTCGCTCCTCTTTACTTTAAAATTTTCACTTTATCTTTAAATTTTTTTCCTTCCTTTCAACCTTCCTTCCTTTGCTTTGCTTTGCTTTAAAACTCTCACTTGTCTTTAAAATATCTTCCATCTTTTAACCTTCCTTCTTAAATAGACAACCTCGCAGAGACCAGTCGGTCTGTTGCTGTTTCGTGCCCTTTGTATTCCTTTGTATTTGTACTCGTATACTGGTTGTTATTTCAATAATGTTGTGATCTGATATTATAGTTGGGGATATTTCTGTTATCAATTAGATTGCCATTTTTTGTGAATACCAAATCTTAGCAGTTGTTTTTTCTTGTATTTTACGTTATTTCTTGTGTTAACATAAATTCATCAGTTAGAGCTAGCAGCATTTTTGCCTGCTCCCAGTCTTCCCGTGTGCCTCCCTTGTCTTGGTTTATACATACATTTCTTCCTATCCTTCTATATTTCATAAATTGGGAATTAAAAACATCGCAAAGAATAAGATTTGGGGTTGTGAAGTGTAGAGCTTTCATTCAGTTCCTGATCTGGAACTGTTGCAGTATTCGGGGGTCTATATTATAGACTATATATTACAATTAGTATCATGTTTAGTTTTTTAACTTTTGCTGCTACTAATTTTACGGAGTTGTTTGAAGTACTTATAGTCATTTCTGTCATGTTTTTCGTGTGTATAAATAACATATCCTCCTTTTCGTCTTACTGTTCTGTCGGCGCGATGTATGTTAGAGTTGTCAATTTGTGATTCTTTATTGTCGATACAAAACTCATTCTCCATAGTTCGTCTGTCAGTCCTTCAGACGAGTTTCCGTGAGGCATGTAAAGTCTACTCTTATTTCTGGCATGAATCCTTTCAGGTATGTGATTTTGTCCAGGGAATGGTTTAGTTTTAGGCCCTGTATGTTGGCTAGGATTATTTTTATTTTTTCGTTTACATTTTCTTCTTTATGTAGTTCAGATTCGTTATCTCTTGGTGATGCACGTTTTGTTGCCCTCTAATCCTCCGAGAATGTTCCCTTCTTTATTTGTTTCGATACATGTTGTCCCGATGTCGTATGTAATTTCTTTCTGTATTTATTCTATATGGCTCGCGGATCTCTGTATTTTTAAGTGTCTTTGTATTTGTTGAATGGTATTTAGTAGCTGAATTGTGTTGGCTACACCTAAAAAATTGGTAACCCCGTTTTTTTATGATTTTGGCTGCTGAACCGTCGTGTTCTTTTGAAGGTGGTGGTAACGGCATTTTTGCCCGTACTTGCATAAGTTTTGCAGATACTAAGGCGGTGGAACTTGCAGTTTTTTTCAAATTTACAATATTCATTTTTGTAATGGAAATTACATAAAGTGGGATGTGCATAGATGCATTGCCCATTAGGGCATATCATACTTTTCCGAGTCCGAATTTCACTCTGGCTAATATGTATTTTTATGTAAAATTTAATTCTAAGAGGGGTTTCTTTTCTGCAACTTTTCCCAAAAATCGCGTTATCATGTTCAAAATTGCAGTTTTCTGTTCTATGTTGAAATACCAAATATTCAATTGAACAGAACCTCATATTTTTAACCCTTTGTCGTAATTTGTTGCCATTTAGACACATTAACTTTGCTTAACTCTTGCACAGGTTTAATACATACATACATACATAAGAAAAAAAATCTACTCCATTTGAATCTTTGTAACCATTTGGACGCAGAAGGCGAAGTTCAACATTTTCTCAATAGATGGCTCTGAGCAATTACGCCAGTTATAATTGTGAAGTAGAAGTGAGTGGACGCCATTTTTTTCGGTAAGGCCGGTCATCTTTCCAAAGACAAGGCTTACTTGGCCATAGATGGCATGAAAGCCTGGAGGGCCAAGGAGGAAGTAATGGCCTCATCAGTTGAAGCTCTCACGCAGAGGTCAGAGGAGGAGAAGATCTCTGGGATATTCTTTGATGGCAAGCAGGATAGGAACACAAAGGTGTTGAAATATGACGAAGTGACAGGGAGATTTCATCCTGGCAAAGTGATCGAGGAGCATTACACTATCACGTGGGAACCTCAAGGAAAGTACCTCTTCCATTTCACTCCCGAGGAACATGAGGAAGGAGAAAAGCCTGCTCATAAGATCGCTCAGGGCCTGCATGAGTGGCTTTTGGATCGCGGAGCTGACGAGAGCCTTGTAATGATTGGAGGAGACTCTACCAACACCAACACGGAGAAGATGCTGGGTCGCAAGGCCACTGGATGATCTGTCAGCTCCATGTGAACGAGCTCCCCCTGAGGCACTTAATCATCAAGCTGGACGGCCCTGTAACTCCCCGGTCAGGCTTCAGTGGGCCTATTGGAAAACTTCTTGAGAAAGTGAATGAACTTGAGGTCAACTTCAACTTCAAACCAGTGGAAGGAACTGAAGAATCATAGAGCTGCCAGTAGAGAGAGTCAAATCTCTCTCCACAAACCAGCACAACTGCTATCTTCTGATCAAAGCCATCAAGTCTGGAAGTCTCAGTCCACAGTTGGCTGGTCTCAAGTGCGGACCTCTGAACCAATCCAGGTGGCTCACTACTGCACAGGCCATCTTGCTGTTGTGGATGAGGGAGCACGGACTGAAGGGGGAGGTGTTGGGGAGGCTCGAGGTCCTCGTGAAGTTCTGCCTTAACTTCTACTTCTAAATGTACTACGACATCAAAGTGAAGCACCACCACAAATTTAGTCCTGCACGTTTTTTCAAGCCTGAGGCTGCTGAGGAACCAGACTACCTAGGTCAGAAACATCATCTCTGCTGCAGTGATAAGAGGAGCTTACCACGCACATCCTGAGAACATCCTGGCTTCATTCCTGTGCAGTGAGGATGAGCATCAGAGAGCTTTTGCTGTGAGCCAGATAGAGAAGATCAGAGAAGGAAGAGACTTTGGTGATACGACAGTGAGGCCCCATAAAAATCCCAAAGTCAATCTGCAAGCCGCTTCACCTGAGGATCTCATCAACTGGGAATCAGAGAATATTTACGAGCCTATTTTCACCTGCAAGATGACCTTGACTGAGCTCGAGGATCACAGGAAAACTCCACTCAAAGTGGACGCTTTCTCTGTTCATACTCAGTCCTGCGAGAGAGCTGTAAAGGAAGTCTTAACTGCTTCCCAAGCTGTGTACGGTCACGAGATCACGAGAGGAGAGATGGGTGGGTGAGAGCCAGGATAGACCATCGAGAAATGCTCCCAGTGTTCAGATCGAAGCAGGACATACTTAAGAGCTTTTCAGGTTCGAGTGGCTGATGAAGAGGCTGAAGCCATCGTTAATGTTCATAAGAGCTGAAAGTCCTCATAAGATCATAATATAAGATCTTATGAGGCCACGCTTTTCAGGGATCCAGGAAGAACAGGCGTGTAAACCTACACGTGGAGGTGGCAAGTCTCCCGCTACTCGATCAGAGTAGAGCTGGTGAGCCGCGCCTATTCTTTGAAGAAAAACTTAAAATTCTTAAGTTTTACGTGAAATCTAAAATTTTTTTCAGCACCCAGAGGTGTTGAAACACGCAAGAAAGCAAGGATGAGGTCAGAAAAGTAGCTTTTAGACTAAATCATATGCAGAACAGCTGCGCGCTTTTGTTTGGGTGCCCTGAGGCTGCGTTAGCAGCCTTCAAATCAGAAAATCGTGATTTTGACCATGAAAATGAGATTTTTCGGAAAAGTTGCAAATAATAAACCCATCTTAGAATTAATTTTTACATAGGAATACATATTAGCCACTTTGGGTTCAGGGTTGAAATTTTGGAAAAACAGAGTATGATATGCCCAATTGCCCATCCCTGGATCTACAATGCTCTTTTTCATAATATTTGCATACGATATTTTCTGTTTTTATTTTTTATCGTCTTTTTATCAGTATCTTCGTTTGGTAGTTTCACCACATTACACATTGTACTTGTTTCTTTTATTATTTCTACAATAGCGTCTTCTTTTCGTGTTATATTTTCATTTGTTTCTCTCTCATCCACACAGTTTTCCTTCGAGACATTCTGGTCATCTTTTCTTGCCATTATTCTCTCTTTCTCTGTCGCATTCATATTCATATTTTCCATTTCTTTAAGCATCACAAACGAGTTTAGTCTCCGTACACGAGTCACACAGAAACTTGATACCAGTAATTTGCTTCGGGTTCGATACAAGGGATATTTTCCTGTAGTCCCAATTTATACAGTTAGTCGTGCAATTTTTCACAAAAATCACGCCTGATTGCTTCGTTTTCAGTTGTTGCTAGATTAAACAAGTTTCAAATTAGGTGAGAATTTGGACGCAAGGCCATGTTATTTATTACTGTAATCGCTCAAAACACACACCGACACAATTTTTTTTCGCTTGGGTGGGTATCAGTGACGAGGGTTTGGTTTTTATAACCTTTATCCTGCCTTATTCCAAACTCTCTTCAGACGACCACCGTATTTCGATTGAATATATATTTTAACTTGTGATAATTTGTGTAAACTATATTGCACTTTTTTACATTCAATTAATTTCACTTTAAAATTTATATGCACGGATTTACTGATACTTTATACACTTTCGCGTGCAAATAGAATAAACCACCGAAAAGTTATTCCTTTCTTATTTTTATATTAATGCAGAGAGAAAAACAAAGCGTCCATTCCCCACGAGGTATAAACAAAATATTTAATTTACACAGTATATACATATTTCGCTGAATGCCTATTTAAAATATGTGATTTTTTACGACAATGACAACAGCAACTATATCATCAAAATGGAAAAAGTTTTATTAAAATGAAAGGCAATAAATGAAATCACCTTCTGGCGAGAGCGGATATGTTGAGGTCTCTGGATCCTGATTCGACCTCTTTGATACAGGACACCTGCAGAAAGCCTTCGTCAAGGGATCCTCCAGTCAGCTCGGGAGACATCTGATACTGGAAGCAAAATGAACAATTAAGTTCGTAAACGCAAAAGAGGAATAAAAGTAAATAAGAATGCATTAAAGGGAATAATCAAACAAAGGAACAAAAACCGGGAAAAGAACAAATATTTTGAGAACTTGGTTTATGTACTTCCCCATAAAATAAATTTCTATTGCAAGATTTTTATACATAATTCAAGGAGTATTTACCACAAGTCATTTGTGAAAACAGTTATACAAATGACAAATGATAGTTTAGAGTCTAGACCAGTTATTTCCAAAGGGTTTGCCGTGAAAGAAGTACAAACGTGCCGCGAAGAATTAGGAGGAAAGTCCAATTTGAGGCAACTTACAAATAATTAATGCTTTATATATATATATATATATATATATATATATGTGTGTGTGTGTGTGTGTGTGTGTGTGTGTGTGTGTGTGAAAGTGTGTTGCCACACAAAAAAAAAATAGTAGTTTGGGAAACGCTGGTCTCAACCGTTAGTTCTGTTGTCTTCATATGTTATATGACTCGTGCAAGAAACGGGAGCAGACTTTGCATGCCTCACGGAAACCAATCTAAAGGACTGCCAGGCGAACTGCGAACACTGAGTTCTGTATTGATAAAAAAGAAATACAAACTGACAATTATAACATCCTCCGAGCCGACAGAACGGTGAGACGTAATGGAGGATGTGCTATTTTCACACGCGAAAGGAATATGGCAGAAATGACTATAAGTACCTCAAACAGCTACGTAGAATGTGTAGCAGCAAAAGTTGAAAAACTAATATGGTGCTAATTGTAATGTAGACCCTCGAACACGCCAACCTCAAAATTCTCTGATTCTATTACAGAGGTAAGAAACTGGGTAAAAGATCTACACTCTCCAATCCCAAATATTTTTCTCTGTGGTGATTTTAATTTTCCATTCATGAAATATAAAAGGATGGGAAAAAAATATATGTGTACACCAAGACAAGGGGGGCACACGGGAAGACCAGGAGCAGGTAAAAATGCTACTAGCTCTGGCTGATGAATTTGTTAACACAAGAAATAACAGAAAACACAAGGAAAAACAACTGCCTAGATTCGGTGTTCACAAACAACAGCAACCTAATTGATAACATAGAAATATCCCCAGCTATAATATCGGATCACAACATTATTGAAATAACAACCAATATAAAAGCAACAAGAACGGAAAAAACACGAACAACAGAAAAAAGCAAATTCGAAATTTTTTATTTTCACTCTAAAGCTATAAATTGGGAAGATGTTGCATCCAGCATGGAAGTAATAGATTGGAAATCCATCTTCGAGGCCAAGACAACGGAAGAGATGCTAACGACCTTAGAGGAGAAGAAAGTGGAAATTGTGGAAAGACATGTCCCAAAACTACAACAAAGGGGAAAAAGAAGCAGGCTCGAGAGAGAAAAAAAGGTCATTGTTCCGAAAGAGAAAAAGAGTAACTGTAAAGATAACAACATCAGAAAAATATTAAATGATAAACTGCAGAGTATCGATGACGTCATACAGGAACTAATTGAGAAGCACACAGAAAAAGAAGGTGACGCTATAGAGGCGATAAAGGTTAACTCAAAGCACTTCTATAATTTTGCAAAAACGAAGTCGAAAACCCATGCGACTATTAGACCTTTGAAAGACGAAGACAGTGCTTTATCTGATGATCTAACAGAAGTATCCGAAATATTAAGAGCTCAGTACGAATCATCTTTCAGTATCCCCAAAACTGACAAACTGATATGCGATAGAAACGAGTTCTTTGAAGAAGAACTACAAGGAGAATGTATAACGAACTTCGACTTTACGACAGATGATATTACACAAGCTATAGGGAAACTAAAAGCACACTCAGCGGCAGGACGGGACAAATGGAATGCCACACTGATCAAAAACTGCAAGAATGCAATCGCTGAGCCCCTATACTGGATATGGAGACGATCACTAGACACGGGAGAAATACCGGGCATCCTGAAGAGCGCGAACATATTCCCAATATATAAAGGAGGAGATCGATCCGAGGCCAAAATCTATAGGTCAGTGTCTCATCTCACTAAAATATTTGAAAGAATAGTTAGACAGAAAATCTATGGCATTTTGGAAACTCGGAAAAAATTCAATGATAACCAACATGGGTTTCGGTCAGGCAGATCATGCCTGTCACAACTAATGTAACACTACAACATTATTGATGCACTTGAAAGAATGAAAACTATGATGTAATATATACAGACTTTGCCAAAGCGTTCGACAAGTGTGACCATGGAATCATAATACATAAAATGAAGTATATGGGAATAACAGGAAAAGTAGAGAAATGGATATATAATTTCCTTAGTGAGCGGCGGCAAGTCATTACAGTACAAGGAGCATCTTCATCAGAATCAGAGGTCCTCAGCTCAGTACCACAAGGAACAGTATTAGCTCCACTACACTTCATAATCATGCTAACTGACATAGATGAGGACGTCACCAGAGACAGCACAGTAACATCCTTTGCCGATGACACAAAGATCAGTAGAAAAATAAGAAACCCAGAAGATATACGATCTCTACAAACCGACATGAACAGAATCTACAAGTGGACGGAAGACAACAATATGAATTTTAACGCTGAGAAATTTCAGCTGTTACGGTACTGAAAAAGAGAGGACCTAAAATCCATAGAATATTATACCCCAGATGGACAGGAAATTCAGAGAAATTCTAAATCAAAAGACTTAGGGGTTGTAATGACTGATGATGCGAAATTTGAAACACAAAATAAGATAGCAGTAAACAGAGCAAAGAGAGTAACTGGGCAGATACTGAGAACCTTTAAACGAACGGATAGGAATATAATGATTCCTCTACTGAAAACACTGATCATACCCAAATTGGAATACTGCTAGGTCCTAACATGCCCATATAAAAAAGAAGACATTAGACAACTAGAAGGGATTCAGAGAAGCTTCACAGCCAAAATCAAGGAGTGCAAAGAACTAAACTACTGGGAAAGGTTACGCAAATTAAACCTATATTCACTGGAAAGGAGGCGAGAGATATACACCATTATTTACACTTGGAAAATAATGGAGAAACTAGTCCCTTATCTTACTCTGAACTAGGGATGCACCGGAACTTAGTTCCGGCCGGTTACGTCCGGCCGGAACCGGACCTTTTTATTGTGATATTGGTTACTGTTTCATGAATTAAAACATGTCCTTATTAATGTTCTTATTCTTCCTCCAATCCATGATGTAACACCAAAGCAATTCTTAATGCTTCTTATTTTTTCTTTCACATAATGCAGCTTATAAAGGCATTTTATGGTTAATAATTAAATACTATGTATGAAAAGTCAAAATTACTGAATTACTGGAACGCGTCATCCCGATGGCTCTGTGTGACTGGTTGTGTCGTGAAACATACCTGTCAAAGACTCGTGGCTTCCCATAGATCGATTTTTTTTTTTACAAGTTATTATTTTTCCATGTATTTATAAAACAACTTAAATGCTAAACTTAATATATTTTAGGTGATATGACATAGTTTTGGAAAAATACTATACAAGGTGAATCTTACCTTGAAGCATTGTTGTATTCCTATATAAAAAAAAGACTATTAAAAAGTGGTAAAGCCTATAAAACAAAGTGGCCTACTTGAACTTCATTTCACGGCTTTAGTTTTAGAAATTAGTTTAAATACCGATACAAAGACCAATAATATCATACTAGCATTTCTGGGTGTCCTATAAAACAGATTTTTTTTTCCGTTGTTTAAGCAACACTTAAAGTTCCGGTTCCGGTGCATCCCTACTCTGAACCCTGTAACTCCCCAAACAACAGTGGAAAGTAGAAAAGGAAGATGTGTCGTATTCCCAAATTAAAGGCTAGACAGGGAACATCCTCAACCCTGAAAGAAAATAGTTTTCTTGTGAGAGGACCAAAACTGTTTAATCAGCTGCCCAAAGACCTAAGGAACACGAGTGGTGTTGCAGTGGACATCTTCAAAAGAAGATTAGACGCCTGGCTCAGAACAATCCACGATGAGCGGGGCGTACCTGGCTATATGAGGTGGAGAGTACAAGAAACCAACTCACTACTTCACCAGGCCAACTCGAGAGAAGGGGCGACAAGCTTGACCTTCCTCGCGCAGAACATTTGAAAGGTTGAAATATATATATATATATATATATATATATATATATATATATATATATATATATATATATATATATATTTATTGTTTGCGTGTTAGCAGAATTGAATGATATCGTTGGTGGCCCCTTTTTATCTTTAAATCAACTGATTTCTTTTTTACCTTCAAGAGTAACCCTGGCGAGACAAGGTCTTCATGATTTGCTCCCAAGTTGAAATCGGGTTGAGAGGAGGAATGGGTCGCCCTCAAACTAGACCAAGAGGGTCTGCACCACGTCAAGGTACCATTACACCGCTCCAGGCGGAGGTACACGAGGCAGCTGCGCCCGCTTTCAGTATCCCAGTGTACCACCGTGGTTCCGTGGTGTAGAATCTGCAGAGGAAATTAGAACGACAGGGTTTACATGTATTAAGAGAGTTGGGGAAGAGGTACAGTAAGCAGTTGGTATTTAGTCGCACTTTTCTCAAAGGCTGAAAGGTTGTTGTTTTATGGGGTTGTTTAAACTCTTTCGCAACATCGAAAGTCATATGACGGAGAGGACCCACAGCTTTACGTGGGATGCGAACCACGGATCGCTACATAAATTATTCTGGATGCAGAGGACAGTCTACCATCACATTAGAACCCAGACCCACTGTCGATTAAGTTCGTTGATATACAAGAAACAGTGTTCCAACATTGATCACGACGTAGGTCGAAAGGTCACAAGTCACTCTGGATAAAAGTACGACCGAAGATGGAATATACAAGAATGTCAGTCTTTATCCTTTGATTAAATGCAAATTGCACTACATTTTCGTCGACTTTAATTTCCTAAAAAGATCCTAGCTTCGAAATCCAATAGTGGAAAATGTTCAAAATTCAGTATATACTTTGTAATAGTAATCTCAGAAAACAAGCAACTAAGCAAATGCAAAGACTTTTTCAGATGCCCTAAAACCGCGTTATCATTCTGAAGAAAAGAGGTCAAACATTCATGAAGAGGAACAATTGTAACAAATCGAAGGCAATTTTATGAATTTCAAGAAGGGTTTCACGATGTTAAGCAAAGAAATAACCTCAACACAAGAGTTAAGCGTCTTAATTACTTGAAATGACCTCTTTTGAATTAATTATTTACCACGATAAAAGAGAGAACTTTTCAAAATTAGCTGAACATTCTTGTCATAATTATGAATTTGTGTAGACTGTCTTGCACCAATGTATATTGAGGAGTGGTACCACTGCAATATCCAACCTCATTTCTCAATACCCTAAACCCTAAACAGTCACATCCATATTAGATTCTGAATCCAGTTTTAACTATTAAAATTCTAAACTGATTTATAATCCCAAACTTGTTCTCAATCAGAACCTAAATAGTTCTTCAAATTCAGATTCGAATCCCGCTTAAATCTAGATTTGCTGTAAATCCATTTCACAAACCTTTGCTCGGAGGACATTCAAGAAAGGTCCACACTCTAGATATAGAGGAAAATACTATTATGGTGATTATTATTATTCACAGCGGAAGCTTTGATACATTAATATCGCAGGCGGAATGTCTAATTAGTCTTACCTGCAGCGTATGAAGGCTAAGGCCAGGAGCCCCAGCCGGCAAAGGTAAAAGGGTGACTCCGTGGTCATAGCGAAGGGGTTCTACAGGGTGGTAATCTTCTAATTCTTCCCCCAAATAATCTTCATAATCGTCGCTAAGGAAGAAACTCGCGTTCAGTGAAAGTTGGGTTGGCAGATTGGGGGAGGAATATAACATAAAACTAATTGGAAACAAAAAAATACCACTTATAAAAAAATACTATAAAATTTAAAAACTAAACTAAAGGTAAAAAATAACGTAAAGGATAAGGCATGATTAGAAGCACGTAACATTTAAAGACCAATGAACACTACAGACAAGAAAAATACTATCCAGAAACGTCTAATATTAAGGAATCAATAAAACAATTATTTAAACATAAATACAACAGTCTTACTTGAATGACTCTACAATCACAGGCTGGTTGGCCTTCGGTTGTGTTTGATTAGAATAGTGTTCATGGAATGCTGTAATTCGGTCAATAATCTGATGCGCCTCGTACAGCTTCGCCATATTAATGAGCCCTCCAGGGCCAATTCTCGTTAGGAAACCGTCCTCTCCGCAGTAGTCCGAAATGTACTGGAAAAGCAAAAATATTTACAAATGTGGAAACACCTCTAATCTTCTAAAAAAAAAAATTAAAAATTCTTTCACTCGAGGGTCATCCTTAAACCATGGCAATCAATAAAAATCTTGACAAATAATCTACTCTGTGAGCAGTCCAGCATGCTCTCAAACACACACTTCTCTCCCTATTCTTCACTACATATACATACATCTTACACACTCCATAATCTTTTCAAAATTTAAAAAAAAAATGGCATAAACTTCAAAAGCCTCAGAGGCCCCTGGGGAGGGGACCATAAATGTCCCCACTTCTGGCTCCTCCGCTGCCAATATTGGGGACACAGACCCGAGTAGCGGGGCTGGATCTGCTACCGCCTATTCGAGATGTTCTGAGCCTCTGCCTGATTCACTTTTCATTAATTTCTGCAACATTCGTGGCCTTTTCTCAAATTTTCAATCTGTTGAATACCATCTCTCCTCCTCTAGACCTTCTCATCTTTTCCTCATTGAAACTCAGGTGTCTGAGACGACTGACAGCAACCCCTTTTCCGTATCCTCTTACTTTCTCTATACTCAATTTTACTCGAGGTGGATGTTACGTATATGTACGCAATGACCTAACTTGTTCTTGTATTTCCGAACTCGAATCTTCTGGCTACGGTATACATACATAGCAATATCAAGGTAAATACTTCTGCGCTGTTTACCTTTCTTCTAATTCTACTGACTATCGAAAAATCTTTGACTACCTCACTTCCAAAGTGGAATACATTCTATCCCGTTCTCCCTTCACTGAAATCTCCATTTTAGGAGATTCCACTGTTCACCACCACATTTAGCTTTCCTCCCATTTCACTAACATCCCTGGTGAACTAGTTTACAACTTTTCTATCTTTAATAATCTAGAGCGGATTGCACAGCACCCTACTTGTATTCTCAATCGCCTTGGAGACAGGCCCAACATTCTGGATTTATTTCTTACATATCATCCTTCTCTTTATTCTGTCAAACTTTTTTCTCCGTTGGGCTCCTCCGACCACAATCTTATATCTGTTTCTTATCCTATCGCTCCAATTCGGCCTTTGGATTCTCCCAAGAGGAAACACCTTTGGCACTTTGGCGCCGCTAACTGGGAGGCCCTTAGGCAGTACTTCTGTGATTTCTCATGGAATAATTACTGCTTCCGTGACCGGGACCACTCCGAGTGTACTGAGCGCATCACGGAGATGATTCTCTCGGGCATGGAGATGTACTTTCCATATTCTATTTCTACTACGAATGAAAAAAAAAACCTCTAACTTTACTTGTTCTACTTCTATCCGCAACAGAGAGGAGTCTTTCAAAAGGTACCGTCGCCATCCAACTCATGACTCTTACTCAGCTTATATTTCTGCTCGGATTCGTGCAAAATCTGTTCTTCGCCTCGCCAAAAATTCTTTCATCCTACAAAAATGTGAAAACCTATCCAATTGTAATTCTTTTCTTTTTTTCTGGCTAAGAATCTCAACAACTTTACTACTTCTTCTTTCCCTCCTCTTTTCCATTCCGACGGCTCAATTGCCGTCTCTTCTCCTGACAAAGCTGAACTCCTCGCTCAAACTTTTGCCTCCAACTTAACCATGAACGATTCCGGTGCTGTTCCTCCATTTCCTCCTCCCTCTGACTTTATTATGTCAGAAATTAGAATCTCTTCCAAAGATGTTCTTTCTGCCCTATCTGCGATCAACTCTAGGAAGGCGTACGGTCCTGATGGTGTTCCTACTATTGTTCTTAAGAACTGTGCTTCAGTTCTGACACCCTGCCTATGCAAACTCTTTCGTCTTTGTCTTTCATCTGGTACTTTTCCTTCCTGCTGGAAGTTCGCTTTCATTCAGCCTGTCCCCAAAAAAGGGTGACCGCTCTCAACCCTCTAACTATCGTCCAATTGCTTTGATTTCTTGCCTTTCTAAAGTTTTTTAATCTATCCTTAATAAGAAGATTCTTAAACACTTCTCAGGTCCTCTCTTCTCTCAATCTTCTTTCAGATCGTCAGTATGGGTTCCGCAAGGGACGCCAGACTGGTGATCTTGCATATCTCTCTGACTGTTGGTAATCCTCCTTTCGGGATTTCGATGAAACCTTTGCTATTGTGCTAGATATATCAAAAAGCTTTTGATAGAGTCTGGCACATATCTTTAATTTCCAAACTGCCCTCCTTCGGTTTCTATCCTTCTATCTGTGCCTTCCTCTCTAATTTCCTTTCTGACCTATCTATAGCTGCAGTTGTAGATGGCCATTGTTCTTCTCCTAAAGCTATCAACAGTGGTGTTCCTCAGGGTTCTGTCCTGTCACCCATTCTTTTCCTTTTATTTATTAATGATCTTTTAATTCGCACTTCCTGTCTTATTCACTCCTAGGCCGATGATTCCACCCCTCACTCCTCCACCCGCTTCCCAAAGCGTCCCTCTCAACAGTCACTCCATGATTTGCGTGGGAAGGCTATGGAGCACCTGACCTCTGATCTTTCTGCTATATCTGATTGGGGCAGAGAAAACATTGTTGCTTTCAATGCCTCAAAAACTCAGTTTCTCCGTCTGCCTACTCGTCACAATCTTCCACACGACTATCCCCTTACTTTCAACAACACACAACTCAATCGTTCCTCTTCTCTTAACATTCTTGGCGTTCCCTTTTCTCGTGATCTTTCCTGGAAAGATCATATATACTCTCTTTCCAAAAGAGCTTCTAAGAGATTAGGTGTGCTGTACAGCCTCCGCAGTTTCTTCACCTCCGCTGAGTTGATGTCTCTGTACAGGGGTCTTGTCCGCCGCTGTATGGAGTATGCTTCTCGTGTATGGGGTGGCTCAACCCACACAGCCGTACTTGACCGGGTGGAATCAAAGGCTTTTCATCACATCAATTCCCCGCCTCTTACTGACTGTCTTCAATCTCTCTTTCTCTCTGCCGCAATGTTGCCTCACTCTCTCTTTACTATCGCTATTATAACGGACATTGTTCTTCTGAACTCTCTAACTGCGTGCCTCCGACTTTAAGGAGAGCACGCAGTACCAGACTTTCGACACTTTCTCATTCCTTTTCTGCTCAACTCTCTAACGCCACGGTTAATCGATATTTTCACTCCTTCATCTACTCAACCGGTGAACTCCAGAACAATCTTCCTCAATCCATCTTTCCCCCTGTCTATGACTTCCAATCTTTCAAACGCAGAGTGTCTGGGCATCTCCAAAACCGTGGACCTTGATTTTGGCTCTATTCTTCTTCTCCTACGGGGGGTGGGTGCTTTTGCGAGCATTCGCCCTTGGCCCCTCCTTCCTGCATAAAAGAAATTGAGTTCTGGACCCTATGGAACTTCCTAAAATAGCAAAATTATAGAAGGATATAAGAGGAGACAATTTTTTTGCAAGCTTTGACTTGGGGTAAGAAGCGAGATAGTACACTTAAATGCTAACTACGTATAGTATAGCTACTATAGTCAGCGTTCCACTTGATTAGCAATTACTATGAAAAAGTGAAATGTAATATACCGTAAATTAATATGCATTTATTTACATACTACGTTACTTCACGTATCGATGTCGCTCCGAATCTAAAACACTCGAGTTAATTGACGTTTCGGGGTTGTTTAACCTCCTCCGTAACGGTAAAGTCTATGTGACAAAGCCGGTCACATCACACCACATCATCTGGACGCAGAGGACGGTCCCCCCTCCAACTATTGCCTAGACCCAATGTCGCTTAACTTCGCTGATCGATGGGAAACCGTGTTACGACATGATCACGACGGAGCCAACTCGAGCTGAACATGCAAAGATGAGATGCGACTCCAGCTTTTGGGATCCAGTGTTGCCTTTCGTGGAAAGGTTGGGGTCATACAAATTGGGTGAGACTAAGGTCTCTATTTATACACCTTTCATTCCTCCCTGCTTTTTGTTAACTCCAGTGAAACCTACATACGAACTTCAGGTTTATTCACACATTCTTATACATGGTCTCCCTCGACTCCTCACAAGGGTAAACCTTTCCACAGTTCTATCATTATTCATGACCCTACCAATGTAGTATACTATCCCTTATGCTAATAACCAGTCTTCCAAATTTCTATGAGCTTTTGCTATTTATAGAATAAACTACGTCGTGGCCAGTGTCGTAACATCGCTTTCCGTCGATCAGCGAAACTGGGTCTGAGTTGTAATTCGATGGGGAACCGTCCTCTGCCTTCAGATTGTGTAGCGACCCGTGGTTCGGATCCCACGTAAGGCTGTAGGTCCTCTCCGTCATATGAACTTGGATGTTGCGAAGGAGGTTGAAGTAGCCCATCAAAACAAAAATTCTTATCCCAGTACGAGACATTTTTTTTGCGTTTAATTTAGTCTTTATTTCTTGCTTGAAACGCAGATAACAAGTACAGCAAACATTCGTTGGGTCAATGTTGGTACAGTATTTGGAATATATAAAATACCAACTTCTGAAAAGAACATAAATTTAAAAAGCTGACCTGCATGATGGATAAAAGGAACTTCCAACTAAGATCAATAAATAGACAAACACTCCCCAACTAACCAAATGTGGTTGAAGTTGAAATAAAATAAAAGTTCTTTGTTATGGAATTACGCTTCAGTTGGAGGAGAATAATGGGGTGTAAAGTTTTTTTTAAGAGCGTTTCAGTACCAACACTTAATTTCACAAGGGCAAAACATACCCGAAACTAGAAAGGCATCGAGAGATGCAAACCTCCACCCGCAAAACTTTCAAATGGTCTTACCGTTTCAGAGTTGTCTTGCAGACGGACGGACTCACGCACGACCAGAAACAATACTCCGCCCCGTTCCTCACGTGGGCGGAAGTAATAAATAAATATAGGTAACTTTCCTTATACATTAATTTATAAAATAACAGAAATAATTAGTTGATTCGAGAACCCTTCCAAATGCCCACCTGAACTTCTTGTCCATTCTCTGCTAATACAACAAGGGAGGCTGCCTTCGTGAGAATAACGTCAAGTTGCCTCATAAACGCCCCGAAGAAAGGCGCCACTTTGCAGTCCTTGATGCGAAGAGCACGATCCAAAGCACTCTCGTACTCGAAGGAGTCCTCGCCAAGAAGCTTCTCACTCAAGCGGTCCAGAACAGGCAGCTGCTCAGCCTCGAGAGACAACCAAAATGGCTTCAGCTTTTCGGATCTGGTCGAGTAAAGTATAATTTTTAAGTCGTTAAATTGTTGTTTATTATTATTATTATTATTATTATTATTATATCGAGACAGGATCATGAATCAAAGAATTTCTGATAGGTGAAATTGGAATTAATTTTTTTCTGCATGGTGTCCACTCTGAATCGGGTTTTCAGTTTTTATGTGAATTTCAAATGAAAAATTTAGAGTGATCACGATTCGAATACTCCTAAGAGGCATTAATTGTAGAAATGTTATAATTAATTTTTAGAAAATACCCCAAAACAGACTACAAACAAATAGATACCTATATACACATTGTTAGGGACCAATTCCACTCTTATTCATTGCACCTGATGAAGACCTTAGTAAAGGTGGCAAGGCTGTACTTCTCTCACTGTGGCTTTATTATTTTAATAATAATAATAATAATTCAACTTCACGTAATCGAGAATATTAACGTACCACATTATCGCTTATTCTACGACTCTACGATTGTGAGGTCATGGCACAGTTCAAAATTAATTACAGAACAGTTGATTTTGAACTTTGATATCTGTACGATAATTAAAAAATTGGTTAGAGAATGGTTGCTCTCACGCTTTGTTGCTGTACCAGGGAACTAACTACTACAGTTTTGCGAAATGGATTGGCACCATGGTCTGCAAAGACCATCGATCAAATCAACTAGAAGAGAACTGAACAAAGAAGCTTTTGTGCAGTTGGCTTTCGTTCACGCTTTATAATTCATTGTGCGAAATGGATTGATTATTTTAGATTCAGAATTTTTTTTAAATGAATTATTGAGTATTTTCATGCAAAAGAAATATAAAATAAAATAAAATGAATAATCATTTTATGCTTGGGTAAATTCCATAAATAAAAAAAACGATTTTAATATCTTTCAAATCTAAAAAGTTAATTTTATCATCACCAAATTTGGAATCCAAATTTTTTTTATCTTTGAGATAAAATTGCGATGAAATCCACTCCAGAACAGTTGAGAGACGGACTTAAAAGCGGATTGGAATCGATTCTTTGAAGGCCGGCACTATGCAGCAATAAAACGTACTCTTCCATCTCACTTAACCAATATTTAGTGAAGCCATTTAATTAACCAATATTTGAAATACGAGTTCGAGTACTAAAATAGTTCTGGAAAGATTATGACTTTCTAATTCTTCCCTACCAAGAAAATGGATCGATTAGTGGTGCGAGTTTTGGGTTCATTTGAGGGGGTAGTAAAATTGTCATTCTGTTTCTTCACACTTACACATACTTCGCTACTTCAAGAAACTCCCACGTTTTAGCATTTTCAGTTACGGATGGCAACATTAACTTAAATCTAACCTCATTAACTTAACCTAACCTTCATTATATCCGGCTCTTCATGATATTCAGTGAAAAAAAGTGTGAAACTATGGCGATACGGCTGTCACTACATGCACGTTCATGTCGTGATGAACTCGGTGTACATCATAAATACTGTTGCAGGTTTGTAAAATAACCAAAACAACACACACACACACAATATATATATATATATATATATATATATATATATAGTCAAAAATAAGTATGGACACATTCTGTCCAGCAATAATTACAGGCCTATTGCTGTCGCTTCCTGCTTCTCGAAACTAATAGAAAAACTCTTAAAACCAAACTGATTAGATGTCCATAGATAATCATTTAATCGAAGTAACAAAAGGTCCCACTCAACTGACCTGTGTATCTATGTACTTAAAGAAACAATATCTAAATACAGTGACAGTAATTCAACTATTTATAGCTGTTTCCTAGATATAAGTAAGGCATATGATATGGTGAACCACAATATTTTATTTAAAAAAATAGAAGACAGGAAGGTTCCCATGTACATATTAAATTTATTGAAATTTTGGTATTCCCACCAATCTTTTACCGTTAGGTGGGGCAATGTACTATCTGAATGTTTTTGGCTCCTCTTGCGGGGTGAGACAAGGTTCCTTGTTCTCCCCTATGCTGTTTAATGTGTATATTGACGGATTAATTGCTTCACTTAACGAGGCAACAGTGGGATGTTGTATAGGTAACACAAGGATAAATAACTTAGTTTATGCCGATGATATGGTCTTAATAAATCCCTCTGTTAAAGGTTTGGATCGGCTACTAAAAGTCTGCGAAATGTATTCGCAGAAACATGATATTCTTTTTAATGTTACAAAAACTAAGGTTATGCAATTTCATCATAAAAGCTGTAATCAACCAGCTGATATTAGGTTTAAAATGAAAGGTAAAGTAATTGAGGAAGTACAAGAGTTTAAGTATTTGGGTCAAACTATTACCAGCTCCTTGAGTGATGACTCAGATATAAGAAAACAGTCTCGAAGCCTTTGTGCTAAAGCGAATATTACTATAAGGAACTTTCGGTTCTGTACAAGTGAAGCTAAAGACACTTACTCTCGTACTTTCTGCAGTAATATATACGGACAGCAACTCTGGGTGAATTCTAAAAAAGGTTCTGGCAGAACCCTAAATTTGCTGTTCAACAGGTCTTTCAGACTCGTACATAAATTACCCCGAGATGCTCAGCTTCGCAAATATTTGCTACCCGCAATGTCCCGAGCTTCCCGGAGGTACCAAGACGTGCTCAATACAGTCTAATGCAAAGAATTAAAAAATCAACCAACCCGATTATCCAAGCTATCCATGAGTCCTGCCGTTTATCCTCTAAGTTATGGAATTTTTGGTACGAAAACGTCTGTCTGTAGCTCCACTTAACTTCGACGTTGTTGTATTATTTCTAATCGACTTTATCCATTTCTCTCGTTATTATGTGAACTGTCATTGTATTAATAATATTTGTCATATGGACTATAGTCTGCCAATAAACCTTTTCATTTTCATTTCATATATATAGTTTAGAGAATAAAAAAATTGAAGAAATGCTAACAACCTTGAAAGAAAAGACGCTGCGAAGTTTAGAAAAATATGCTCTTTGACTAGAGGGGGATCCGCAAAAGAAAGAGAGTGGAGGCGAAGTTAGCCAACTGCGAAGATAATGCCAGGAAACTAATACAAGAAAAACTGGAGGGTATCGATAGGGAAATACAAACCCTGATTAAGGACCATACAAAGAGGGAAGAGGAAAAGGCGGTAGAAGCAATAAAGGAAAATCCAAAATACTTGCATAGTTATGCGAAAAGGAAAACAAAAACGCGTGCCGTTATCGGGCCCTTAAGGAAGAGAAATGATGAACTAACCGACGATCTAAAAGAAATATCTGAAATATTGAGAGCCCAGTATGAATCAGTTTTCAGTACCCCAAAAAAGTGACAAAGCGATACCTGACATAGATGCATTCTTTGAAGAGAAATTGCAAGGAGAGTGTATAACAGACTTTGATTTTACCCCAGAAGATGTAGCGAGAGCTATAGGACAAATGAAACCATTCAGCTACAGGTCCGGACAATTGGAACGCATTATTGATAAAAAACTGTAAAAATGAAATAGCTACACCTTTATACTGGAGATGGAGAAGATCCCTAGGCACTTGGGAAATACCAAGCATCTTGAAAAGAGCAAACATTGTCCCTATATATAAAGGAGGGGATAGATCTCAAGCAAAGAACTACAGACCAGTGTCATTGACGTCCCACCTCACCAAAGTATTTGAAAGAATAGTTAGAGAAAAAATCTACGATTTCTTGGAGACACTGGAAAGATTCGACGAAAATCAGCACGGATTCCGATCAGTAGATCATACCTATCACAACTAATACAGCACTATAACAATATCCTAGATGCACTGGAAGGCAATGACAACTACGATGTCATATACACAGATTTTGCTAAAGCTTTCGACAAATGTGATCATGGTATAATAGCACATAAAAATGAAATGTATGGGAATAACAAGCAAAGTAGGAAAATGGATCTACAACTTCCTCAGAGAACGTCTACAGTAAGGTGTCACTTTTGGACTTTTTTTTGAAAAGTTATGGTGCTTGCCTCTTATATTGTGACAAATTGACCAAAAACCATGAATAAACCAAAAAAAAAACAATCGGGTAATATTTAGGGTCCCCGCCCCCCATTTGAAAAATAAGCCCCTATTCATACAAAAAATGGTGATTTTTGGAGATATTTTTGGTCATAGTTTCCTTACTAATCATCGTATTTCAAAATTTTGCTACCAAAATGTAGAGAATAACGGTATCCTCTTATTGTGAACGTTTTAAAACTATTTTGGTTGTATACGGTGCTGATATTTGAGTGGACCTCATGAAATTTTTCCCCCCCGTTTTCATTTCTATAACATTTATTTACAGTATTTCCAGGTTTTATCTACAAAAAGTATGCAAATATAACCAAATGTATGATAAATTTGCTTTTCTTTCAGAATTCTATTATAGATTTGCTTAATTTCATAGTTTATTAAAATTAGTCAATAGTCATGGCTAACAGTAAGCCAATATTAAGAACAGACCTGAGAAAATATGATTCTTTATTGGGAAAGTTAGTGGAAGACATATGCGCAAGAGAAGGAAGCATGCTTCGAACAAATAGTGAAGTTCTCAGTCGCTTTTTCTTCTTTAGAAGGGATCAAATGAAAAGCGACAATGTGTCAAAGAAGAAAATATTTTGAGAGTATTAGATAAGGTAGAAAAGGTGTGGATTATGGCTGGCATACCATCAAAATCCGTTAGAAAGCAGAAAGGACCCCAAAGAATGTTGTGGGATTTGATAAAAGAGCATGAAAAGTTGGGTAAAAATATAAAGAAGAAATATTATGAAACCCCAAAAAACATCTTTTCTGTCTCGTTTAGATAACTTATTTGATATATCAACTGAAAATGTATGTAATGAGATCCAAAATGATACATTGAGAACTATACAACAGAAGAATGAGGATCTTCGCTTTTTGGAAGATCAGCGAAGTGCTAGAATATATTCCCTGGGTCCGATCGATAAAGCTTATGTAGCCAAACTGATCAAAAAGACTGCTAGAATAGAAGGTGAAGAACGAAGAAAATTGAAAGAAAAAGAGTGAAAGGCATTAGAAGAAGAGACACACAAACTTGAATCATCTGAAGGCGAGTTAGTGGACTCAAGTAATGGTGAAAATGATTTTACTCCGAGCCCAGGCCCATCAAAACGTCCTAAGTTACTACAGTCAACATTAATATCTAATACAGCTGATCGTTTAGGACTATCATTCGGACAACGCTCGACATTTGCATCTGTGGTAGCAGCTGAATGTGGGCTACATTTAAAAGAGATGTCATTATCGAAAAGTACTTCTGCACGAGCTGCGAAGAAGTCGAGGAAAGCTACTGCTGACACTATTAAAGAGTCGTTCAACCCACCTCAATATTGTGTAGTCCACTGGGACAGCAAAATGATACTGAATGTTTCAGGAGGAAAGCAGGATCGATTGGCAATACTTATATCGGGAGAGAATGTTGAGAAACTTCTCTCGATACTCGATATCGGTGTCTCAACTGGATCGACACAAGCTTGTACTGTTTTTAGCACAATCCAAGAATGGAAATTACAGGATAAGATTTACGGAATGGTATTCGATACTACTTCATCCAATACTGGCTGGATAAAAGGGGCTTGTAAAGTACTGGAAGACCTCTTTGGAAAAAAATTATTATGGCTAGCTTGTCGCCACCATATGGCAGAACGAGTTTTGTCAGCAGTGTATCTAAAGGTATTTGGAAAATCTACTTCACCCGAAAACGAATCTTTCAAGACCTTCAGAGATGTTATATGGAGAAGCTAGATACTAAGCAACCCTTCAAACAGCTATCTATCAATGACAGACATCTCAAGGACCTGAAAAAATGCGTCATAGATTTTATGACAGATTTGCTCAAAGATAACCAGAGCCTTCCCAGGGATGATTACAAAGAGATAGCTGAAACAACTATGTTCGTTTTAGGAGAAATTCCTGCCAGAGGAATACACTGGATCAAGCCAGGAGCTCTCCATCACGCCAGATGGATGGCTGTCATATTGTATACGAATAAGATGTTAGCATTTTCAGACCAAGCCGGATATGATAATGTTACAATAAAAAAGCTGGAAAGAGTATGCTTGTTTACATCGCTGATCTACTCCAAGTACTGGCTATCAGTCACCAACCCACTTGAGGCTCCTGAAAATGACCTCCTCCTATACAACGAATTAGTTCAGTACAAAAAGATTGACATGGAAGTAGCGGAAGCTGCCCTCAACATTCTAAAAGGTCATTACTGGTACCTATCTGAAGAACTTGTAACCCTTTCTCTCTTTGGAGATTTACCTCATAGTGAAAAGGACAAGGTGGCAAAAAACTTTCCTCTTTCAGTCAACCACCAGAATTCAAAAAGGGTAAGCCGATATTTCCCATCCTAAAAGAATGAATTAAAATTCAGCAATTAGTTGATCCAAACTCATGGTTTGTATTCAAAGTCCTTGGTTCAACGGGAGATTGGATAAGGACTCCAGCTGTAACGTGGGAAAGCAACAATGATTTTCAACGGATGAAGAGAATACTCTCTTCAACTAAGGTTGTTAATGACACTGCAGAAAAGGGTATCAAACTTTTGCAGGATTTTCATGGCTCATGTAGGGATGAAGGTGAATTTCAGGCATTGCTTCAAGTTGTAGAGGAAAACAGGCGTGTTTTCCCAAAGTTTTCCAAACAAGGTCTCTTGAATTCGTAATTTCTTTCCATTTATAATTTCATTTCATTTACAATTTTCATTATAATTTCAAGAATAGCACTTTGTTTCTATTTGATCAAAATTGTTTTGTGTTTGTATTTCATAATCAAACATAAAAAAAAACCGATGGGGCTTTGCATATTCTTTTAGATTAATAAAAATTTAAGTCTACAGTTGTCATTTTGGGGGGGGGGCAAAATTTACTAATTTTAATCTACTAAACATGTGCAAAGTTGTTCCCACTTTGAATCTCTAAACCAAAAAAGTGTTGCTCATTTAATAAGCCCATCTGCTTTTTTGATTTATATTTTCAAAGCCCATCGCCGCAGAGCTGCATTAGGATGATGCTCTATGGATAGCGGTGACATCCAAAGTATATAAGATAATATTTTATTGCAGTTCAGATCTTCCAAAGATATAAAACAGTAGCATTTGTCTCTTAGAAAATGCATCAAAATGACCAAAGAGATATACAAAATTTAATAAGTTTAACTCAAAGGTTAATAAAAACTATTCAGATTGAAGCGCATTATTATTATTCTCTACATTTTGGTAGCAAAATTTAATACGATGATTAGTAAGGAAACTATGACCAAAAATATCTCCAAAAATCACCATTTTTTGTGTGAATACGGGGTTTATTTTTCAAATGGGGGGGGGCGGGAACCCTAAATATTACCCGAGTCTTTTTTTTGGTTTATTCATGGTTTTTGGTCAATTTGTCACAATATAAGAGGTAAGCACCATAACTTTTAAAAAAAAGTCCAAAAGTGACACACCCTAGTCTACAGGTCGTCAAAATTTAAGGTATATCATCATCGAAATCGGAAGTACGCAGCTCAGTACCACAAGACAGTACTGGCCCCACTCCTGTTCATTATCATGCTAACAGACATAGACAGCGGAGTAAATAGCAACAGTATAGTAACATCCTTAGCAGACGATACAAAGATCAGCAGAAAAATCAGCGATGTAAATGAAGTGGAGGCCTTGCAGAGGGACACGAACAAAATATACAAATGGTTAGAGTACAACATCATGACATTTAACACCGAAAAATTTCAGTTCTTGAGATATGGTAGAAATGAGGAACTTAATTAAACAGATGGCATATTATGCTCCAGATAGACAGGAAATTCAGAGAAGCACGAAAGCGATCGATCTCGGGGTAATAATGACCGATGATGCGAAATTAGAAACACAAAATCAGATAACGATAAATGAAGGAAAAAGAGTTGCGGGACAGGTACTAAGAACGTTCAAAAAGACAATAACGATTCCCTTGCTGAAAACACTGATTATACCAAAACTTGAATACTGCTCAGTCTTGACGTCCCCATATAAAAAGGAAGAAACTAATAGATTAGAAGAAACTCAGAGACATTTCACAGCAAAGAGCTCAACTACTGGGAAAGACTACGTAAACTAAATCTGTACTCCCTGGGAAGACGAAGAGAGAGGTACACCATAATCTACATATGGAAAATAATCGAAAAACTGGTACCAAACCTCAAACTGAACTCAATTATCATTCAAACAACACTGGAAAATAGGAAAGGCAGAATGTGTAGTGTTCCCAAATTAAAGGCCCAACAAGGGACCTCTTCAACACTGAAGCAAAATAGCTTGGTTGTCATGGGGCCAAGACTTTTTAGCCAGCTTCCAAAGACCTCAGAAACGTTACAGGGGTCAAAGTTGAAGTCTTCAAGAGAAGACTAGATGCCTGGCTCAGGACAGTACCAGATGAGCCGGGTGTACCTGGCTATGTACGGTGGAGAGCGCAAGAAAGCAACTCTCTCCTCCACCAAGCCAGGCCTAATGGCGGGGCCACCAACTTGACCTGCGTGTGAAGAGAACCAATACACGGAACATCAACGAGGTGTATATATATATATATATATATATATATATATATATATATATATATATATATATTATATATATATGCCTAAATTCCCAAGTAGCGCCAATAGTAAGCCACCTTTTTTACTAATTAGGTTGGATTTTCTTGTACGACCTACTTTCTTGACGTTAGGTTACAAAGTCCCGAAAAGACTTCCTAATACATTGGCGCAGCAGCTCGCAAACTGTGATACGCAAGCTACTGCTTGGTGTTCTGTTAATATATTAAAAATTAAATCACGCTGAACCATAAAGTAAAAAGAAACTATAATAAATTTGAAGTTTGTAGTTTGGAGAAGTAAAAATTATAGACCATGCCTACCACAGGTCTGCCCTGAAAAAATTTGAGATGATGATCCAGTAGTAAGTTTTCTATTTTACTGCAGGTGGTAAAGAAGAAGAAAAATTTAGGCAACCCCGAGTATTAGAGAACTTACTTCAAGCCGGTGACAATTTCCATGGCAGCGTTAAAATTGGCAATGTTCCAAGCCTCGGCGGCTACTCTTAGAATGCAGGACAACACCCCTTTCCTGTCTTCGTGAGTCGGCTGCGATATTATTACGTGAGTAATCCATGATGACACCTTCAGAGATTAAAGACAATTAAAAGACACGATGTCAAGTTAGGTTGATTACGACATACTTTCTGGTTATGGTAAAAGTAAGATTAGGTTTGGGTACACTAAAATTAGTCGTGGTGTACCGATTAATCGGCATCGGCCAAATATAGCCGATTCTCTTACCGATTCTTTGAAATTTATAAAATTTCCATAACCAAACCAAACCTATATTTATAGAAAATTGAACATGAGAAAAACACTATGATAATTTACACTCATTTCGACGTGTAACTGTATAAAAATATTTTACATTCATGAAAAAGGCAAAGCTTAATAAGTTAAGTTACCCACAAATTTACATTTTCTCTAACTAGCTAATTTCTAAATATTATAAACTGTCGTCATTTCCTACTCTATATAAATAATAATTCTATATTAAGTTGTACTTTATAATTTTATATTAAATCATCTAATTATGTTAGCTTTATTTTAAGTATTTTAATAATTTTACAAACCCAAATTGTATATCCATTTCTGCATTCAAATTGGCCACCATGGACTTGAAATTTTAATGAAAAATTTGGAGCAAGTGTGGTTTACGTCTCCCTGACGCAAAAAGGGACACAAACTACACTAGGTCAAAGTTGGGGAACGTAAACTACACTAGGATCTTTAGGAGACTTTTTTTTAAATGAATCCATCAAATAAAACGTTAAAACTAACGAAAATATTACGACTTAACCTAACCAATCGTCAATATATATATATGATCACCTGAAGATCAGGGCCCCCAAATTAAAGGAAGATAAAAATAATAAGATCAGAAAAATTTTATTGTGATAAAAAAAACAATTTATGAGAAACAAAGGTGGATCGGGCTGGGGGCATAATCTTCAGGTGATCTATATATATATATATATATATATATATATATACACACACACCCGGTTAGGTTAACTGAACGCCCGGTTAGGTCAACTGTGCGCCCTTAGGTCAACTGTGCGCCCTTGATGACTGGTTAGGTTAAGTCGTGATATTTTCGTTAGTTTTAATGAAAATATCACAACTTAACCTAACCAATCGTCAAGGGCATACAGTTGACCTAACCGGGCATTCAATTAACCTAACCGGGCATTATATCCCATAGAATGAATTGTTCGTTTTATTTGTCAAAACTGAGGGGAATATCTCCATGTGGAGCGGACTGGTGTGGAGTTGGAAGATCTTCAGGTGGACACTCTGGGGGGAAGATCTTTAGGTGATCCCAGATTAGTTTTACACAATAATGAATGATAGAGGGAAGTAACATAACCACAACGACTCCTATCGGTGTAACCTTCGCCTAAAAATTTAACATAAAAATAAAATAAATTTTGCCACCTGAAGATTAAGGCCCCCAATCTTTCCCACCTGAAGATCAGGGCCCCCAGATGAGGCTGGGGGCCCTGATCGGATCACCTGAAGATCAGAGACCCTAGCCTCCTTTAGTTAGCCTTATAAAGCTAACTAACGAAAATATCACGACCTAACCTAACCATTCGTGAAGGGCGTACAGTTGACCTAACGATTGGTTAAGTTAAGTCGTGATATTTTCGTTAGTTAGCCTTATAAAGCTAAGTAACGAAGGCTGGGGGCCCTGATCTTCAGGTGATCCAATATATATATATTATATATAAATTGACGATTGGTTAGGTTAAGTCGTAATATTTTCGTTAGTTTTAACATTTTATTTGATTGGTATATGCGGACAAAGTTGAGGAACGCAAACTACACTAGGATAATGTAGGGGAACGTAAACTACACTAGGTTAATGTAGGGGAACGTAAACTACACTAGGATAATGTAGGGGAACGTAAACTACACTAGGATAATGTAGGGGAACGTAAACTACACTAGGATAATGTAGGGGAACGTAAACTACACTAGGATAATGTAGGGGAACGTAAACTACACTAGGATAATGTAGGGGAACGTAAACTACACTAGGATAATGTGGGGGGACGTAAACTACACTAGGATAATGTAGGGGAACGTAAACTACACTAGGATAATGTAGGGGAACGTAAACTACACTAGGATAATGTGGGGGGACGTAAACTACACTAGGATAATGTGGGGGGACGTAAACTACACTTGCTCCAAAAATTTTGTTGTTGTTTATAATGTTGAAGAAAGAAAATACTTTGAACATAAGGAAAACCAATTACTTCAAATATTGGTATTCAATTTATGAAACTAAAATAAAATTATTTTATCATTTTACTGAGTAATAAAACTTTTTCACTTCATTTTAGCTACGGTATATGAATAACAAATTCTGGTATTGTATATTGTGGAGTAAGCTAAGGAAAAGCATTTAAACAAATTTGAAATTTTAAAATATGAAAATTTAAAGTTTTCAAATTAGATTAGTAAAATTAATGAAGGAATTGATTTTTTTAAAATGTAGAGCCTATTTGTAGGCAAAGAATCGGCATCAGCTAAATTTTGGAATCGGCACATCACTAAAAATTAGGTTAGGTTCGCTGGTGTTGCGGTAAAAATAAATTGGTTAATTTGGCTTTATTTAGTTGAGCGTTTAGTTACGCTACATATGGTCACGTAGCGGTGAGAAGAACTAATTTTGGTTATTTCTGGCTGGAAAAGTTAAAAGTTAAGTCATATTATAAATTTCAACTTAAAAAACTATTCTAATTTCATGGATTTGGATGTCTAAGGTAAATACTTCTCAATTTCTATTTTCATGACCTACGGAAAGTATTTTGGACAGTTATTCAGGTTTCTGTATGAACGTTTAATAAGAACAAGACCGAAATCCATTTTAAGGGTTTAAGATACCCCAGACAGATCGCTCCACCGACCTCTTTAAACCTCCCGATGAGGGTATCCACAGTGTGCGCTTTCTTTTCCTGCGTCGGTGTGCGAGCCGTTCGTAGGTCTGTGGTGACGTGTCTGACGTAGGCGATGGGCGGGACACTATAGAAAAACTCGTATTCCGTCTCAGTGAGACGAAGAGCAACTTCTTCAGGAAAATGCAGAAGGCGCTGAAGGCCTTCTAATCATCAGAGTAGGACATGTCTGCTCCTGCAATCCCACGCCGGACGATATCACCAGAGCCTTTTGCAATAATAACGCCATTACTGCAGTTGCTACTACTGCTACTACTACTACTACTACACTACTACTAATAATAATAATAATAATAATAATAATAAATTTTTAATGAAATTTGAGACAAGGCTTTTTTTTTCTCAACTCTCCACATTTTTGAAAGCATCTCTCGGAGACAAAATTTTCTTGTACATAAAAATACGTCAAATATATCTTTTTCGATCAAATTTATTTTAACATTTCGCCTGTCAGACTTTAACCCTTTCGGTATTGCATGCGTCCCACAGACGGCGTTTCTTTTACGCCCATTTGAATGCGGGCGTGAAAGTTAAGATCGTATGGCGTACGTAGTTAGTTTGTGGTGATCATTCGTACGTTGTACGTAGTTAGGTCTTAAAGGATTCAAAGAAAAATGCAGGTGAAAGCATAATCTATTCATATTCACACGCTTTTTATCCTAACAGTGATGAACTAACTTTGTAAAAGTGATATGCCATTATAAAATCTGTGAACCATTGACTTCATCTCTACATATCTATGTGACAGTTTGAAATGGAACTGTTTACAAAGCATGCCATCCGTTTGGTTTTATATCTAACTTTGGATTATTTTTCTTTGTAAATAAATAGTGAACGTACTGGCCTTTTCTTGAAAAGCAATATTTAAAGTTTTTTAAGAATACTGTTTGATATTTATTTGTATCCAATTTTGAAATGTTTTAAGTATTTCGATAAGCTTCTGGGATAATCATGGAAATTTTTGACAACGTCGAAAGCCATGCCCATTTCATACGTGAAACTAATTAAGCTGAGTTTTGCAGTAGGGTTAGGTATACGCTAAGTTAGGCGGCAGGACGATATTGGTTAGTAATTCCCCACGTCATCAACTTTTGGCCAATGAGGGGTCATGAGCGTGGTTTTTGACTTTGCCATAAAAAAAAAAGAAATGTGGCCGTAAAATCATCTAACCGAATTCCTTTCTTGATCACCATGATAATAGGGCTAATACCACATACATTTTTTTATCATGTGCTAATAACCTACGGTATAATGAATATTTTACCATTATTCCAAAATATATTCAATTTTTTTAATATCCTACAAAAATGGACTATTTTTTACCTCCATACATTCCTTTTATTTCAGTATTACGAAATAATAATTTATTGAATTTCTTACGAGTCATTATTATTTTTCATAGTTTAGTTGGTAAGAAAATTATTTCTAACTTCTGCGATAATGATTTCGAGGAATCAAAACTTGTTTATAATACTTAGGATGAAGTTTATAAACAATCAAATAACTCAACAAAATTATAAACAAACTAAAACCAAATTTCTTCGATGTGAAATTAAAAGTTTTAAAAAGAACCATTTCGTACGAACCCACATACGAAAGTTCGTTTAGAATTAGGATTCTGTTATTTCCTATCTGCAATAATAATAATAATAATAATAATAATAATAATAATAATAAAATTTCAGAGTGAAAGATATCTGTTAATATTTCTTTTTAATTTTTAAGAAGAAACGTTGAGTATAGAGACGAAACGTTAGATTAAATATGATAAATCAATTTTATATTTCTAATTCGAGCTATCATAAGTAGGAGTGTTGCAAACATCCGCAATTTTTTTATACCCTCATCCACATCCGCTGAATATTCGCAATCGCAGCACAGATGTCATTTTTCTTTTTATATCCGCAGCATCCCTAATCATAAGTCTAATTTCTCATTCTGGAAGAAGTGATTCCACAAATTTACAGAATATTCAAACCTTACTCATATTCCTATCGGCGGAACTTTAATATTACTATCACTACCATAACTATTATTACTATTATTTTTACTCTTATTTAAGTTTTTATTATTACTATATGTAGTATTACTATTATTACTATTTCTATATGTAGTATTACTATTATTACTATTTCTATATGTAGTATGTAATTTTTTCATAACTTTTTAATTTTCATTACTATACTACTAGTATTAGCACTACCCATACTACTATGTTGACATCAATATTACTCAACCCTTTAACTCCAAGCAACTCCCCCAATTAATTATTTTATTGTGGTTAATGCCAGACAACTTCAGGGTAATGCACCCCAAAATCTGAAAGTTAAAATTAAAAACTTCAACACAGAGTACCAAATATTGTCAATGCTCACCAGCGTGTTGCTGAGTGGTGTGGGTATAGATGGGCGTGGGTAGGGCCAGGTTGTCCTCACTCCTGAGGATCGCCCACAGTGCCCTACCGAGGTCATTCAAGCTGTTCGCTGAGGTCACGCTGAAAGTCCATTTTGTTCCTCGAAATTCAAGGATAAGCCGATCGTGGGACCGTCCGCCTCCCGAACGCCACTGCGTTTTATATAATAGTCAATTTTGGAAATCAATATTAGATACCCGAGAAAATTACTTAAATAGTTAAACAAATTACCATCGCAAAAACTAATACATAACCTTTTCTGTGATTCCGAATCATTAGTACTGATACTATTACCATTTATTAATAATAATAACAATAATAATGCTTATTACACTGGTATGCATCAATTTTGCTGTCAAGGGTTTTGTAAGTGATTCTTATAGAGGTTTTCCTGCTGATTTCGAATCTGCAATCCGTTTTTCTCAATCAGCTCAGGTTATCCGGCTATGGCCTCATAAGTAAAATATAATTTTTCGTGATTTTGTCAAAGCGGAATTGGAACAGTAACATCTATCATCACTTGTTTCACTTGTATAATATCTTTTTTTACTTTTCAGGCATATAGATAAAATATTTCATAATGAATAGAGCGTGTAAAAATGATCCCAATAGATTCTGCTACATATGTGGGACGGTTACCATGCCAAATAACCAGTCCCAAATCACTAAATTTGTGAAGACAATGTATAGAGCATACTTTGGAATTAAGCTAGGGGACCAGGACAAAAATTTCGCCCCTCATATGTGCTGCAAGACGTGCATTGAAAATTTGCCTTTTGGAATTCCCATGATTTGGAGAGAAGGAAAGGATCACGTGACAGATTGCTATTTCTGCATGACAAACCTCCAAGGTGGGCTTATAAATTTATTTTTCTTAAATATTTTGAAATCCTCGTATGAAACTTGACATAATATTCACCATAATGTAATATTCACCATATATAGCATAATATTCACCATAATGGTAATCATACATTTACATATACATATTGTTATAGAAAATACATTTACACATACATATTGTTATACAAGTTACATTTACATATACAATGATTGTATATTTTCTTTCTTTTTCATTCATATTGTCCCCGAAGGGACAATATGAATGAAAAAGAAAGAAAATATACAGACTCCATCGACCTATTTCATATCTTACAGACCGCAGCCTTCCCTCACGAGCCGCCACTGTCTGAATGCTTCTTCTATTCCATATGCAAGTTTTATATCCATGTTTCTGTGTTTCTATTTTCAGGAGTTAACAAGAAGAATAAACACATTGTTGTATACCCTGACATTCCTTCTGCTATGAGACCTGTACCCCATGGTCCTGGAATTCCAATACCCGACCCACCTCAAACCCTGGACTGCGATGATTCTGATGATGAATCAATGACCAATGCCAATGACCAGTCCCAGTCGTATATACCTCAAAATACCGCTTCAAATGAGCCGAGGCCTCTCAACCAGGCCAAACTTAATGATCTTACAGGGATTTAGGACTTTCCAAATTAGCTGCCGAGATCTTGGGCTCACGACTTCGAGAGGACAACTTGCTGGCTCCGGGAACAACATTCTCCTGGTATAGGAAACGAGAGGAAGAATTCCGCAAGTTTTTTGCAGTGCACGAAAATACCTCTTCCTTAGTGTACTGCTGCAATGTTGAGGGGCTAATCGAATCCTTGGGCCTGCCATATAACGCATCAGAATGGAGGCTATTTATAGACTCGTCTAAACGAAGTTTGAAAGCAGTACTTCTCAACATTGGGAATAGGGTTGCATCAGTCCCTGTAGCACATTCCGTACAACTTACTGAGAGCTACGATAACATGAAAATTTTACTGGATGCTCTCGTATACGACCAACATAACTGGAGGATCTGTGGAGATTTGAAGGTAATACTAATATCATAAGTAAACTATTGCTATTGACTATGTTGTTTTTCCAAAGGTTATTTGAGAGCGTATAAGAACACTTAACTTCCCCACAGAAGTGATACAGTCCAATGCATAGATTTTTTTATCTGATAGAACAAATTCTCTAAATTCTTTAAATATTTTCATTTTTTTTCAGATTGTGGCATTTGTATTGGGAATGCAAGGGGGATACACGAAATACCCATGTTTCCTCTGCAAATGGGATAGCCGAGCGGATGAGAAGCACTATGCACAGCGTGAATGGGCATCCAGAGAGAATTTTGAACCTGGGTCGCATAATGTCGTTTCAGTGCCCCTTGTACCACCAACAAAAATTTTGCTCCCACCACTTCATATTAAGCTGGGCTTGATGAAAAATTTCATCAAATCAATGAATAAGGAGGGTTCAGCATTCCGATATCTCGAGAGTAAATTTCCTCATATATCTGATGCTAAACTAAATGCTGGGGTTTTTGATGGTCCTCAAATTCGAACTTTGATCAAGGATACTCAGTTCGAAAACGCAATGACTCCAACTGAGAAGAATGCCTGGCAGGCATTCAAATCAGTTGTCACTGATTTTCTTGGCAAGCGTAGAAGTCCAGAATACGAGTCCGTTGTCGAAAACTTGATGGAAGCTTTCAAAGCTCATGGGTCGCGCATGTCCATAAAAATGCACTTTTTGTGGTCCCACTTGGACTATTTTCCTGAAAATTGCGGGGATTATAGTGAGGAACAGGTGAACGATTTCACCAAGATATCAAAATAATGGAAGAGAGGTACCAGGGAAACTGGGATATCAATATGCTGGCGGACTATTGCTGATGTTTGAAGCGAGACGTGCCCGAAGAAAAACACAGACGGAAAGCCAAAAAAAACTTCATTCCTTCCTCAATAAACTTTTTTCCATATTCATTGTATGAATAAAAGTATTTATTCACACAATGTTTTCATTTTTCACGAGTGTTCTTATAATATTACTCGTATCTACAGTGTTTAAGCTAAAAAAATCAATAAATTTGGGGATAAAATTGGACTTATAATAAATGGCCAATAGAGAAAAAACCTGACCTGATTGAGGAAAACCAATGTCATTTTCGAATTCAGCATGGTCGAATTATATAATATGAGTTGAAAAAACCCTCACAGCAGACAAAAAAATTTCATATGCATACCAGTGTTATTTTCCATACATCTAATCAATTCCTCACTATTGACGTTATGTTAAACAAATTAAACAATTCATTCAAAAATAGACAAACTTCATAACGAAAATTATGTATACAAATTGCACAATAAGTCTCAATAATGATAATAATAATCCATTCATAAACACGTAAACAGAAATACGAAGTACACTAATCACGCCCTGTGTGTACATTTACACTCCGTGTATACGGTGTTTCGGTATACATGTTTAATCTACATGTGTAAATTTAATGGAAAAAGCAAAAAGGTTTACACTTTCTCAAAGGAAATGATAAGTCAGTAGCTGAAGTGTCCGACATTACCGGCAACTTAATAGATCACACACACACACACACACACACACACACATATATAATTTTATATATATATATATATATATATATATATATATATATATGTGTGTGTGTGTGTGTGTGTTTTGTGTTTGTGTGATATATTACCTGAATTAAGTCTTGTGTTGCTTGAGCTTTTGCAAGTATCTTCGTTTTTGTATCAAGCAGGACAATATTACTGATACCGATGCCAAGTAATCGAGGAGCCTAAGAAAGAGGTAAAAAAATTATATTCTCTCTTATAACAATAGTAATGACATAGTCCATTGAAAATAAATGCCATGCAGTAGCCAACAGCTCTCTCTCTCTCTCTCTCTCTCTCTCTCTCTCTCTCTCTCTCTCTCTCTCTCTCTCTCTCTCTCTCTCTCTCTCTCTCTCTCTCTCTCTCTCGTATATATATATATATATATGGCTACGTCGTAACCAATGTCGTAACACCGCTTCCCGTTGATCAGTGAAGTTAAGCGACATTAGGTCTGGGTAGTAGTTGGATGGGAGACCGTCCTCCGTGTCCAGATTATGTAGCGACCTGTGGTTCGGATCCCACGTAAGGTTGTAGGTCCCCTCCGTCATATGACTTTAGATGTTGCGAAGGAGGTTAAACAACCCCAATCATCATTTTATATATATATATATATAATCAGTGGCGTGCATTCAAGGTAAGCTAGGTAAGCGCCGCCTACCCTAATAAAAATCTTATTAAAGATATTAAAGACAATATCGTATTTTTCAGACTAGTCTACAGTACATACCCACTAGCCAGGTGTGACGTTTAC
Organism: Bathynomus jamesi; assembly: GCA_023014485.1. Lineage (NCBI taxonomy): Eukaryota > Metazoa > Arthropoda > Malacostraca > Isopoda > Cirolanidae > Bathynomus > Bathynomus jamesi. The sequence continues at coordinate 753,216 of JAJOZX010000697.1, read as the reverse complement.
CATAACGACTATAATTATATAATATGTACAAGTTGTACATACAGTGCGTGTGCTCGCACGCAATACCAATTACCCTGTAGACGTACCCACCGCACACCACTGAGATACCATATATCTGAGATCCTATATATATTATATATATACTGAGCGGCAGAAAAATCGGCCCACTTGGAATATCGCGGAAAGCATAAAAGTGTGCAAGCTTCTGTTTATAAAAGTATTAAAATTCGAAAATATATTGTATGAGGCAACCAAATAACGAGACAAAACAACGTCAGCTGCGAACACACTAGCTGTAACGAATTTTCTACTTCTTTTAAGAATTCGACAGTCTGACATTCAGTTGCTCTTAGACTGCTATGCCATTTTTTCTTCCACCAGTGGGAGTAGGCATTTGCGTTTAGTAACAGATAGACTTCTAATTCTTTTGGGTTCCAGAATTGGACATTTACAATGGATTTCAGTGCCGTGAACGTCGCAAGGGCCGTCGCTCTAATTGAAGATGGTCGGAGTCAGCGTTACGTCGCCAATTCGCTAGGAATTCCAAGAACAACGGTTCGACGTGTCTACCAACGTTATGTGGAGACAGGAGAGTACACCCGAAGACCAGGATCTGGAAGATCGCGCTGCACAACTGCCCGTGACGATCGTTTCATCGTCTTGAGTATTTTGCGAGATCGTTGCTTGACTGCCACAAACGTCCACAATGAGCTGGTAAGGTCTCGAGACGTCAGTGTATCGGAGCGAACCGTTAGGAGACTTATGGAAAGTGGCTTACATGCTAGACGTCCAGCAATGGGCCTGAAATTGCTCCCACACCACCGCAATGCTCGTCTTGCTTTCGCTCGTGAGCATGTCAATTGGACTATGGTCCAATGGGGACGCGTATTGTTCACGGACGAATCAAGATTTAATCTTCGAACATCCGACTGACGGGGAAGAATGTGGAGAAGAACAGGAGAAAGATTCGCCCCGTGCACTTTTACGGAGAGGGTTGCTTTTGGAGGAGGCTCAGTCATGGTCTGGGGTGGTATCACTTCAAACTCGCGCACAGAGCTCGTCGTTGTTGGTGGTGGGTCATTGACGTCCGCAAGATACGTGGAAGAGATTCTTGCTGGAGCACGTGGTCCCTTTTGCTCCTTTCGTTGGAGAAGACTTCCTTCTGCAGAACGATAACGCTAGACCCCATGCGGCAAGAGCCGTTAGCAATTTCCCTGACGAAGCTGGAATTCATCGAATCGAGTGGCCTTCCCGAAGTCCGGACCTAAACCTCATAGAACATCTCTGGGATACGATGGGACGGCGTCTTAGGGCTCGTCTAGTAGCCCCTAACACTCTACATGAGCTACAACAACAAGCTTTAACTGAAGAGTGGGAGGGAATCCCACAGGATGTGATCGCCAATCTCATTCATGGGATGAATCAACGAATGGCTGCAGTCATTCAAGCTAGGGGAGGCAACACCTCTTATTAACCCTGGATCACAAGTTGTTGGTTTTTTGTTGTTTTATTGTTTTTTTTAATTTTTTGTTTTTGTCGAAATCTTTGGGGGTTTTTTTAATTACAATTTTTTGTCTAGTATTTTTTGATAATAAATTGTATTAAGCAGGTGTATGAAGATTTTTTAATGTCCCCATTGACTAAATTTTCGAATTTTAAAACTTTTACAAACAGAAGCTTGCCCACTTTTTTGGCTTTTCGCGATATTCCAAGCGGGCCGATTTTTCTGCCGCTCAGTATATATATATATATATATATATATATATATATATATATATATATATATATATATATATATATATGAGATGGCGATAAATTATCGAAAACAGATATTTCGAAATGTTTATTATATACAGTAAAATAGTGGGGTTCTGAACGATTTTCAAATTTCATGGAAAATCTATCATCATTATCTTTGGTGGCTGAAAAGTATTGAATTCTATTCCAAATTTGGCCAATTTTATTTCAGGAACATCAGTAGATAAGTTTGGGTACTATTTACAGCAATAAAAAAACCCTGAAAGCATTCCAAGTCAGCCGTTTAATGTCACTGCATATTAGTAGACAATACGAATATTAGATTTTTTTTTTGCTTCGCTTCTGTGAAAATATAAACAGCAGCGTTACGTGAAAGTTTAAGCTGGAATTGAGGTATAGTAAAAGAAAATCATTTAAAATATTGCATGCTAAAACAGGAGCATATTGGACAAAACTGATGCCGTATGCGCTTCCAACAATATATTGTCTTACGAGTGTCTGTTCTCTTACTCTTTTCCATTCCTTGAACAGAGTAGAGATGATAAATATTTATAAACAGTTCGTTAAAGTGCAAAATATTTCGATATGTATTTGCGTTCTATTTGCCATCAAAATACAGTAATCGAAGTTAAAGGAAATCTCATCCTTTGAGATACCACTTTTAATACAGTTATTGTTAAGGCCTTATATACATTTTTCGTGGATCTCAACGGAATTTATAAAACAATACGGAAATATATAATAAAATACAGGGTGTACATAAAGTCAGGATCTATTTTTGTGAAGCACTTGGAAATTATATGGAATTCAATCATAAAATGATAAAGTGGTAACATTTATTAAATAATTAAGAGTAGGATTCGACGTGACGCCCATCAGTATCCCTGCACAGCTCAAATCGTTCCGCAGCATTTCTAAACACATTCTGGAGCATTTGCGGGGTTATGTTATCTGCAGCAGTTCGTATACGTGTACGTAAGTTTTCAAGACTCGTAATCTTCGTCTGATAGACGTGCGACTCGATAAAGCCCCATGCAAAGAAATCTAAAGGGGTTAAATCTGGTCATCTCGCTGGCCAAGGTCTGTTGCTTCCGCGTCCGATCCAGCGATTTGGAAAACGTCCATTTAGATAATCCTGAACAATTTTGGAATAGTGACAAGGAGCACCATCATGTTGATAGACGACGGGGATAGGATTGTTAGTACCGTCGTCTATCAACATGATGGTGCTCCTTGTCACTATGCCAAAATTGTTCAGGATTATCTAAATGGACGTTTTCCAAATCGCTGGATCGGACGCGGAAGCAACAGACCTTGTGTCGCGAGATGACCAGATTTAACCCCTTTAGATTTCTTTGCATGGGGCTTTATCGAGTCGCACGTCTATCAGACGAAGATTACGAGTCTTGAAAACTTACGTACACGTATACGAACTGCTGCAGATAACATAACCCCGCAACTGATCCAGAATGTGTTTAGAAATGCTGCGGAACGATTTGAGCTGTGCAGGGATACTGATGGGCGTCATGTCGAATCCTACTCTTAATTATTTAATAAATGTTACCACTTTATCATTTTATGATTGAATTCCATATAATTTCCAAGTGCTTCACAAAAATAGATCCTGACTTTATGTACACCCTGTATAGGAAGTAAAATCTATAAACTAACGAGAATATCATTACAATGAAAGACGCTTCTCCGTACATCTCCTTACGTTAAGGTGGAAATTATGGTCAGCAGACATGGGGTCAATTACTGGGTTTCTATTACTATTACTTTTGATTCCTTCAATTACTATTACTTTAATTTTCATCTATTACTATTACTATTTTGTATGTGGGGTACTTCACTCATTTGAAAAGGGTCTTTATGTCTATTTAAATGCAATTAGAAGCAGTGTGTTAACAAACAAACAAACACTTTGTTTCAAACTCAACAGATACAACATTATACAAGAGGTCCATAGAAGATTAAGAGATAGTTGTCTGGAGCACTAAGTATGCCAGTGAATTACTGTGTATAATGAACATACAAATACAATGATCCAACCATGAAGTGGTGTGCCAACTATTACTAACATAAGTAAAGCTATCACCAGGAAGACTACACATGGATGAAAGGGTCAAGTTATTATCTTCACAGAAGGCTTTTAAGTAGTTGATAAACAAAGAATTATCATTAAGCACATTAGCATTAAAGTCACCAACAATAGCTACACATGTCGTATCCAACTCCTCAATAATACTGCTGACCTGCCCCAATTTAATGAGGTAATCTTCTTCATTATCAATTGCCTGAAAAGGCATATAGATACACAGAATTACAATTCTTTTATTGTCTACACAAATTTCTATTCCAGTTAGCCAATTCAAACCAAGTTTTAATTCACTAATATATTTCCCATACCCCAACCTCTATAGAATAGCTACCCCACCAGGTGGGTGGACTGCAAGGAGAACATTTTGTTTATCTCTGGTCGCCTCCCCTATCCCATGAAAGTGACTGGACAGGCTATTCAGGTCCTTTAAGTCCTGTTTCCTGCAGACAGAGAATATCAGCATCCTCTAACAGCTTATCAATTGTGATCCGCCTGTGTTTGCTGTTATTGCCTAAGCTTAGGCCTCTACAGTTACAAGAGATTACCTTGAATGTTGCAATTAGAAAGATGCAGGAGTTCTGCCAGCCATCTCTACATGCTGAATTCCACTTATACCAGGCACAGCAGTTACAGCATTAGACCCAGCTGGATTTTCCTCCACAGTACGACGCATGATATCTCCATAATTACTCTCTCCAGCACTTGCGAGAGGGGCTGCAGATGTTTTCTTCCATTCTTCTCATAGAACCGCCGTACATATACCCGTTCCGGCCATACTGCTGTATCCATAAATACCCCTGGATCATCACAGACTACTGTAACTTGAAAGGAACTGTACGTGGTCCATCTGGAGTCAATTTTCCTACATGTAACCTGAAGGTTCACTTTATCTTCCACAAATGCCTGCAGCTGCTCGGCCGTAAGATCAGGTCGACATCTCGAGACGAAAATGTTTGCGGTCTTCGTTGGTACAGCCATCATACAATCTGTTTTGGCAGCCCCTATGATACCCGCCTTGTCTGCCAGCCTTTGCCATAGGCTGACTCCCTCTAGCCAGTGCATGAGTGGGACCAGACCCCCTTGAGGGACCACCACCATTAGCTACTGCAGTGGTTGCAGTTCTCGGAGGGGTCGCTCGCTTCCGGCCCCTCCTTACCACCATTGTCCAAGATGCCTCCTCATCATGACCTCTGACTGCATTCCCAGCATCCCGATTCACCAAGGCCCCTTGAGGGGTACCCTGTATGAGATGGTATCGAGCTGGCGATGTAGCAGTGTCTGGATTCAGGGATCCAGGATAAGACTGAGAAGCAGAGGGCTCTGCATTCATGGTTCCAGGATGAGGCTGAGAGGCAGAAGGCTCTGTATTCATGGATCCAGAATGAGGCTGAGAGGCAGAGGGATCTGCACTCATGGATCCAGGATGAGGCTGAGAAGCAGAAGGCTCTGCACTCATGGATCCAGGATGAGACTGAGTGGCAGAGGGCTCTGCACTCATGGATCCAGGATGAGGCTGAGCGGCAGCCAAATAACAAATATTTGTTTCAACTAAATCATTACGATTTCAGAGACTCTTGATAAATTTTACTTTATTGAAGGAAAAATTTGCCACAATATTAGTTCACATACATGTTTATTTTAGTTTAGAGTAGATTTAATTCATTTTTCAGTTCTTTGTTCACACAATATGTCCATTGCCACTGTAATAGAAAAGTAATAGACTATTAATTATCTATTACTTTGACCTCTATTATTATTACTATTACAGCCAAAAAATTATGATCTATTATTATTATTACTTGAAAAATCCTGTAATAGTCTATTACTATTACCCCATGTCTGATGGTCAGTGGGAAAAAGTTAACCCGTTTGCTGCGCAACCCATAATATCACGGGTTCTTGCTTCTGATCATTTCTGCGCAGCCCCGCATATACTTGTGTTTAAACTTTAAACTGAGATATCTCTTTGCGTAGGCCGTGTTTTTGGCTCGACTCATAACTGGGCGCTCGCGCAGTTAACGGGTTAACAAAGGGAACCCTCAAACTTGGTTTAATTATGCCATATTTTTTTGAAGGACGGTTAGTAAGAAGTTACAGTAAGTGTTTCGTATAGGTTGTGCGCATTAGTGACATAGGTACGAGAAATACAAAGATTAAGATAGTATAGTGTAAATTCAAAATGAACTAAAACGTTATTTTGGGAAAATTAAACGTTACGCAAATTTTTCTATTTGTAATAAAAATCTGTTATCTTTAGGTCGTTACTTCTTGATTTTCAAAATTTAAGGTTGATGAAATAATTACGATTGTCCCAAACAGGTTGGATTGTTTCAACTATTCCTTTTTGGCTTCATAACCTCTCACTGAAAGTTGATCACTGTTTATTTTTTGAAATGTTCGTAATATTACTACAGGGTGGGCCGTAAGTTTCCATACATAGGAAAAATAAACATTTTTTTATGGACAACCATTTTTATTTATATAATATGCTCTACATGGTTGCCATTGTTTTGAAAACACATTTCAATACGTGTTCCCCACTGTTGATGAACACGCATTAGCACAGTTGACGTTATGCTTGTAATGGCGTTGGTGATACGTTCCTTTAGATGATTTATGTCTCGTATCTTTTCCTGATACACCATGGCCTTCAAGTGCCCCCAAAGATAGAAATCAAGGGGGGTGAGATCTGGGGATCTGGGAGGCCACTCCACAGGACCACGCCGACCAATCCAAGCATCCGGAAACTGCTGCTGATCCAAATACCGACGCACGTGAAGACCATAATTTAAATTTTCCTATGTATGGAAACTTACGGCCCACCCTGTACTATATCTATACTATCACTGTTTCACATATAATGATTAGTAATTTTTGTTTTTTTAGTCAATAAATTTTGAGCTACTTTATAATATTCTAGGTTTCAATAATATTTTTAAATTACATTTAAGTTCTTTTACATATTTACAATTTTAACATTTCTTAAAATTATAAAAATTATAGTACGCGTTGTCATTTTACCAAAACCTATTCATCAAATTTGAATTCACTGAAATCTGAATTATAATTTGCGTCCAGGTTGGTTATTAATAAACTACAGAGTGGCCACAAAGTCCTTTTGCAGTGACATTACGGCATATCTATATGTTGCCCTTGTTTTTCATGCAAAGGAACTTTGTGGCCACCCTATATACTATCATACTTTAAGCGAATTCTTTTAAAATTAATTGCGAGTAATTTTCAAACCCGTAAATTAGCAATAAAATTTCCTTCATAATTTTGAAAACTAACTAAAACAACGTCTAAACATTTCGTATAGTAATAACAACACTACGCTAAAGTGCCGTTCCAAAAAGAGTTCCTAGAAGAGATGTTATCCCGCTCAATCTCATTCTCATCTCATTCCGCGCACAAAATCACGAAATCCGCGAGTGAGAATCTTAAAAAAAAAAAAAGCAATTTCTCAAATCGATCTCTTCCGATTTCATACCAGTCTCACTCTCATCCACAGCTTTCCCACTTTGGTCCAGGTTAAGTTAGGCTATACTCGGGTTAGTTTAAGTTAAGTTAGGCTATACTCGGGTTAGTTTAAGTTCAGTTAGGTTAGGAAATGTTAGCTATTCTCATTTGGCGCCTTTATAGCGAATGCGAAGGGGAGTGACAATCTTTTTCAAATGAAGAAACTTTTTCTTAAATCTTGATTTCTCACTTTCCGCATTCCTACTTGCGGACCACGAATGGGAATGACACCGAGTGAGAAATAATCCCTACAAGACATCGCTAGTATTATAATTTCTCAAAAATCCTCTCGTTTCTCAGAGAAGTTAAAATTCAACAGAAAATGTCTTATTTTAATCCAAAATCTCTCAAAACTACAGTCATACATCGTTGAGGTACGGTACATTTTATTTCGGCTATTATGCTATCTGAGGAAGGAGGAAATGTTTGTCCTTCAAAGAGAGGAAAAATTTAATTTTAGTCTACTTACACACACACACACACCACACACACACACACACACAAGCGAGGTAGACTTTTTTTAAATTTATATATTTAGAAACTAACCTAACCTTAGTTTCATCGAACCGAGAAGGGCGTGATATGTATTTCGGGCGCAACTGAGGGCTGGAAGGGTGGTTCCTCTTAAGTCATTAAACAGTGTGGTACTCGCTAATCTTGCATAACCTAACGAAATTTCACTAACCTAATTAGGACGAACATAACTTCTTTCCAACATTCTATTTTTTTTATATACATTTTTAATTTTCCGAGGTATCAAAAATGTTACCTCCCAATGTTACCTCACACAATGTGCGCATCTCCACATGAGCGAGGTACTGACTTTTTCTTTAAATTCATATATCTAAAGAACTAATTAACCAAACCTAATTTAACCTAACCTAACCTAACCTTAATGCCACCAAACAGAAAAGGATGTGGTAAGTATTTCGGACGCAATTAGAAGCTCGAAGGATGGTTTCTGTTAAGTTATTAAATAGTGAGGTACTCGCTAACCTCGCTTAACTTAATCTAACTAAATTTTAACTAACCTAACCTAACCTAATTAGAACCAGCATTTGTTTTTAGACAGTAATAATTTTTCTACTTTTTATATAAATTTTGTGAAGGTTCCGAGGTACCAAAAGTGTTACCTCAAAAAAATTACCCTACTACATCTGTGAATGAATTATCACACACTACTTCACTTATGCACCTCTCTCTCTCTCTCTCTCTCTCTCTCTCTCTCTCTCTCTCTCTCTCCTCTCTCTCTCTCTCTCTCTCTCTCTCTCTGTGTGTGTGTGTGCAGGCACTTTTTTTTACCTTTTTCTTAGTCTTCCCTCTGAGAAGTTCCTTGACGTTGTGTAGATTGCACGAGAAGGAAGGAAGTCTCTTTACCGTTTGCACGTAGAGTCTCTTCAGAGCAACTTCCGAGTCATACACTGACGTGTGAAACAATTTCCGCTTTTGTTCCTGAAAAGTCATACACAGATGTTAACTAAAATTCAATTTCTATATATATATATATATATATATATATATATATATATATATATTATATATATATATATATATATATATACTCGACGAGTACCCATGATATCCTTCGATCTTGAGGAATTTCTAAAGGGAAGCCACATTCTAAACTCCACATGTGCGCATCCTTCATGCGTTTGAGAAAACCCTTAGTGTGGGCCTCTGAGACAGAGGTTTATGGTTTCAGGTGAGGAAATGATTTCCTCTGCCAATGACTCATTAGCAGTAGGGGAAGTTACAAATTGTTGGTGGGTGTTATACCTGTAGAGACAGGATATGGCTCTTCCTTCAGCAATAGAAGGACATCACAGTCATATTTGTATATAATTCTCTCTCTCTCTCTCTCTCTCTCTCTCTCTCTCTCTCTCTCTCTCTCTCTCTCTCTCTCTCTCTCTCTCTCTCTCTCTCTCTCTCTCTCTCTCTCTCTCTCTCTCTCTCTCTCTCTCTCCTCTCTCTCTCTCTCTCTCTCTCTCTCTCTCTCTCATATATATATATAATTATATATATATATATATATATATATATATATATATACTGTGTATATATATATATATATATATATATATATATATATATATATATATATATATATATATAGATCTAATTTTGGGATTTTTTTTTTTGTAGGTAGAATAACATGCAATGGCTAATATGGAAGCGAGTTACAATCCTGAGGAAACGGCCTCCGTCTTTTCCTCACGAATGTAACTCGCTTCCATATTAACACTATTCTATCTGCAACCAAAAAAGTTCCCAAAACAAGACATAAATTTAAACATTTGTTTAAGTTCTAATGTATTAACTTCAGTAAATTTTATTTAAAACAAATTTTCCTATAAAACTGGATGCCAAATTCGAGACACAAAATCAGATAACAATAAAGAAAGCAAAGAGAGTCGCGGGACAGGTACTGAGAACGTTCAAAAGGAGGGACAAGACAGTAATGATTCCCCTGCTGAGAACAATGATCATACTAAAACATGAATACTGCTCAGTTTTGACATCCCCATATAAAAAGGAATAAATTAATAAACTAGAAGAAACGCAGACACATTTCACAGCCAAAATTGATGGCTGCAAAGAACTCAACTACTGGGAAAGACTACATAAACTAAATCTGTACTCTCTGGAAAGAAGAAGAAGAGAGGTACACCATAATCTACATATGGAAAATGATCGAAAAACTGGGACCAAACCTTAAACTAAACCCAATTACCATTCAAACAACGCTGAAAAATAAGAAAGGCAGAATGTGTAGTGTTCCCAAATTAAAGGCCCAACAAGGGACCTCTTCAACACTGAAGGAAAATAGCTTGGTTGTCATGGGGCCAAGACTCTTTAACCAGCTTCCAAAGGACCTCAGAAACGTTACAGGGGTCAAAGTTGAAGTCTTTAAGAGAAGACTAGATGCCTGGCTCGGGACAGTACCAAATAAGCCGGGTGTATCTGGCTATGTGCGGTTGAGAACGCGAGAGATCAACTCTCTCCTTCACCAAGCCAGGCCTAGAGGCGGGGCCACCAGCTTGACTTTCGCGTGAAGAGAGACCAACACACGGAACTTAAACGAGATTAACGAGGTAATATCTACACAAAGTCTACGGTTTTTACTACAACAATTACATTACGTAAATATAATTTTTTTTCTCTATAAAAATAAAATTTTCCAAGTAATGCATATTTACATTTTCACATTGTTTAATGATTGTATCATTAAAATTCAGAGTTAACCAACAATATTAATAACAATAAGAATATATTATTGATACTAATAATGTTCTTATTTCGTTTTTCGCCTTTAAATTGGCACGTAAATACGCAATTCTCTCGTCATTTTTTTCTACGCACCAATAAATTTGCACACATTTTCTCTTAATAATAATAATAATAAGAAATAAATAAATAAAAATATTATATACATACAGTATATATATATATATATATATATATATATATATATATTAATCATAGATTTATGAATATTTTTTTGAATAACTTTTAATAACTTTTAATTTTAATATTATTTTCAATCTTAAATTAATTTGCAGAGTGAAATGGATGAAGGTGAATAATGTACACAAATTTGCACACAATGAAAACGCATGTGCGTATCATTTACTTACACAATCATGTTCACACGACTTCCTATTTCTTCCGCACGCGTAACAATGGACGTTTAAAATTAGCTTCCAACTCATTGTTGTGGTAATGACAATCTTTATTTCCTTCTGTAATTTCGTATTATTTCCTAAAACTAGAAAATCGTTGCAATGTCTCGGGATAAGGATAATTTCCTCGTAAGGTTGTGTCAATCTAGATTAGGTTAAGTTAGGTTAAATGAGATTAAGTTGAATTTAGTTAAGATGTTTGGTTCATTCGATCATTTTCTTGATCTAGCGTATGGCATCGCCATACGCCCACTTTTAATGTAGATAAATTAGATAAACATACATATGCGATATTTATAGGGAGATCGTGGGATGAGTCCAGGAAAAGACTTTGTAATTTCAAACTTCCTCAGTGGGTCGTGATGTACAGATCCGTAGATGGTTCAAATCTCACACAAACCTCACGCAAATCTCTAGGTCCCCTTCCGTCACTTGACGTTTACCCAAATTATTATTATTATTATTATGATCATAAACATAGGCTATTTGTTAGGGGGAAAATTTATTCACATTTCTATTTAATTTTTAATGCGGCTATTTATTTTTTATCCCTTGAAAACGTTAAATCAAAATCTAAGATAATATCTTGAAAACTCGAGATGAATGATAAGGCTTCAAAAACTTTGGTTTAATTAAATAATAGTGCACAGTGTCAACAAAAAAATTATATATATATATATATAACTTAATACTCTACAAAGAAATGAGAACAAAAAAAATTGCCCACACAAAAAATATCCCCTTGTGCAAAATAAATTTTTCTTACGATATTCCATATTTAGTGAAGTTAATCACAATAGTTTATGTAATTAGTTGGAGAAATCCCTTTTTCCTAACACTAAAATAGTGCTACTTATAATAAAGATTATCTCTCTCCCCTCCGATGATGTGAGAAATTCCTTTTAACACATCTCCCTCCTTCCAGCACCGAATAAAGACTAATCCATTTCCAGACGATTCCAGATTATATTTTTGCTTTCCGAAAGACAAATACCCAAAATTTTCACAACATACGCGGGATACCATTAATACACGAGGTTTATTCGTGATGCACAATTAAGATACGAAAGAGATAAGCTTTAGTTCCTTCTCTTTGCGAAGAAAGTCTTTTAATATTGTGATGACGGTTTCATGGTTAGACTGAAGTCTTACGCCCATTCTCGGTTTCATGGTTGTATTTGAGTGTCTGACAGAGAAATGGGTTTGTCCGATGGCAAACAGTAAGGAGAGAATAAACAAACCGAATTCATTTCTGACGAAATTACACCTTCATTAGATTAGAAATCACTTACTCTCTCTCTCATATATATATATATATATATATATATATATATATATATATATATATATATATATTATATATATATATATATATCCTTAGACCTACAGTTTAACGTGGAATCCGAACCACGCCCCATCAGCAGCCCAGCGTCTTAACCACTAGGCCACCTAGGGTACCCATTTATCTACCAACCACTTTCTTTATTGTGTGGAAGGATGAACAGCTGGGTTTTGCTGCGCGCCGGCTGCCGTCCGGTCTCGAACCCGGGGCCGATGGATTCGTAGTCAGCGACGCTAACCACTGCACCACCGAGGTATATATATATATATATATATATATATATATATATATATATATACATACACACACACACAGGCCCTCTCAGAGGTCCAGAGAGGCCCGGCCACTTTCAGCTTTTGAGGTTCATAGCTAAACCCAATTATTACTTTCGCTGCAAAACATTATATTCAAACCTGAAGGTTTCTAAATTTGAGGCCCCCCTTAAGCTTGAGGCCAAGCCAAATGGCCCTCCACGCCCCCCCTCTGATAGGCTATATATATATATATATATATATAATATATATATATATATATATATACAGTATATTAAATAATTTGTGGTATTTATACAAGAAAAATGTTATGCCCTTCAACACCCTTAATAAACCCAATCTTAAAGAATCTCCTGTACGAACAGGCAATCGCCTTTCCCCCTTCTTCCTACCTTCAACCCCACAAATGGGAAACCTCTCCCGATAAACAACAACGACACTGACGACGCTTACCCGAATAAGCCGTGTCATATTCTTGCCACTCCAGTATATGGGGGGAAGACAGCGCTGGAGTGCGAGGACGGGCTGCCCCCTGTTCTTCTGTGGGTCGAGGGCTCCATAGCAGCCCCTGAAAAGGTCTCCAGCGCCGCCCACGAAACTCTCTGAAGCGGGAATTGAAGACTTCTTTGCGTGGGCGCGTTCCCACCCATTTTGGTCCTCGTGGGCGTGGGTAGGTGAATACGTTTGCGGGTGGCTCTGGCGACGAGGGAACCCACAGAGGGGCGTCGTCGGGATGCGAAGGTGATTAGTATCCTGAAGGAGAGGACAAGCATGTTCCTTATATTAATAATAATAATAATAATAATAATAATAATAATTATTATTATTATTAAATAAACCCTTCAAATTTCACTTACCCTACTGATCACACAAATTAAAACTACATTCCGAAATATTATACTGCTCAATCTATATTACACCTTTGCACACCCTCAATCTTATATACTGGTCAAAAAAAGAAACGCAATTAGCTTGCATATGGTGTAAAATTTAAGTTGTTAGTGGTATTATCACAGTTTCAAGATTATGGTTAAATGTTTGTTCAAATCTTTTAAAGCCACTTAGTGCATGTTTTTAAACCTGACTAATCCCGGCTAAGACGCCATTTTGTTACAAACAATAAACAGAGATTAAATTGAATGTATTCTTTATGAAGGCATGCATTTTTTCTTTGACTTCACAGAATACACACTGCCCGTTGAGAAAACCAAACTTTTTCCCGCGATTGAGGCATGCCACGACTCTCAGAGGTCAACAGAGGTCGTGCCTTGGGCATGTTGGATGCAGGCATGTCTGCTGTCCAAGTTGCACAACGAATGCATGTGCATCCCAGCACAATCTCTAGGCTTGTTAGACGGTACAATGCCACAGGAAGTGTTCAGGACCTGCCAAGACGTGGGCGACCTCGTGTGACGACCCAACGCCAGGATCGCCACATTGTACTGCAGCACCTGCGTCATCGGCAGCGGAATGCTCGTCAGACAGCCAGAGAGACACCTGGTATCCACAACAACAGAATTAGTGACCAGACCGTCAGAAACCGACTCCGTAATGCAGGACTCCGATCCCGCAGCCTTACAGAGGTCCTTTTTCTCACTGATGCAAGAAGGCAACGACGCCTGCAATGGGCCTATCAGCACCGTGACTGGACACAAAGAATGTGGAACCAAGTCCTCTTTTCTGACGAGTCTCGCTTCAGACTGTCCAATTCTGATTCTTCACCCACATGTTCTTCCATTCATGAGGAACATCCAGAATTGGTGCTCCTGCAACAGGACAATGCCAGACCTCATGCAGCCAGGATAGTGCAGGCGTACCTGCAGGGACAGCAGGTGCAGACCTTACCATGGCCAGCCTTCAGCCCAGACATGTCACCGATAGAGCACGCATGGGATGAACTTGAACGGCGAGTTCGCAGACGTCAGCATCAGCCGCAGAACATCAGGGAACTGACCAATGCAATTATTGAAGAGTGGACGGCCATCCCTGTTGCTTTCCTGCAGAGACTGTTGAGGTCGATGAGGGCCAGACTCCAAGCCTGCATTGTGGCTAGGGGTGGCCATACGCGTTATTGAATGTTTGTTATGTTAAAGAATCATTTACTATATACTGAGTCCTCATGTTTATTAATAAATCTAAAAAATTGCGTTTCTTTTTTTGACCAGTATATATATAACATACGAGTTTGCAGAAATACAAGACATTATTCATCATTAAATGTACCGTAAATAAAAAAATATAAGAATCAAATGAGATGCCAAAACTAACCGAGAACGCATAAGCCCTACGTTTACATCCTTACGAGCTTAATGACGGCACAACTCGACTTCTTCCGACATATAAAATATTTTTTAAGCAAGTCCCTAAGTTTTATTATCAAAAAATATTTCAAACAATCGAATAAACATTCAAGGAACTTATGGCACGGTAACTACTAATTTCAGAAACCCAAGTTTACACCTTAAATATCAAAGACGTCCTATCTTACGAAGTTGATGATTTGGACTAATCCAGAATTGAACAAATTTAAAAGTGACCACTTCTTACACAAACTAATTTGCTTTCAATTTATTAATTTCTTATAGATATTAACCAACTTTTTTTTATTTTTTCTCCATTTTTTTTCTTAAAACATTCGGGGAAAGTAAATATTTAAATCGTAAAGTTTACCTTCGCACCATATTCAAGAATGTTTAAATTTTAACCAGGCCACGCAACATTATTTTTTTATAGTGTGTATATATATACGTATACTGTAGCTGTGCATAACCTCTGGCTAGGAGGTACAAATCTTATTGTACTGCCAAAGTAAATGTGTCATACATGTTTTAACCCATAATAATTTCATCGTAATCTCCGAACAAAGTGACGATGGCTGGTGTCGGTCGAGACAGTGAAGAACAACGTGTGGTAGACCGAATTTGCGCAAATGCCAATCCAGAAGCGATGGAAGCGGGTGTAACTTTCATCACTCGGAAGTGGATTCCCCCCTAAAACTTCATCTTAGTGAAAGATTGGGTGACTGACAATTAGAGGAAGGGATAATACTCGTGCTTTACAAAATTTGGCGAAGGCGGGCCAGAAAAAAAAATGTCGTGGGAGAGCAAGACATCATGACTGAAAGCAGTGGCAAAAGGCGACGAAACGCACTCAAGTTGCCAAAATCATCCTGGAGGCGAAAGATATCGCACCATATCCCAAACAAACATTGAGAATCGTCTGTGGATTTGCAATTATCTGTGTCTGGGGATGAAGATGATTTCATGCAGCTGGCACCAAGTAAATTCTTTGTTTTTGACTGTCCAGTGACCCAGTTATCAAAATGACAATGTGTAAAATTCTTTGTTTTTGACTGTCCAGTGACCCAGTTATCAAAATGACAGTGTGTGAAATTCTTTGTTTTTGACTGTCCAGTGACCCAGTTATCAAAATGACAGTGTGTTTTCACTTAGAAGATATTGAAGATCATGAGCATTAACAACATCTTCGCCAAAACCATCGTTACATTGTGATATTCATTTGCTTCAATGCTGTCAAAATGATGTGGGTGATCAAAGGCGACGGCGGTTCGTGGGATGGCGCATATTATTATCGATAGACTATTCTTACAGAAAATGTCATTCCATTTCTTTTGGATCCACAAACTGTAATAGACACCTCGAAAGTGATTCATCTTCATGATAGTGCCCCATGCAACCGTGGAAATGCCACCCAACAACTTCCGAGAGACTCTGGGATTTATTACTTTAATTGGACTCAATAGCCAGGGAATTCCAGTTCTGAACGAAGCAGAGCACTTTGGAACATTTTTCAAGGGCAAAGTGGAAGATTTTATACTGCAGGAACTTGGTCCTAACCGATAATCTCGAGAGGTGCTCCTTTAACACATTCAGGCTATTCTCAAAGAACTTGAACATGAGAGAGATTTGTTTGAACGCTCAATAAAATCACATCCTGAACGTCTGAAAGCTGTGCATGAGGGTAATGGCAGGCATACGAAATATTGATACATCTTTTTATTCGGTTTGAATAAGTTTTCAAATGATATATTATTTTTTGTTGTATTTTTGTTTACTTTGGTTTGTACCCCTATCAAAAGATTATGCACAACCCTTTATATACTGTGTGTGTGTGTGTGTGTGTGTGTGTGTGTGTGTGTGTACAGGGTGTTTCAGGAGGAAAGGTCAATACTTCGGGAGGTGATAGTATCGGTCATTGTGAGAAAAAAGTTCATATGAACATGTGTTTAATTCTGAATGGTTACGGAGATAGAGCTGTTTGAATCTGATGCGCGCGCAGCTCTTCCTCCCACTCCGCGGTGGTCCCATTCAATGGCCACCAAGGTCTCCAGACCTCTCTCCGTTAGATTATTGTTTGTGGGGGTGGATGAAAAGTCAAGTTTAGAAAAGAAAGGTGGATACACGAGACGAATTGCTCGCGCGCATTTTGGATGCTGCTGCCCGCATAAAGGAACGTCAAGATCAACTCAGACGAACAACACGCGATCTTCGCACATGAATTGCAAAGTGCATTGAGGTTGACGGTGGGATTTTCGAAAACGTATTGTAAACTGTAACAAATTTGTCATTTCTGTATCTGATACCATTCAAGATGCCAATGTTTAAACATTAAATGTTAGAAACAGTAATTGGTTTCTCTCTTGATTACCATTAACAATGCTTTTGTATTTGTAGATTCAAACAGCTCTATCTCCGTAACCATTCAGAACTAGACATGTTCATATGAACTTTTTTTCTCACATTGACCGATACTATCACCTCCCGAAGTATTGACCTTTCCTCCTGAAACACCCTGTGTGTGTGTGTA
Organism: Bathynomus jamesi; assembly: GCA_023014485.1. Classification (NCBI taxonomy): domain Eukaryota; kingdom Metazoa; phylum Arthropoda; class Malacostraca; order Isopoda; family Cirolanidae; genus Bathynomus; species Bathynomus jamesi. Next base: position 735,717 of record JAJOZX010000697.1, on the reverse strand, counting down.
TATATATATATATATATATACTTACGGTACTTTAGGTGCATACTTTAGGCGAGTTTGAACGACGGTTCAGGATCGATCTACGGTCGACCCCTCTGCACCATCCTGCCTCATTTGCGGGATTCGGTGAAAGAGGGAATTGCTGTCTGATCTCCTCCTGCCCTCGTAGCCAGCCACGCATGGCTGGACAGGGACTTTGCACAAGAATCTGTCCAGCTGGTTCTTGAAGTTATTCGGGTCGGTGTTCTGGAGATTCCTCACTTCTTTTGGTAGAACATTGAAAAGCTTTGGGCCTCGTATTCTGAGGGTATTTTCCATCCTCGTTTTCATGGCCCCTTGTCCCACCGCAGCTGGGACCGTACAAAATCTGCCGCTTCTCTCATTCCAGTTTGTTTCTATTTCATTTCTTAGGTTAGGGACAGAGCCCTCAAGTATTTTCCATATGTATATTATTGTGTACCGCTCGTGCCTTCTTTCGAGAGAGTAGAGTTTCAGTGATTGTAATCGAGACCGGTAGTCTTCACCTTCCGTTTCCTCTATCTTAGATGTAAAAGTCCTTTGTATAGCTTCACTGTTCGCAATGTCTCGTTTTCTGTATGGGCTTGTGAGTACTGAGCAATACTCAATTATTGGTAGGACTAGACTCTTCCATAATTTGAGCATGATGTTTGCTTTTCTGCTGCGGAAGCTCCTCCAGATGATTCTCATTATTTTTCTAGCCGTTGCAATTTTGATGTTATAATGCTCTCTGAATTCTGCATCCGATGCCATTATTACTCCAAGATCCCTGACTTGCGGATTTGGTGTTATCTGTTTGGCTTGCAGAGTTTTGTACCCTTTTTTTGTAGCTCCTTGTTATTACCATATCTTAGAAGTTGGAATTTTTCTTCATATTGTTGTCTTCTGCCCACTAGAATAATGTTTCAATGTCGTTTTGTAATCTTTCTATGTCACCTTCGTTCAATATTTCCTCGCATATCTTTGTGTAATCTGCGAAACATGATACAATACTGTCATTGATATCTGCATCAATATCTGCAATCATTATTATGAACAGCAAGGGAGCTAGTACTGTCCCTTGTGGGACAAAGCTCTCTCCTTCCGAGACTTCCGATTTCACTCCATTTACCACCACTCTTTGTGTTCTTTGCGTCAAGAAATTAAATATCCATCTTCCCAGCTTTCCAATAATTCCTGTGTTCTTAAGTTTATGTGCTATAATTCCATGGTCACATTTATCGAAGGCTTTAGCAAAGTCAGTATAGATTACATCTATGTTTTGTCCTCGACACAGTGTTTCCAATAATTTCTCCTGGTGGTCTAATAGCTGGGATAGGCATGATCTTCCAGCCCTGAAACCATGTTGATTTGGGTTGTACAAGTTCTTTTCTTGTAGGTAGTAGGTAGTTTCGCTTCTAATTATACGTTCAAAGCACTTTCTAAGGTGTGAGGTGAGAGCTACCGGCCGATAATTCTTGGGCATTGCTCTGTTACCACCTTTGAATAAAGGGCAATGTTCGCGTTCTTTAATGGCAGTAGAATTTGTCCTGTGTCGAGTGATTTCCTTCATAGTAAGTATAGCGGTTTGGCAATACTCTCTCTACATTTCTTCAGAAATGTGGCACTCTATGTGTCTGACCCTGGTGCCGAATTGTCTCGCATCTGTGATAGAGCCTTAATTACATCTTCCGAGAACTCTAAGTCCATTAATAGGTTTGTGCCAGAATTTGTTCTTGGCTGATTTGTATCAAATGTCGAAAAATTCGTCTGCGTTTTCTACTTTAATCTCGGACTTAGGGGTGCTAAACCCAGAGTTAAATTGTTTCTTAAGCAGTTCGCTCATTTTTTGGGGGTTATTTGTGTGGTTGGCCTCCCCGTCTATCAACGGACCAATACTCTCTTTGCACTGCATTTTCCTTTTCGCAAAAGTGTAGAAGTATTTTAGGTTATTTTTTATGTTTACTGCTACCTTGTTTTCCTCCTCGTTTGTCTTATGTATGAATGTTTGCTTTAGGTCCATTTCTATTTCGCCTAGTTTCCTCTCTAGTTTGAGTCTCCTTGCATCAGTTTTGCATCTGTGGAGATGTTTTACGGTTTGCTTCCGTTGTCTAAATAGTGTCCTGATTTTTCTCTCGAGCTTGCTACGTTTTCTCTTTTGTCTCTCTGGAACATGCTTCAGTAATATAAGATTTGGTTTCAGACTCCATTATACCTAGTATTTATTCTGGTCTTCTCGTGAAGTAGTAATTCCCAATTTACTTCCTTTAAATCTTTATTTACACTTTCCAATCTACTTTCTTTGAATTTATGTTTAAGCCTTCAAATATTCCTTCTGCCTCTCTGGGATGCGTTTTCGGACCTCTGGGTGCTAACTTCAATTGTATATCGATTAGGTTATGGTCGGAGAAATTTGTGTGCGTTACCTTTTCATTTATTATTATCTCATTGTTATTTGTACAAATTAAATCCAAAACGTTCTCTTTCCTAGTGGCTTCACAGATTTCCTGAGTAAGGGCGTAATGTTCATCATATCTAATGGCATTATTGCTTGGGTTCTATCATCTTTTGTAATGTTGTCATGAAACTTCTCAACATATATGACTTCGTCATTTTCCTTCCATGTTATGAATGGAAAATTAAAAACTCCGCAAATTAGAATATTTGTTGCTGGAGATTTATATATTTATATATATATATATATATATATATATATATATATACTATATATATATTATATATATATATATACCCATAATCATAGCTGTAAATAGAGAACTTTGCCAGAAAGGCTTAACCTCCATAAGAGTATTCACAAAGTTATAGGGGTTTCTTTGATACACAGAAGCTAGTCAGAAATATGAAACAGACTATGATATACATTCTCATCGATAACTAAAATATTAATTTTATAACAACAACAACATAATAATAATAATAATAATAATAATAATAATACAGTATTATTATTATATCAAATTTTAAAGACCTCCAAACAGTTGAATCGATTGATCAAATACTCGATAGAAAATTGGTTCAAAAAAGTCCGATGATGTGAAACTTCACATTTTTTATTACCGATATTTATCAGTAAGAAACAGCGTTTCACGACGCAGAATTCTCTGAGCGGATTGTACATAATATGAAGAGGTTGTTGGGATCATAAAACTGGGATTTAATAATGAATATAAAATAACAGTTCATAATGTATAAATGTAAGTTAGGTTTAATAGAATTTAGAAAGTCCCACGTACCTTTGCCTCGTGGCATTGTGAAATAGGGCCTACATACTAATTTATCTTTGATAATTACCTTAACCTGACAACATCGTTTCAGCATATTATATTCTTTCTTACTAAGTTTACTTTTGTCAACCTGAAAAATATACAATATATATATATATACACACACAGGGTGGTCCAATTGTCCCTATCTATTTTGCTGAAATAACGATATTTCTGTTTTATTTTCTACAGGCCAGAGATGATGATGGATGTACAAGAATGCGTGATAGTAGTAACCGGGCTTGGAAAAATTAGGGTTTTTTTCGGAAGAATTACGATTACAATTACTTTTTGGAAATGTTGAATTACAATTATAATAATAATAATAATAATTACTTCGGCTCCAATAGTCACAATTATAATCACTATTACAATAGCATTATCTATCAAACTAGTTAAATAGGCAACATCATATTTTCCAATTAGATATTACCATCATGATTTTTCAACATATGTAATTACGTATTTATTTATAGTGTAGTGTACATTATTTGTAAAAAATGGAAAAGAGGAAACGAGTATGAATGGATCACGAACCAATATATGATATTTCAATATCAGGCAAGTTGTTTCAACTTCAATTACAGAGAGGAAACTTTGATTCGAGATATAATCATACAGAATGCAATATTACATACATCTTTACATTCTTCATTTACATATTTAAATAAGAATAACTTTGTCAAACATTTTCTGATTATATTTGATTACATCCTGATTGCGAGTATCCGCTTCTTACTGCCACGGGCTCATGGCCTTTAATTTCAAATGATGATTGGTGATTTGTCTGAAACTCTTGAGTGATCGAGTCGCTTGAACGCTTTGGTGTTGCAAACCAATTTTTTCATTCAACCGAATTCACTTGAATAAATAGCTAAAAAAACACTGAATTTTCAAATCAATCAAGAAAGTAAAAATTAACCCTGAGACGAGTTGGATTATTACAATTACAGTCAAATGTGTAATTAATTACATTCAAATGAAATTACAAATGTAATTTTTTCAAGCCTGGTAGTAACACTACGTATCCAAGGGAAGAAATGCAAAGAAATTCGAGAAAAATTCGAAAGAAGATTTTACAAAACAGGACCTCAGACAAAGCAATTCGCGAGCTGGTCAATAAATTTAAAAGAACAGGATCTGTTCATAATGAGGCAAGGTCTGGACGGCCAGGTAGGTACCTCTTAAGAAAATGTCGAATTGGTAAGAATTTCAAACAAATTCTAGAATGTCAACTCGCACAGCATCATGTAAACTGAGCATACGAAAAACGACTGTTCTAAGGCTTTTAAAATCAACATTAAAAAAGAAAAGTTACTATATTTAAATGCTGCATGAGTTACACGAAGAGGATTATCCAAGACGGCCGCATGTGCACAGAATTGATTGAAAAGATTCATACCGAAAACTTATTAAACCACATTCTCTTCAACCATAAGGCGACATTCCACACACGCAGAAAGGTTAATCGACATAATTGCCGTATCTGGGCTAGTGAAAAACCAAACGAGTTCTACGAATGGGAGAGATATTCTCCTAAAGTTAATGTCTGGTTGGGTATGATAAGATCAAAGATTTATGGACCTTTTTTCTTTGCAGAAGCTACGGTAACAGGGCCAGTTTATCTTGACATGCTTCAGCAGTTTCTTGAACCCAAGCTTCGTTCAGATGGCATTCTCGACACTGTTGTCTTTCAATAAGATGGAGTTCCATGTCACCATGCAAACATCGTTCGGGCGTACCCTGATGAGCTCTTACCAAATCGCCGGATTGGACGTTGTGGAGACAGGCCCTGGTCAGCACGATCTCCGGATTTACCACCATTAGACTTCTTTGTGTGGGCTTTATAAAGTCTAAGGTTTACCAAACAAGAGTTACAGATCTGCGAACAGCATTGTCGCGGCAGTCGCTAAAATAACCTAACCTAATAAAGTAGGTCGTTAAAGAAAATCCGACTTATTTACAAAATTCGACCCAATTGGTAAACAAGGTGGCTTACTGTTGGCGCTACTTGGGGATTTAGGCCTCTCTGATATACAATATATACACAATATATATACAATATATATATATATATATATATATATATATTATGTATATATATATATATATATTTTATTATTTAGGAATGATGATTTTAATTTTGGCATTCGTTTTTCTCTACTGTCCCGAGATTTTTATAGAAATATGAATTTTGAATTTTCATGATTTTTGCATATACGATATTAAATATACTGAAGGTTTTCTCATCTTTTCTTTTGTTATTGTATGTACATTTCAATGTTTTAATAATAATTTTTAACTCTTATTGAATTTTTTCAGGTTTTCACGTAGCACTCAGGACTGTAAGCTCTGTCCAGATTCATTTTGCTATGTTTGCGGATATTACATTAGCCCAAACCAGGTCAAGCGCAAGATTGTTGTTGGCACTAAGTTTTACTTAGCATATGAAACTTATTTTCGAATGCCTATGGGTGGCCAAGACAAATTATGGGCACCTCACTTCTGCTGTTGTAGCTGCCGATCAACATTGGAAGGATGGTTACGTGGTAGTCGCGAGTCTATGCCATTTGCAATTCCTCGAGTTTGGAGAGAGCCCACTAACCACCATGATGACTGCTACTTTTGCATGGTTGACATGCAAAGTACAAGAAAGCTAAAGATCGAAGAAATATAATATATCCAAGCATATCATCTTTCATTGGCCCAGTTCCACACAGTGAAAAATTCCCAATTCCCAATCCACCTTCCTTAGAAATAACTTCAGAAGTGATATCATCTTGTGAGCAGGATAACGAGGTTGACTTCAATGGATCATCATCAAGCAAGTCTCCACACTTCCCAAATCAACAAGAATTAGACGACTTAGTAAGAGACCTAGGTCTTACTAAATCCAATGCAGAGCTGCTAACATCACGTCTCCAAGAATGGAATTTATTAGATACTAGCTGCAAGGCTTCAAGCTACAGGAAAAGGCTTCTGACTTTTGCATCTTTCTACACAGTTCACGAGTCTTTGTGTTATTGTTCTGATGTGGCTGGTCTTTTTGAGGAAATGGGTGTAGTATTAAATTCAACAGTGGCGACTCTTCATAGACTCTTCGACAAGAAGTTTGAAGGCTGTTTTGCTACACAATGGCAATAAATATTCATCAATTCCTGTAGCTAACTCAGTTCGCCTAAAAGAAGACTATGAAAATGTAAAGTATTTACTGGAGAAGATTACCTACGAAAGATACAAATGGGATGTCTGTGGAGACCTTAAAATGATAGGTTTCCTATTTGAATTGCAAGGTGGATATACAAAGTTCTCATGCTTCCTTTGTTTATGGAGCAGCAGAGCAACAGGCCAATACTATGTGAGATGAAAATGGTCTGCTAGAGAGCATTTAAACCCTGCCACCTTTACATATTAAACTAGGGCTTGTGAAATAATTCGTGAAAGCCTTCCAACATATACGATCAATGTTCCCAAAACTGTCTGAAGCCAAAATCAATGGAAGGATATTTGTTGGACCACAAGTAAGGCAGATGGTGGCAAGCAAAGACTTAGAAGACAAAATGACTGCTGTTGAAAAGAATGCATGGCAAGCATTTCGGCTTGTAGTACATGGGTTTCTGAAAAATACCAAAAGTAAAAACTACAAAGAGTTTGTTGAAAATTTGATTGAAAATTTTGAAAGACGGCTGTAGAATGTCACTGAAGCTTCACTATTTACATTCTCACTTGGACTTCTTCAGAGCAAATTTAGGCGACGCGAGTAAAGAACATGGTAAACGGTTTTCCCTCAGGATATTCAAACTATGGAGAAGAGGTATCAGGGAAGGTGGGGTGCAGCCATGATGGGTGACTACATCTGGTGTTTGCTTCGAAGTAATGATGATCACAAAAAAAAAAGCCGATCAAAAAGTCATTTCTAAATGACCCAATTAATATTCCCCAATACATGAGATACGCCGTTTTAATAAAATAATTGCTGTTCTAAGATGCTGTATTGACTTAATTTGTTAATTTGATAAAGGGATGTTTTTCTTTCTGTTTATCGTGTTAAAATTTTCATAATAAATTATAATATAGCATAAGTGGTATATTTACATGCAAAATCTTATTTTTGGTTTTGTGAAAAATCAAGGGATGCAACAAACAAACCAATATCATTTTCATAAACAGTATACCCCCTTGCAAATCCAAATTCTTGTTACACAGTGTTATGATTGCATGGAGCATTGTTACTTTCAGTGGTGATGAACCACGTCAGAAAGCCTTGTCAGTATGCTGACCCTCCACTCTATGTATTTGGCAATGATGTCATTGGGTATTATCACTGAAAATGGGAGAGAGGACGAGGGTCAGGCAGATCAGGCTGACAACACACTAACAACACACAATCCAATCTTTTGTCAAGTTGTCAGGCTAAAAATTTCCATCCATCCATCTATCATCTAAACCCCATTTCCCCAGTGAGAGTGGGGCAGAGAGACGCGGGAAGAGAGGGAAGATATGTGGCTAAAAATTTTGAGTCAGATATCTTTACATGTTATAATGACCATGTTAGGATTTATAAATAAGGTTATATAGCTATTTGCATATACACTGTGACTATACATAAAATTAATTATTATTGTATTATTATGGATCTTCTCAAATAACAAAGCCTTACAACTCGCATAAAAATGCACGATTCCACGTCTTGTCAGGCAAACAATTTTAAGCTTGACGTCTCTCTTTGAAACATGTTATGATGTAAATCTTATGATTTATTTGTAATATTATAAAGTCATTTGGATATTCACTGTACGTAAAGTTAATTAGTATTTTAATTGATTTATTACTTTGTATCCACCGAATAACCAAGTTTTTAATGTTCGAAGTCAGGCAAATTCATATTTGCCTGACGACTTGCTGCTGTGCCAAATATATGTTGTTATCGTAAATTACTAAACATTTAAAAGCAATATTTGCATATCATACTGGCAGTTGGGTATTTCTATATATTCTACTTTTTCACAGTACAGTAAATTCTAGGAAATTGAATACACAACATATGGAAAATGTTCATTTTATATAAAATCTGTCACATCTGCGTCATGGCTGTCACAATCACATGGCTTAGCTCTCAGTGTGAGTTGGCCTTTATTCGTGTTCTGTGTATCCTACCTAGCTCGTGAATTTTGTAATGAAATGTAATATAAAAGTATTTGTGTTTTGGGTAGCCTAATTTGTAAATTTACTCATGGAAGGCGATATTATAAGGGATTTAAAATCGAGGCCATTTAGTAGAAGAAGCAGCGAAGAAAAAAAACTGATAATTCAAAAAGGTCGGCCTTTACCAGTTCTGGCGTGTAAAGAGGGCAATAGATCTTTTCAGACAAGTTGGTATTCTCAAATTGACTGGTTATGTGGAAGTATTGACAATCAAAAACTCTACTGTTGGACGTGCTTGTTGTTTAAACCAAGAGAAAAACAATCTTGGACTAATCAAGGCTATAGTAGTATGAAAAACATTTTGGGTGACAGTGCTATTCACGCAAAATCTTCATCTCACGTTAGCAATTTTAAAGCTTGGAAGTGTTTTGGAAAAACCAGTATTGAAAGTGCAATTAGCAAAACATATGAGATAGAAAGAGAAAATCACAATCAGAAAGTTGATGAAAATAGACAGCATCTGAAGCATTTAGTGAATGCCGTTTTATATTTAAGTAAGCAGGAATTAGCATTTCGTGGACACGACGAAAGCAGTGACAGTAATAATAAGGGCAATTATAGAGAGCTTTTAAGTTATTTTGCGGCGCTAGACAGTGTTTTTGCTAGTAGATTAGTTGCAAAGGAAAGATCTTCAGGGTTTTCGGGGTTATCGAGTACCACGCAGAATGAACTTATACTTCGACTGATAAAGTTATTGGTAACGTTATTCACGAAGAAATCGAAAAGGCTCCGTTTATTTCGATTCAAGCTGACGAAACTACAGACTGTTCTGTTCAGTGGCATTTATCAATCATTAATTATTAGATAACGTTCATAATTACGATATCAAAGAGCGTTTTTACGGTTTTTCAATGCAGACAGAAAAGGTAGTGGTTTAGTGCAAACAATGTCAAAGTGCTTACAGTCATTTAGTAATGTAGGAAATAAATTAGTTAGTCAAACATATGATGGAGCTGCAGTGATGTCTGGTGAATTAAACGGAGTGCAAGAGAAACTAAGACAGTGCGGTTACAATTGTATATGCTCATTCATTCACTGAATTTAGTTATTATTAAAGTAGCGAATCAGTTACCAGGTGTCAAACTTTTTTCGCTCACTTGAAGGCATTTAATAAATTTACTTCCTTAAGCACAAAGAGAAAGAATGTATTCAATAATTTTAAAATTACCATTCCAAGTTTAAGTGAAACACGCTGGTGCTATCGGTCAAGAACAGTATGAGCTATATTACGTCAGTGTGGAGCATTGAAAGAGGCTTTAGAAAGTATTTTGAATGATGAAATATTGTGGGATGAAAACCTTTACGCAAAACTAGATGACTTTTTATTTATGTTTTATATTTGCTGCTTTGAAGAATTACTTAGCAATGCTGAAAAACTATATGATGTTTTAAATTGCAGGATAGTGGACATGGAATTTTCAAAAAAGAAAATTAATGATTTTATTAGTTTTCTGGAAGGAAAAATCAATGACAAAAGTTATAATGAAATTCTTAAAAAGACACGTAACATAGTAAGTTGTCCGACCATTCTTCCCCCTACCAAGAGACTCAGAGGAAAAGTGACAGACTTTAAAGAAATTTTCTTTAGCATTCTGAATACCTCTGCAATAGCCTTGAAGGAATGATTTCAATGCATTCAGGAGTTCTCATTTTTTGAGCTGTTGAATTCATTAATGTTTGCAGTATATAAAGAAAATTCCTCCAAAAACTTAATAGAAGCACTTGAATATAAGTACAGTAATCTATTTGACGTAAAAGCTTTAATATCAGAATTAAAATACATCTATGAGGACTCCGATTTTTGTCAGTGCAAACATGCAAAAGAAATTTTAAAGCTTTGTCTTGACCTTGGACTTACAACAGCCTTACCTGAAACGATCAAATTAATTCGGCTCCTTTTGACAATCCCTGTAACCAGTGTGTCAACGGAAAGAAGTTTTTCAACGCTTAACAGAATAAAGACGTACCTACGGAATACCATGTCAGAGGAAAGGCCGTCTAGTTTAGCAAGAATTGCCATAGAGAAAGAAATTATAATATCGCTAGAGAAGAATAAAATGTTGCACGACAAAGTATTGAAGAATTTGCATTGAAACCAAGAAGATTGGAGTTCATGTATAAATAAATAAGGTAAGGCGATGTTTTATTTCCTAAATTTATGCCAGTTAAAAATATTCTAATTATCATACATAATACATATCACAGTGAAACAAGTCTCAAATTATTCAGTATATATATACACAGTATATTCAGTATATATATATACACACACAGTGTTTCATAACATGTGGGACGCACTTTCAGGATGGATTTAGGACCTATAAACAATGAAAAAAGTTTATATAAACATATGCCCGAAATCGCTTTGTTTCCGAGTTACAGCCTGTTATGTGTTCCAGCAAGTGTCCGCCTTACCTTTAAAGGAAGTGCTCAAAATGACCGCTTTGCGTTTGAATACACGCCTGAACACGTCTCGTCATAGACTGCCTGACACGTTCAAACATTCCAGGTATTGCTCAGATTTTCTGCCATCTTTGTTCTACACGTTGGCGAAGCATTTCAACGTTGTCAATGAGTGTTACGTAAACGATGGATTTCAGATGACCCCACAGGTAAAAATCGAGTGGATTCAGGTCCGGGGAGCGAGCAGGCCACGCGATGGGTCCTCCACGGCCTATCCATTTATCAGGGAAATGGTCATCCAGATAGTCTCTGGCTACTCGACTAAAATGAAGCGGAGCGCCGTCATGCATAAACCACATACGACGTCGGACACCAAGAGGAACTTCATCTAGTAAATCACTTAAATCATTCCTTAAATAATTGAAATAGGATTCTCCTGTTAATCTTCCAGGCAAAACGAAAGGACCAATTAAGTTGTCAGCAATAAGTCCTGCCCATACATTGATACTAAATTGTTGTTGGTGCTTTGACTGGATGATGGCATGCGGATTCTCTTCGGCCCAGTGATGAGTGTTATGAAAATTGATCACGCCATTTCTTGTGAAGTCAGCCTCATCAGAAAACAACACGGAGGATAGAAAAAGAGGATCGCGAGCACACTGTTGAAGGAACCAAGTTCAAAAAGTCTCTCGTGGTGGGAAATCAGCTTCAGTAAGGCCTTGTATTCTTTGAATGTGATATGGGTAAAGTTGTTATTCCTGTAAAATTCTCCACACAGTTGTGTATCTTACACCCTCTGCTGCTGCTGCTATCCTTCGGGTGCTGACATCAGGATGTTCCTCCACGCGATTCAGGACCCGCTCTTCCAACTCAACAGTTCTGGCGTTGATTGGTCTACCACCATCTGAAACTCGCTTGTTGAATGATCCTGTATCACCAAAACGCTCGTCTATTCTCTGAAAGATCTTATCTGGCAGACGGCGATTCGGAAACCTTTCCGCATACAGACGTCTTGCTGCGGCCGCATTACACTCGGCAAGTCCATACATGAGATGCATGTCTGCTATTTCTCTGTTTGAATAAGCCTCCATTCTCACTTCAAATGCACACTATCACTGAATAGCACAAAAACTTTTAAGGTTTTTTTTCACTGGACTGCACTTATTCACGGTAAGAAGTTACGAATACGAACAGTGAAACACCGCGATGCACCTCTGACTGAGTGATGGCTCTACACTCAACGATATTGAAACATGTCATAGAGTGTACGAAACATTACAATTGGAAAGGCCATACATGAAATAAGTCTCGTACACACTAACAAACATTGTCGGCAAGCAGTGTTTGTAAACAGTTTGCGGGAAGAATTGCTGGAACACAAAACGGGCTGCAACTTGGAAACAATGCGATTTCGGGCATGTGTTTATATAAACTTTTTTCATTGTTTATGGGTCCTGAATCCATCCTGAAAGTGAGTCCCACATGTTATGAAACACCCTGTGTGTGTGTGTGTGTGTGTGTGTGTGTGTGTATACACACACACACACACACACATGGGATTGAATTCAGAGTGGTCCCTTGAGGTTCTTTCATGATAAACACAGACCGTACAGCGTACATGGAACAAGGAACTCTCCTGGGAAAATTAAATCCACTATAGTCCAAATAAGTAATGGTAAATGACAAACACTATAATTTTTTCTTTTTCATGATGTTAGCACGACGTGAGCAACGGGTCACTCGCAAAAAGGCCCCAAAAATATAGCTTCCCTCACCAGCTATCTGCAAAGCAGATAGGATCCAGCTTTGGGACAGGATCTAGGAGTTAACCCCTAGATCCTGTCCCAACTTACTTATAAGTTCTTCAATAAATTAAAATTTCTCTAAAAGACGTGGGACTGAAGAGTTGATCTATATAACTTTTATAACCCAGTACGAAGGCAGCGTGAAACAACAAAGAGCAGCCATGCAGAAGCGTCATAAATATAAACCTTAAAAGCGCATAACCTAAACTTATCCATCAAAAAAACTTTTTTATGCATATATTTCCTAATAATACATATTGAAAATATTATAGCAATAAATGTATTCATGCGTACGTAATGTGTAGTTCGTTTGGGCAATGAATGCCTTTTCATACTACGCAGCAGTAGGGATAATTTATGCACGGAGGCCAATGAACTGGGAAATAAGATCGAGACTTCGAAATTGATAATTTCTCAAAGTTTATATTCAAAGTTTTGATCTCCAAATAAGATGGAAAATTATGGCAGTAACTAGGGGAAAGTGAACTGCTTTTGGGGCTTTTCTAAGATAACTTTTAAAATATAGCGTTATGGAACAAGCACAGTATTTAAATTTGCATTAAAGATCCCTACTATTAGGTAAAAAGTATTAAAATAAATAAAATAATGTACATGAACCGACAGGTTCAATTTTTTAGAACAGGTTTACTAGTTCATTTTGCCCCAAATGTAGGGTAAAGGGAACTATCCATAATTTCAAGCCAATATTCACTTTATCTCCGGATGTCTTTTGCTAGGGGTTGTTATCAGAGGTTAATAACAACAAAATTAAATTAATTTAGATTTAAAAAAAAAAAAATCAGGTTTTTTGACTGGAAATCCAAATTCGGCAAGTGTTTTGACGTAGCGTTACAAAATATTTTTCTTGTTCATTTGACGTCCTGCACCTATTTTTGGACATTTTAGAGCAGCACAATGCTTTGCCAAGGTTTCTCTTGGTACCCTAAATTCTCCCACAGCTTTATTATAGCTTGACATGATATTTTTGACATCATCAATGGCCCTTTCTAGGTTTTCTTTTGGATAGTTTTGTATCATAATTATTATGAGACATTTACACAAATGTTCAACCAACTTGGGCATTTATGACTATATATATAGTCATAAATGCCCACGTTGGTTGAACATTTGTGTAGATTTTCGTCCGTAACCATTTTTTACCCAGTAGGTAGAACAGGTTATATATTTCATATTTCCAAATTTTAATCACTTTTGCTTGAAAGGGGATTCTTTAAGAAAGTTTAGAGAAAGTGTTTTTTTACCTTACACAATGATTATTTTTAGAATTTCATTCTTGTTTTAATTAAAACACTCAAACTCAAATAAATTGTCTCTTATGCTTCCTCAGACTTTACACACCCTCTGATTTGTTTTAGGTTAGTACAGCGGACAGTGGGAAAATCATGCATTTCTGGAAAAAAGCATTAACTTTCTGTGGCCTATCCATACACATGTGAGAGTAATTCTCGAGGTAGGGCCCAAAGATTATGGCCGCCATTTTCAAAATGGCGGCCATGTGAGAAAAGTTAAAAAATCACCAGAAATGATCAAAACATTAAAGAAATTAATTTATGCATGTCTGAAAAAAGGCAGGAAACATTTAATTCTATAACTTGTTGTATCGCAGACGGACATACAACAGTTATTTAGCAGAAGCTCTTGTAAAGCCACCGATTGGCTGTACATAGTGTGTGTGTGTGTGTGTGTGTGTGTGTGTGTGTGTGTGTGATATTAGAGACGGTACGAGTATGTTCAAAGTAGGTATTTTGTGATCCAATCCAATGATTTCAGTGATGTTTGTGTGTCGCTGTTGGTCATCGCGGTTGCCATTCATAAGCATACTACAAAATTCCACAAAATATGTATACCATATAGGTTTAATTGTTGTGGTAGGTCCAACATTTTTACAGTGTGGATTTATTATATTATTGCATTATATATTATTATATATTATACATCTATATAGAAGATGGATGGTGGCAGGACCTGAAGTAGCGCGGCTGATACATGGTTTTGAAACAGGATTTCGGAAAAAAGTGAATCTTCAACACAGCACCATGAATGCAAATCCAACGTACAAGTTTCCTTCTTTAAACACGTCAAGGCTTTGATACATACAATTGACAATTTGGGCAACCCTTCTGAAGAAACCAGTCAAGACCTCATAAACATACATAATAAGGTAGTAGGTTCACAAACAGCGCTTAAGGACTTGGCAGAACTCCTAGCACATGGAATGTATCAGTTCAAGGACTACGTGCACCAACGACTTGAAGAGCAAACTGTTCCAATTGAGTCAGCGGTGAAGCGAAATCAGTTGAAATTATTTAAGACCCAAAAGCTAGTGCAAAACAAAGACAGCTTACAAATGAGATCAATAAAAAATGAGGCCAGTTTATTTTTAAAACTGTACATTGGCTGTCAACATCGAGGTGCTAACTTGGATGATTTCTTCAGACATGAGAATGACCCATTTCCTCCATCACTATCAGAATATGGGCACCTAAGAAAAACTAAAAAATCAGATCTGCAATGCTTCAGAAATTTGGCAGATTATCCCAATGAAAAGCCTGCAGCGTCATGTATCATACTTGATGGACCAGCTATAGCTCATATGCTACTCCTGGAGAAGCAAAGACATTTGATGATTATTTATTGTGAAAAGTTTGTGAATACAATTCTTCGGGAATGGGATGATGTTAAACGAACTGTTATTATCTGGGATGACTATCGCTCGGACAGTTTAAAGGTAGATACTCGAATGTCTAGAGGTGCTGGCATAAGGCGACGTGTTCTTCGTAACACACCTATTCCAAGAAACTGGAAAATTTTTTCTCAAACAATGACAACAAAAGTGAGCTATTCGATCTACTTGCAGATAAATTTACAACTCGCTTTGGCAAAGAGATCGTAACTACAAAAGGAAAAGAAATAAAATGTCATAGACCCATGTGTATTCATGAGGAACTGCAACCATGTAGTCAAGAAGAGGCAGATACTAGAATTTTGTTACATGCGAAAGATGCCAGCCAAGATGGACACAAGTCAATTGTCATTAGGACAGTAGACACTGATGCCGTAGTGCTAGCACTGTCATGTTTCAATGATCTCCAAGCTGATTTCTTGTGGATTTCATTTGGTGTAGGGAAGAATTTGCATTACATTCCAGTACATTTACTTTTCAGTGTACTTGGTGCAGATAAAGCATTGGCCCTACCATTCTTCCATGCGTTCACTGGAAGTGATATGACATCCTCGTTTGTAGGTTACGAGAAAAAGTCTGCATGGGAAACATTTAACAGTCTTCCTGAAATTACCCAAACATTTAGGCTTTTGTCCCAACAGCCCACAGATATTGAAGACTTTATGGAAGATTTGGAAACATTTGTTGTCTTACTGTATGACAAATCCTCATCAAGTTCTAATGTGAATGAGTGCAGAAAGGAGCTCTTCACCAAAAAAGGAAGATCCATTGATAGAGTACCACCAACCAACTGTTGGGGACAGTGTTTGATAAAGCAACCTAACCTGCCTGATCCAGGAGCTTGGGGTTGGCACAAAAATGAACAGTCGACTTGGGAACCTACATGGACAACTCTTCCAGAAGCATCAGCAGCATGCAAAAAACTACTGAGCTGTTCCTGTAAGAACTGTAACACAAGCCGCTGCAAATGTAAAAAAGTGTTACTAAAATGTACAATGCTCTGTAAGTGCAATAACTGTGAAAATGGTGTTGATGGACACAAGATTATAAGCAATGATGATAAGTCAACTGACTGTATTCACATTCATTTTTGTATCTTAAAAATTGCAAAACAGTATTATATATACTATACTGTATAATATATATTATACATAACTGTATAATATATGATATATTTTAATATTATATATATTAAAACTGTATTATCAATAAACTTAAAAATTCCATTTGTATTACTAAATAAACTACATGCTAACTTACACAAATGCATGAAAGATAGATAGATGTTGCAATGATCTGATTATTCCTATTGATATTTTTGTTTCACACATTTTGTCCGCCATTTTGAAAATGGCGGCCATTATCTTTGTGAGCTACCAACAGAATTACTCTCACATATTTATATATAAATTATAAAATGTTTCATACCTGTTTTCAGACATGCATAAATTAATTTCTTTAATGTTTTGATCATTTCTGGTGATATTTTAACTTTTCTCACTAATAGCCGTCATTTTGAAAATGGCGGCCATAATCTTTGGGCCCTACCTCAAAAATTATTCTCACATGTGTATAGATAAGCCACAGAACTTCATACTTTTTTCCAGAAATGCATGATTTCTATGGAAAAATTACTTTATCCGCTGTACTAGGTTAGGTTAACTTGGGATAACCTAATTTAACCTATTGTAATCTAACCTCAAAAAAGTAGGTCGTACAAGAAACTCCACTTGTTTTACAAAGTTCGACCTAATTGATAAAACAGGTGGCTTACTATTGGCGCTCCTTGGTGGTTTAGGCATATATATGTATATAAAATATAAGCCTATGTATGTAATCTAAAATGATTATCTGTGATACTTCACTTTACTCCACAATATAATAACTTGAAGGGTTACAGTTAACCAATAAAGACAATCTTTAGGAGGTGTTACATATGTATTTTTCTCGTTCAGTGTAGCTATGTATTCAAAATTTTATTTTTAATGAATAAATTTGTACGACCCTCGCGGTATGATAAAGTATAGCTTAGATATATAGTAATGTTTTTAAGCTCCTTTGATACTTCAATGTTTTCAATATTTTTCAAAATAGTCAAATGAGAAAAGTAGTTCACTTTACTCCAGTTTACCCTATAATTCAAGTAACTATATCTTGGAACAGACTTTAATGGGCGTTATGATCAGTGATGGAGCAGTAAAGGAGTTACTAACTGAAAAGGACTACGTCGTGGCCATGTCGCAACATTCTTCCCCGTTAGATCAGCAAAGTTAAGCGACGTTGTGTCTGTTCAGTAGTTGGATGGGTGACCATTCTCCGTGTTCAGTTGATATAGAGACCCGGAGATGATTCGGATCTCGCGTAAAGCTGTAGGTCCCCTCCGTTACACGAATTTTGTCGTAATGAAAGGGGTTAAACCACCCCAAAACATTATCATCAACTTAAAATTCCCATACATTGTAAAGCTAAATCTCGACAAACGACATGTCAAAACGCTCACCTCGAGTAGTTCATATGTTGTTAAACTCTTCCTCAAAACTCTACGGAGTTCAAAGCTATATTTTTATTGCCTAAGGTGTGTAATAAAATACTTTACAGGTTTGTGGGGATTTTTCTGTACTTTTGACAGATAACATCAGCATAGCAATTTTTTTATAAGTTAAATTTGGACGATGGCCTGAAAACCCAAGCAATTTAAATCTGTACGAAAATCTAGGTGCAATTGTCAAACAGCGATCTGAAGTAGTAGCTCTCTGCAATATTCGAAGAAGCCAAGACCGAAATCCAAGAGAAACTTCAGTCATATCGTTCAAAGAAGCTTGGCAAAGCATCGAGATTGACAAAGAGTTGTTTGGTCAAACTCCTGCGTTCTTTTCAAAATCGTGTTAAGTTGGTGTTGAAGCACAAGAAAGTATATTGGTCGCGATTCAGGCTTATTTTTTTTGTTTTGTTTTTATAAAAATATTTTTCTTTTAATCCCCAAAACCTAGTAAAGAATTTTGTTACATCCTTATACGTTAATATCAGAGTATAGGAATTCGAACAAAACCTTTTTCTTGTTCAACGGGACAATAGGAATTCAACCGCGTGACTAAATGCTCACGCAAATTAGAACCATTTTTTCTGCCTTCTCGATCGAGATTAAGTTCTGTTCTTAAATGATTTCGACTCGGCGGATAACACAAATGCATGAGCTAACCCCAAAGACCCGGAGCCGTTATAGGGACAAATTCTCGGAATAAGAAATTACTGAAATCTAATTTAACCTAACCTAACACAGAATGTTAAGTTAAGGAAGATTAAGGTTCAATAATATGGTCGTTCGATTAATGGTAAAAGATCTTACCTTGGCCAGCTGATGGTTGGGTGTGGGTAAGTAGGAAACGTTAGCGACCGAAGGTGACGACAGAAGGCCCTGATTGTGACGAGTTGACGTTACTGTTGACTGCACCGTCAATAAAGAATGCGACGAGGTACTATTGGTGAACGTAAACACTGGGTATGGAACGTCGTTTTGGGTAGGTTTGGGCGAAATGGCTGCTCGGTTCAAGTGTTGTTGGTGCTTCTGAAGCGAAAGAGCGTCGTTGGTCCCCTCGTCCGATTTTGATTGTTGTCGTTGGTTTTGTTGTTGTGGTGGTGGTTGTTGTTGTTGAGAAGTATAATGAGGGGTGAGGCGAGAAGAAGAAGGTGAGAAGTGCTGATTTGGAGAATGAATTTTAAGGGTGGGAGCAGACGGGGCCACGTGATGTACAGGTGTAGGTAACGGTGTGGGCGTAGGGGTAGGATTTGGCGTTGTGGGGGCTGGGGGCTCCCAAGTCTCTTCGATGCGAAGCTGAATGCAAGCGAGAGAAGCAGCGTCCTCTTTGCTGCACGCCAAATCACCGCTGACCACCAACTGTTGCAACTGAAACGAAGAAAAAGAACGATGAAATCTTTAACCAAACTGTAACGAATCACGAGATACTCAAGGTGTCAATGGGCGTTGCGAGAAGGGAACTCTTTTGAAGGAAATGTTAGGCCTATATAATAATGAATTTAATAACATCGGAAAAACCTTTCCCCAGTTCGGCCTTCAAATGTTATAACCGAATGGGCTTATTCATCATTCACTCGTAGAAATTTGTTTTTTTCGTAATTAACTCGCAAATACGTATTCTGCAGTCATTGTTCACTGTTTACTTAATTAGAAATTTTTAAAAAAAATACAAAAATTATTATATTTTAAACTAATTTGGTATAATGGAAACAGTGTATTTTACCTTATTGTTATTGTATAAATCGAAGTATCCATTTCTTTCTCCGATACAATGAGGGATTTAACTTATACTTTTAAAGAAATTAACAACGACTTTAATACAGAACTGAACCATACAGTATAACCTTCAGTGTCTAATAACCGTTGTAACTTCCACCAATGAAAGGTGACTCTAAAAAGTGGAACTAACACGCTCGCTTCGAAGAGAATATCCGATGTTAAACATTCAATTACTTTTTTATAAATGGACGAGAAGTTTAGATTAAAGTTTGATTGCTTTTAAATCTTATTACTCAAACTATAGGTCGTGGAACAACACTGATCACTATTCAGCTAACACAGTCTACATCCTGATCATATATATATATATTATATATATATATACACAACACACACACAGGGTGGTGCAAAAGTCGCACATCATAGGAATTTTCAGTGTTGATTTTAATATTATTGTTTTTCTTTTAGGTAGGGGATGACTACGAAATTAACAATAGACGAGAGGGTGAGCTTGGTTTTAATGCATGGAATATCAGGTACTACAAATCGATGAATGGTGCAGAATTTAAATTCTGTACCAATTCATCAATTTGTTGTGTACCATGTATTCCATACATTAAAACCAAGCTCACCCTCTCATATTGTTAATTTCGCAGCCATCCCCTACCTAAAAGGAAAAAATAATATAGTCAACACTGAAAATTCCTATGATGCTCGACTTTGGCGCCACCCTATATATATATATATATATATATATATATATATATATATATATATATATATGACAAGTCCTTCGGCAACTTTAAACTTTAATAAATTTTATGTGCACACGATAGAAAAATTTTAAATGAATACGAAAACGTAATTATTAAAGTTTTTTAACAAACTACATTACAAATTTGTTGGCCTTAACAAAACCGCCATCTTTATACGTATATCGTTCAATCCGATTTTCCAAAGACCTGCAAACATCCTCCAGTCGCTGCTGAGTGATTTCATACATTGCATTTGTCATCGTGGTTTAAGTTCATCCGAAGAATGAGGTTTTCATGAATAAACAACACTTTTAACGTGGCCCCATAAGAAAGTAGTTAAACAAGGACAGGTCAGGTGAACGAGGTAGGAAATGGTCCACCTCAACTGATCCGCTTGACTGGGAAGACTTCATTCAAGAACTGTTGCACACACTATATATATATATATATATATATATATGTGTGTGTGTGTGTGTGTGTGTGTGTGGTGAGATGGGGGTGTCAAGATATACCAATTACATTATGTTTATGTAATCTTGAGGCATGTTTGTTCCTGTTTTCTGATGAAATTGGTCGACGATCAATCATTATTAATGGGCAAATTCGATAATTCTTAAATTTTAACCGCACTTGACACGTGTTTATGCAAGCTTCATTAACAAACTAAATACGCAGCTGTTAATACAGCAATACTCGTTACACGTTTATACGTGTATGACGAGTAACTTATGACAGTCAGCGATGGCTCTATGTCTGGTCTTACGCGTAACGTTTACAGCAGTTGACGTAAGCAAACCTTGATTGGCTGTAACAGGCTTAACGAGACTGTAAACTAGTTTGTGAAAATGGAGAGTACAGTGATGAACCCGCTGCACGTAACATATTTGGCTCGACCAGTTAGGTATAAAACTAAAAGACGAACATCTTTAGGTAAATTAGCGCGCGCGCGCACACACACACACACACACACACTTGCGCATCTCCGCATAAGCGAGGTACCGACGTTTTTAAATCCATATATAAAAAAAAAAAAAACATCGAATCGAGAAGGGCGTGGTAAATGTTTTGGAGGGCTCGAAGGGTGGTTTCTGTTAAGTCATAAAATAATGAAGTACTCGTTAATCTAACCTAATCAAATTTTAACTGAGCTAACCTAGCGTAATCTAACCTGATCAGGACCAACGTATCATTTTGCCGACAGTAAAAATGTTTCTAGATTTTTTATATAAAATTTTTAATGTTGAGAGGCACCGAAAGTGTTATCTCAAAAGAATTACCACTCTACATCTGTAAATTATCACACAATCGACTTCACTTATGCCCACTCTACCTGACGTAGATCTGTAAATACGATCTGTAAACACACACACACACACACACACACAGCTCGTCTTTACAGATCTGCGTGCAAAACAATTGATGAAAAAACCCGACCGGTGAAAGGTTGGTAATGCCATACGACTTATTTTAGAATCCGTTTGGAAATGTTTGCCCCCCCCCCCCCATTAAGAGTTTTTGTTCAGTCGAAAGAGCAGATTTTGGTAGTGAAGAAAGCAGAAAGGGGGAAGTAAGCGTAAACAGGAAACTCGAAGGGGCATTCCGACACGCAATATCGATGAAATTAAGAAAGTGAGATATAACAAAAGAGAGCAAGATAGAAAGTAAACACAGGAAAAAGGAGAGTTAAATGTGATATAACACACGAAAATTTAAACGCAAATAAATGCTAATATCAAAATGAAAACAATTGCAAATTTTTGTTTAATTACGTAACACACACACATACACATACATTGTGGAAATTATAGGGGAATAAAGCTTATGTCACACACGATGAAGGTTTGGGAAAGGATTATAGAGAAAAGGTTAAGAGAAGAGACAACCGTGGGGGAAGAGCAGTTGGGTTTCATGCCAGGTAGGGGAACAACTGATGCGATTTTTGCACTGAGGCAGTTGATGGAGAAACACCGGGAGCGACAGACTGCACATGGTTTTCATCGACCTAGAGAAAGCATATGATAGAGTGCCACGCCAGGAGGTTTGGAGGTGTATGAGAGAGAAAGGTGTGCCGGAGAAGTACGTTAGGTTGGTGCAAAGTATGTATGAAGGAGCAAGGACCCAGGTTAGGAGTAGTGTAGGTGTAACGGAATGGTTCCCCGTGAGGGTTGGTCTACATCAGGGATCTTCTTTGAGCCCGTACCTTTTTGTTTTGATTATGGATGTGTTGGCCCAGGGGATAAAAGATCAATCCCCTTGGTGTATTCTCTGTGCAGACGATATTGTTCTGTGCAGCAACAGGAGAGAAGTAGTAGAAAGAAAATTGGAGGAATGGAGGAGGGCTTTTGAAGACAGAGGGTTGAAAATCAGCAGAAAGAAAACGGAGTACCTGAGGTTCTACGAAAATCAAGACTCAGAAATTAGTTTAGAGGGGTGTTGTGTGACCGAAGAATAGGCGCAAGGGTTAAGGGAAAGGTGTATAAGACTGTGGTAAGACCGGCTATGATGTACGGGGCTGAGTCTTGGGCTATAAAGAAAGATCATGAGAAAAGACTAGATGTAACGGAGATGAGAATGCTGAGATGGATGTGCGGAGTGACAAGGTTGGATAGAGTAAGGAATGAAAGGATAAGGGGCACAACAAAGGTTGGAGAAATCTCGAGGAAGATACAAGAAAGTAGACTGGAATGGTATGGACATGTGATGAGAGGGGACGAAGATTATGTGGGTAAGAGAACGATGAATATGGAGGTGCATGGCAGGAGAAAGAGAGGCAGACCGAAGCGAAGGTGGATGGAGAAGGTGAGGGACGATTTGAGGGAGAAGGGTTTGTCGGGGGAAGAAGCCCAGGACCGGGCTGTGTGGAGGAGGCTGGTCAGAAACGCCGACCCCGCATAGAGGCGGGAACGGGCGAAGAGAAAGTAGATAGAGATATATATATATATATATATATATATATATATATATATATAATATTAGGGTGATGCAAAAAGTGGGGGAGTAAAATTTTTTTGTTTCAAATTTTTGAGATACCCTCTCATTTGGTTTGATTTGGTGGGAAAATGATCCTGGGGAAATTTTGTGTCAAAATTCGAATATTTGGAGGTCGCGCCTGCCATTTGAAAATTTGCTGATTTCCATGACACCCAGGAGGTACAGCAAGCGTCACGTTACTTTTTTTTTTGAGTGGAAGTTCCCCAGGAGGCCTATCATACCACCTTCCTCTTTTCCATTTGTTCATAAAACAGATACAATACAATAGATATTTACAATAGATACATAGAATGGATATACTCGTAAATTTTACTGTTGCGTCAAAGATACGAGAGTTTTCTTAGTTTTGTCCGGAAGCTTCTTCCGATAATTTGATACAACTTGCAGTAGATATTGCTTCTGTTGTTCATCATTGGTAATTAATTTGTTATAATCTTCAATCAATTTCACTCCTCTTTCAGCAATATCATTAACAACTTTCATGTGATTCACTACGTTCTTTGCAACCCAATAACTCTCATCGAGAAGCCAATCTTCTACTGGTTTGCTCAAGAACGTTGAAGACAATCCGAGTATACTGAAGAAGGACTTTGTGTTAGCAGTTACAAAATCTTCAAGCTGCTTATTGTCAATAGTTTTGATGTCTATTTGTGTCTTCTTTGGAGGATCTGGCTCCGAAGATTTTGTAAGAGCCTCCTTCATTTTTCTTTTGGTGTCAAAGCTGATTTTATCATCAAAGAAAGCCAATGCGATCAACTCTTCTGAGAGATACCACAAATGATTCTTGAATTTTTCTAAAGCAGCATTTGCTAGTTGTTCATTTGTGCTTTTGTAGCTGTGAAGATTCTTGAGAAGACTCAGATCATTTCGTGGAGCACTTGCTGCGCAGGGTGCTGAAAACCAATGCTTAATATAAATTGAAACAGAAAACCAACAAATTTCTTTTAGATTTCTTTCTTCTATTGCTGTTATTTTGAACTGACTTTTGAACATTAAGATTTTCATCGAATAAATGACTTTTGCCATCAAACGGGCTCTATGATAAGCCCCAGGCTTCCTGAATTTTATTCCAGTCGTTGGAGTACCGCCAAGCAAGATGATTGTCAGTTCCAATAACTCTCTGTAATCGTCGCAAGGTTGATCTTCATTGATTTTTCTTGCTGCAAAGTTGATGATTTCCTCTTTTTCCTTTTGTGGATAATTTTCTAATTTATCGTATGAAGTTAGATTAATCTTATTCCAGTTTGTTTTGAATCTTTTGAATAACTGAATGTCAGGGCCTGATGAAGCCTGTAATGCAGGGGATTCCACTGCTTCCAACATGATTTCAAGGATATGGTGTCGACAAGGACACCACAACAAATCTTTCTCCATTTTCTGTTCAATTAGGACACAAGCTCCGTTTTTACGACCTGTGTTCGATGCAGTTGTATCGAAACACATGCCTTTTACCTTATCTATTAGATTCCAATCAATGATCGCCTGATGTACTGCATTTGCAGTATCCTTTCTTGTGCCATGATCTATTTTTGGCACTCCAAGCAGTTGATCTTCTCCACTGCCAGAGATTAGGACTGGCAACCGATCAACAACCTCATTCCCAGTAATGTCTTCGAGGAGTTTGCCATCCCAATGAACAATCAAGGGTTTGTCAGCTTGAAATTCTTCTTTCAAGTTTTCACTGAACTTCTTTCTTGATTTCTGTCTTGCCCTGCGAATCGATGAGTAGCTAACATTGTAATTCTCTGGATCTTTTCCAACATTTGCGATTGTTGGAATAATTATTAAAGAGGCTGATCGGTCGCTGATCTTAGCAACATCCAATGAGGAAAGCAGATTTTCATTCATAATCTTGAATTTTTTTCTTGGAAGGCCTCTTTTGGATGTTGAGGGCTGTTCCAGATCTACTTCTTCTTCCGTAGATGCAGTTGAATCGATGCAGGTGAATCACTGCAGGAACTGCTGCTGCTTGCAAGAACAACTGTTTCATCAAATGCACTTGATTCACGTAACCTTTTCTTATCCATTTTTCATGTCTCTTCGCAGCTTCCTTTCGACGTTTTTCTTCATCCTTATCAACTGCCATCATTTTACCCTTTCGACCTTCCCTTTGTAGCCGTAGAAACTCTCTATCTTCTTCGATAGTTATTAACTCATTAGCATTTGCATGCGCAATATCAAAGAGTCCATCCAATTTTTCTTTCCATGTATTATCTTTCTCTATTGAAAACTTTGATTTTTTTTTTTCCTTTGCTCTTCTTCAGCCCTTGCCACAGTTTATTTAATTTCTTCACATTACATTACATTTCTGGGTTGTTGGTATTCCTGCTCTCTGCCACACTTCCAATACATCATTAACGGTTGAAGTTAATGCTTCTCTGATGGTTTCATTCTTGACATGTTTATAATTCATGAATAAGGAAATTACTTCTTTCTTTGATGGGAGCTTACTTTGATTCAATTTATCTATTTGTTGACCGATCAGCCAGATATCTGTTGAGCTTCTTGATCTCATTTTCATCACAATTAAGATACAGGAAATAGAAGAGAAATTGAGGCGGAGAGACTCATTGATATAGCACCTCTCCCGGACACTGCCACAAGCACACTGCGATACCGATTTCCTTGAACGCTGTTTGCTGTTTGCTCATATACGCATCACCTACCACTCTGCCTGCAGCAAACCTGCACAAAACCTGCAACCTGCAACAAACCTGCAACAAAAATAAGAACAAATTCAAAAAATTTGATTTTACTCTAATTTTTTGTAATTTTCAAATTTTCAATTGGCGGGCGCGACCTCTGGATGTTATTTGTTTGACCTGGAATTTCTCACAGGGTGTTTTTGTGACAAATTGGAACAAATGAGGGGGTATCCCTAAAAATCCACGATGGTCATGATTTGTGCATCACCCTAATATATATATATATTATATATATATATATATATATATATATACTACAACTAGGTTCTGAATGTAGCGGTCTGGGAAGCTTTAAACTCTGGACCATGTCCCAAAGCTGGGTCCTATTGGCTCAGCAGAGAGTTAGTTGGTGAAGGAAGCTATATTGTGGGGCCTCTTTGCTAGTGACCCGTTGCCCACGTTGGGCTTCCATCATGAAGCTGTTACCATTACTTATTCGGATTATAGTGGATTCAATTTTCTCAGAAGAATTCTTTGTTCCACGCACGGTCTGTGTGTAACACACACACATTGTATATATAAACAAATACACTTTTCACAAACAAATAATTCGTTTAGTCTCAAACCAGCATATGTATTTGCCACTTCGTTAAAAGGTGAAGTTTTAAAATCAAAGTCTTTCTTTCTATCGACCGTGGGCTGGATGCCCTTTGTAAGGGCATGTTGTAAAGTATTTTTAACTTACTTGCCTCACGCCATAATCTATACATCTGGCTTCCCAGAATCTAAATAAATACCGTAGCTCCTTTGAGAAAAATACCATTAAAAATGACATCAAATTGGATAAAAGAGAAGGAAAGAGATAAAACTGAAAGGAACAAAAAACTCTAAAAACGAGAAACAAAACAGAGAACAGGAAGATGTATACGTGGTAACGACATGGACATATACACACGAGCCAAGTGACGTCAACATATCTGTAATTAAAGTTTAGAGCAATATACAAAGAATCACAAATGTTTTCGATTCGTACAACGATCAATAATCAATTTGAATCCTAAACAATGCGGTGTTTACGCTTTCAATTGCATGCATTCCTTCAGTGTTTACGCCCTTTCAAAATATGACAATTTCACGCTATCATAAGGCCTGATCAGCTTCTCCTTTAACCACAGATAATCTCATTGAAGCATACTTAACATTATCTAGTCCAATAACGGAAAAAATGTACAGATTATACGTATAACCCTCGAATAATAGACCACTTTACGCATGATACTTCACTCGCACCCAGATGTACAAACTACAAATGACATAATGCATTCTGAAATATAAGTGTCGCGCGCCAAGGGAGACCACGTACTCCAGGGACTATTTTTGGTGGTAGACCCGCAATGCGCAACGGAACGAGTCTGGCGGTGGTTTTCTGCCGTTTAAGCCGCTTATTCTTCACATTTGTTCAAATTTGTTGTTCAATATGTTACCTTTCGCAATCTTCGTTTATACTCTTATAAAAGATGCAAAATAAAACTACCAAATAAAAGTTCTTCCTTTAATAATAATAATTATTTATTTATTTATTTTTTGGGTTATGTTTCGCAATTCACAGATAAAATCTCAATTAAATCAATTCAAAATTTTGCAATCATTTACGCAAAATTTAAATGAAGGAGTTAACAAATAAAGATAATTTGTGAAGCGTTACTTATAATAAGCGACAGTAAAGCAATCGTAATGATTATGCAACCAGTTTCAACTCAAAATTAATCGGACGAAGGTATATCACTGTTTCAGTAATTACTATTGCGTATAGAAACTTAGATTTCTTTTAAAAAAACGCATCAGAGAAATTCGTCAGATTTCAACAGCCCAATATTTACTGAACGAGCGTAAGTCTATCAAATTCAAAGCAAAATAGAACGGCGATTTTAAATGGTTCTCAGTTTTATATTCTCGAAAAAAAAAATGGGTGGAATTTTATATTTATACACTGCCTAATTCTATTAAAGTCCAGTCAGATCATTTAAATATGAGAAAACCTATTTAAGATGCCTGATTAAATGCAATTGGATTATAACGTGAACCAATCACGAGTTAAGTAAACTTATCTTGGGTCATGACCCACAAGCATTCCTTCTACATTAAGATTTTTGGTAAGAACTTTTAATATTCGCCAGCTCAAAACACGGATGCAGCGTTCATCTTTCTTTGACAGGAGCTTTTAATGTTTACATCAAATCACCAACGTAGTAGCGTTCATCTTTTTCGGGCGCACGAACAAGAAATTTGCGTGCGAAATAAAATTGAGTTTGTGTACATTGAGTGCATCTGTGCACGCAAGTTTTGTATACATGACGTTGGAATAAAAACAAAACAGAAAATGATGAACTCGATGCATATTTTCTATTTCTATTTTCTATTTTCTATTTGCATAGCAACCAAATGAGGTTATATTTAAATTTGTGGAGTGAGCTTGGAAAAAAAATATATATATTTGCATAATTATATGGTAATGCGAGTAATATAATTATGATAACAAATTAAGATTTTAATTAACTTTAAATTAATTACCCTCCATTACTTGCGTTTTCTTTGAGTGACAAATTAGATGAACCCCATTTTCTTTACTTATGTTAATCATGATCACAAAATTCTCTGAATGGCGTCCATAATTAAATTCTAAATTTTGAATCAGAGTATGATAAATATCTGCAGGATAATGCATGGGTTATATAGGGAATATATTTATTCATCTATTTAGCTATTCTTAAAGCAAATTTTAATTACTTAGTTATGCATAAAGGTAAACGTTAGGCAAATCAAGTAAATGTAATACTGAGAACCTTTATTTCATAATAAGAGGTATTAAAATAACGTCACAGACCACAGTGATGATCCTAAGTTTGAACATCGTATATATATCCTTAAGGATTAGTAGCAGAATGAGAACTAAAATGTTTGTCACTTTCACAGAAATCACCAACTACGGAAGCGGAGTTTGTACATCTCCAATAATGAGCATTCAGAACACTGGGTTAGAGATTATAAATTGTCCAATCGGGGACTGCGTTTAGTTTTCCCAAAAACTGACCAATCAGAGGGAGGGAAATTATTTTTACACTGTAAATTCGATACTATTTCGTTAAAATGTATTATTTATATACTGTATATATTAAGGTGGTCCAAGAAATAATGGCAATTTTTAAGGTTTGCTTTTTGTCTTGTGATACCCTTTCATTTTGTTTTTTATGGGGAATAAATACTACACGGCAATTTTTGTATGAATCATGCATTATCTGAAGGTCGCTCAAGGAAAAAGTAAATTGATACATTATGGTGTACAACTTAACATAGGGCAAATCACATAATTAATTAAGAAAAGTGAAATAAGTTAAAGAAAGTTTTAATGTTTATTAGTTTTTTTCATTATTATTATTATTATGTATATTATTATATATTGGCCATATTATATATGTCCAAATCATATTTTGACGAGACCCGTATTATTGAGTTGTGAATTCAGAAGTTTCGGAACTAGGTAATTTTCCGTTTTGCCATTAGTTACGTTACATTGTTCATAGTTCTAGTTTGTGTGATGAGTCTTAGGTTTGTGAATAACGTAGCAAAAAGAGGTGTAAAATTGATTCAAGATTTCAATTGTTCTCTTACTAAAAGTGAAATGCAGAAACAATTTCTACTACAAGTAGTCTCGGAACACCGTTCAAAATTTCAAGAACCTCATAAGTATTTGTTTGTCAGTGAAGTAGCTGCACCTTCAAACAATACTTGAAAATTTTAAGTGTTCATTCCCTAGTTCTTACTCTTACTGTTACTGTTTTTTCTTAAGTAAAGACGTAATACAACACCCAATTATTGCTTTAAAAAGTCGTGCATTTTTTATAACGTAGTAATATTACAAATCTCTCTTAATTTCCAAGTATATTCTGAGTAGCGAGTACAATGGTTTTAGTATCCTGCAGTAGCAAGTAACTTCAAAATAAACATGGCGTGAGCGACCCCTAAAAATTACCCGATTGTATAAATATTTTAGCCAGAGTGCTAAAATACCCCATGTAACATAACTGGAAGGTACCATGTGAAAAATTTGGAATTTTTTTTTGTGGACCACCTTAATACATATACTGTATATATAATAGTTCCCGTTACAGTGTTGCCACCTAATATATATACAGGGTCAAGACACACAAGCATTAACATATTCATTTTTTATCTTTTGTCCTTTTCAGGTGAAAAATGCCACAAAAATTAACGGAAGATGAGCGAGTGCAGTTCGTTTTTATGTACGCAAAAGAAGGGAGCAGTTATCGATCTGTGGACAATGAAATTAATCAGTTTACACTCAGAGAGATCCAATCGATCACTTAGCTGTAAAAAAACCGATTGAACGTTTTCAAGACACAGGAAGTGTTCATGACCAACCCCAACCTTCAAAGAAATTAAAATTTAAAGCCAAAAAAATGGTTTGTATAACGGAGAAAACTTTACAGGGTGTTCGGAAAGTCCCGTTACCCCCTACAACATGTACATATTGTAATACCAATTTAATTTTTGTGTGATTAATTGAATTTATATGTGATTCATTGACATTTTTTTTTTTCCAGGTATTAGAGTTGTGTGAACAATGGCAGACCAGTCCACTTACACTCTGGAGGACTGGAGGAAAGGACAGTGATGAGCACATGGGCTCATGAAAGGTCACATACTGGCATAACGATGCATGATATCCAGAATGATTTCAACACAAGATTCAATAAGGCTGCACCACCAAACAAGACGGTGTTACGCTGGGAGAAAAAGCTGTTTGAAACTGGCTCCATCAAGGACAGACCACGGTCGGGAAGACCAACAACGCGAGCAGAACAATGTGAAGGTGTGATTGCATCGGTGGCTCGTTCACCGAAAAAACCACTTCGGAAACGATCACAACTTGCAGTCCACATGTCCACAATGAGAAATCATGTGACAAAAGATCTCGGCATGAAACCATACCACCCGTCATTTGTTAATGAATTAAGAGATACAGACATGCAGAAACGATATGAAGCCTGTCAACGGTTTTTGACCATTTTTCCAACAATTCTTGCATGTGGAACAGTGATTTTTTTTTTTGCGAGTGTGCAATTTACTGTAGCGTCAAAATGAGAAATGTTTAATTCTGGAGCAAGGAAAATCCACACTTCTTTGAGGAACTGGAACACCATCCACCGCACGTGATGATATGGGGTGCACTGTCTGCCAGGAACTTGTTAGGTCCATATTTTTTTGAGGGTCCTCTCAACCAAACTGCCTACCTCAACATGTTACGGGACTGGTTTATGCCTGAGCTCGAACGTTTAGGGCTGCTTGGTCGAGTGTGGTTTCAACAAGACGGGGCTCCGGCTCATTTTGCCATTAATGTGAAGGAATTCCTCAACGAAGTGTTCAGACACAAATGGATCGGCCGTGCTCGCAACATTTACCCACCCCTCTTGAGTGGCCGTCCCGAAGTCCAGATCTGTCTTCATGTGACAATGCGTTATGGGGTTTCGTCAAGCAGAACGTATCCCGGGTGCGTTACCGCACAACAGAGGAACTGAAACACACTGTTCGAGATGCATTTGGTACAATCATTACAGCAATGCTGCGTTGATTCTCACACCGCACATGGAGGCGCATAATCCTTTGTTACGAAAATGATAGTGCGCACACAGATATTCTTGATTAGTAATGTAATTATAATTGTACTGGAATTAGTAATTATTTACTGTAAAGTAATTGTTGCTAGTGACCTGTTTCTTAAATTACACCTACCACATATAAATACAATTAATCACAAAAAAATAAAATTGGTATTACAATATGTATATGAGGGGTCCCGCGTCTTAAGGTACCTAAGCGCCAAAATTAAAATTCGTCAGAAATCGCCTCCAAAGTTCAGCAATATTCTGACAATAGTATCTCTATTATTAATTGAGCTAGAACGTTCATTTTTGGCTACATTAGAGTTCTAAGTATGCTAATGAAGATGTTGAGTTTTTGGAATAGATTTTCATAATTTATATATATTTTTTTTATTTTTTTTTTATTTTCTTATTATGCCGAACTTTGGGTGAACTTTTGGCTGGCGATAGAGGTGAAAAAAGTAGTTCGCTTCATAAGGTTTTCAACCATACTTCTAGTGTCGTAAGGTCATTATAACCCATTTTCGCCTGTGGTGGCGCTTAGGTACCTTAAGACGCGCGACCCCT
The DNA here is from genome assembly GCA_023014485.1 of Bathynomus jamesi. Lineage (NCBI taxonomy): Eukaryota > Metazoa > Arthropoda > Malacostraca > Isopoda > Cirolanidae > Bathynomus > Bathynomus jamesi. The sequence goes on along the minus strand of JAJOZX010000697.1, from coordinate 703,428 downwards.
CAATCATTTTGTAGGAAGTGACGGGACTTTTCGAACACCCTGTACATAATTTTTCATAACATGTTTATGAATTTTAACTTTACACTTAATCAATGCTTTTTAGTATAACTTGTAAAGGGTGATAAAACATATTCATGATTGTAAACCTTGAAGACCCTATCTGGGGTTACACTCACGAACGAAAGCAAGCAGGATAAACTTTTTCTTCTCCAAAGGAAATAATAAACTAGAAGACCGTCAAAACGGGGATTTACCACTAAATACATAGGAGTACTTTATAGTATTATTGTAATGTAGTTTTGAGAATATCCAATGATCTCTAAACTCACAGTTAAGAATAAATAAATAAAAAATGGTTTAAAAGAAATTTGCTTAATTTGCAGAGAAATTTATCTTCAATTTTCAGCAACATCACACTGATTACAATTTATAATAGCTTTCCAAATACGTGATATTTGGAGGGTCAAAAAAATTTCATCACATTATTTCAAGGTCAACTTTTTTTTATGTAACTTAGTCTATAATATCATCGAATTTATAGTAAAAGATGGCGCATTCTACAGCTCAACGTGCGTGTATTGGAAAGCGTGATTTCTATTCCATTACCATATTATTTCACATAATTCTTAAAGCGATAAATGCAGCGTGCTAATGTTTTATAACACTAAACTTAAGGGCCAAAATACTGTATGTTGTTTAATTAAAAGCGATCAAGTTAATGTGTTTCATAAAGAAATTTATACTCAAACTACTTTTAAATTTGACAGATTTTACTTAAACTATTAACTGATTTCTTCTCTTATACAACCCACGGTTATTGCTAAAATACTTATCGTGCTCATTTTTATATATAGTAAAATTTGAATAACGCCAGCTAAGGGATTTTTGGATCACGAGCAGCGAAAATACGATTTTTAGCCGACATCTCTTGGGATTGGATACCAGTACCCGGGCTAATAACATTTTGTCGATAAAACATTCTATCGACATTTTTTATTTGGGGGAAGAGGGCTAGATTAGGTTAGGTTATAATGTCAATGAGATTTCCGTCAACAAAAAATAGCAAACCCACGTTTTATTGGGTTTAGTAAGCAAAATTGATTTTTTTTCGGCAAACTTTTTCTGCAGATGTATACTAGTCACAATTATTATTATTATTATTATTATTATGTAGTGTACATTTGGTATACCTTGCCACTAGGGGCGTACGATATAGAGATTTTGCTGACGAAATTTCATCGAGAATAGGCAGGAGTACAAGTAGCTGCCTATACCTGCTACCAGAGCAAATTGAAAGCAGCAGTCCCCTTTGTCTGTCCCAGAAAAGTAAACAAAACGTGCATTAATGTAAATCTTTTCTTAGAGTCCGAGGCCAGTCACAGTATTCCTTCATTTTGGGTAATCGTTTGGTTACAGAGTGAAGTACAGCAGAAAGTTTTCTACTATTCTATCGGGAAGTGATACTAAAATCTACAAAACAGTTATTTAACGTCTCTCTTAAATTCTCATAGCGATAGTTAGGATGGGGGAGCTTATTATCACTTGAGTATCAGTGTGATCACATAATATTAAACAGTGTGGAAAATCAAAATCTTGAGGTAAACTTAAGTAATCTAATATACTATTTCAGAAATGAAGCCTTATATATATATACTGTATATATGTAACAGTTTTTTTGCGCACACCTACAGGTCGCTACAATTGGTGTAGAACAATGCGGTTTTCACCATTCGATGCGTCTTTTTATTCTGCAGTGCCCATGCTAAAAAAAATTCCCTAACATAAATCCTGCCCCCCCCCCTTTTAGGGGCACAGTTCTTCCCATTTCTTCATTTTTAATCATAATTTTGGCACAAAATGGGGGAGGGGTGGGGTAATGGGGGATGGGGTGGGGTTAATGGGGAAACTCAGAAAAATAGATGCGATATATATATATGTAACCAAAAAAAATTAAAGTAAATCCTTTGCAAGGTGCCAGCCCCCTTCCCCCCTTGGGGGTAATGGGGGAAGGGTGGGGGTAAATGGGGGAGGGGTATTGGGGGAGAGGGGTGGGGTAATGGGGGAGGGGGTGGGGTTAATGGGGAAACTCAGAAAAAAAAATTGGTGGGGTAAATGGAGAGGAGGGGGGGGGGAGGGGGTATTGGGGGAGAGGGGTGGGGTAATGGGGGAGGGGGTATTGGGGAGAGGGGTGGGGTAATGGGGGAGGGGGTGGGGTTAATGGGGAAACTGAAAAAAAAATTATAATCAACATCGATTCCGGTCAGGAAGATCATGTTATCACAACTAATGGAACACACTAACAATATTATTGATGCACTCGAAACAATGAAAACTATGATTTGGCGGGCCATAAAACTATAGAAATGAACGCAGTCATGAAAATCTTAGGCTTCAAATCCGAGCTCATTGTATTAAGATTTGTGAAGCTTTAGATTTTCATGGCTGCGTTCTTTTCTGTAGTTTTATTGAATGAATAATTGGTTTGCCAGTAACTGGAAGGCCGCAGGCACCCCAATTACTGAGGCCCAAGGTGAGAGGAATAGGAATGATATCCAGATAAAGGGCTACTGATGTTCAAAATAAAATACGCCGTAGGCCCACAATTCAGCCGAAGCACCGCAGATCTAACAAAATCGGCGCGTAGCGCCGACCTTTTGCTAGTATAATCTATTTCATACAACTCGGCGCCAAATGTTAGCACAAATATTCACTTAATTTTAAAACAAATTATGCACTCGACTCATAAATTCTCTTCTCAACAATCATAACTTGCCCTCATTAACAGTCTTTTAAAAAATGAAAAGTGCAGATTCAAATTTCTGGCGTTTGATTGGGGTTGCGTCACTGCAGTAAAATGGCTCTTAGTAACTGAATATTTATGTTAGCAGTTAAGTGACTATGTGTTCTGTAGATTTAGGTGATACTCAGTTTGCTAAGGGTTGGAAGTACAGAAAAATATCCCAACAGATGACAACAGTAGAGCTTCTTCAGTTATACGAGATTTATTTAAAACAGGGGTCACCAACCTTTTTCTTGTTCACTGCCCACTTTTACGATTTTTTGAAAATTAAAAAAAGCTTATCGCCCACCTTAGATCAAAAAGAATAAATCAACATAATCGATAAAATAAATAATGAAATAAATGTTTAATTACCTTTGATGTGAGCCCACTAATGGGCGCTACCGCCCAGGCTGGTGACCCCTGATTTAAAAGGAACTAAAATACTATTTTATTCGTCATTACTTGATTTGAAGTCACATTCTTTCACTAACAAAGTCAGATTTGTGGACGAAAAGAACGCAACAACTTGGGTTTGTGGCGTCAACTGTAAACAAAATTCAGTTAGGCCCACTCTTGGCTAGGCCTACCTCGTAGTTCAAGGGCTAAATGCCTAGCCATTCGTCTGGACGCTCAACACAGGGTAGCAGGGTCCTAACTTCAGGCTTCTATCATGAATCCAGCCTACAATAAGATTAAATAAGGCCTAGACTGTGGCCTAGGTTTGAGCTCGCCATAGGAACGCTTGCCTAGATCGATACAAAATTGCAATGACTGAAGGGCAATTCTTTACTTAAGGCTTATAAATGTGTAAATTTAATCTACCATAGCCTTCTACATCAAAAAAAAATATTTTCTTTTACATATGAGCCTAAATAATGCAATAAATTCTTGAAACACCTTTGATTCTGTAGACGACAAATTGTTTGTTTACAAAAAAGTAACGAGTTTTCTGTAGCTACCTCCGGAGGCTACAGTTCGACCAAACTCAAGTCAAGTCTAGTTTGTTTTAAAGAAAAGAACGCGGCAACTTGAGTTAATTTGACTTTAGTTGAACGAAAAGAAAACTGTCATTACACACCTAATTAAATTCAAGATAATAGCTTTCAATTAAGTGTTAAACAGTTATAAAAATTTGAACAATATTAGAGAATATTTAAGAAATGGTTTCGGACTGAATCCTCAAATTCCTTGATTATGAACACTATTATTCTCCTAATTTAGAGAAAGGATATACGTTTGAATGTGACAACATTTCGAGTCTGCGAAGAAATTCCTCTTCAGTCTTTAGTTTAAGGATAATTTTCACAAGTACCAATAAAAGACTTGAAAATATGAAAATATACAGTTGAAGAAAAAAAGTCTGCCGAAAATTTAAAATTTAGAGTCTTCAAATTTAACTATAGAAATTCTGGAGAATATTTTAAAATCAAATTTTCGGTGAACCTTTTTCCGCAAATGTACATTGGTCACCGTTATTATTATTATTATTATTATTATTATTATTGTTTTCATTTAATAAAAATAATAATAATATTAGTCTTAACAGTAAATTTATAAAATAATAATAAACGTGCAGCGTAATGCAATTTTGGCTCAGAAATTGCTTTCATCTATTCCCTCATGCGAAGCTATCAAAAGTCAGTCTTCGAGGAAGTAAAAATAAAAGGTACCTTACAAAACTTCGCTATTTTCACATTTCAGTTGTGAATAGCGACATTTAACTGAATTTAAATAACTAATTAACTTAACTAACTAATAAATTTAACCTAACCAAACTATCTTAATCTTCATTAATAACAATTTTTCCTGACATTTAATGATTTTCATTAAAAAATGTTTGAAACTATTGCGACATTGGTAATGTCGCTACACACAAGTTCGTGTCGCGATGGGCTGTGCAAATATCCTAATGATTGTCACGGTTCCGCAAGACGACCAAGAAAATACACACAAAAATTCTACTGATATACTCCCTCACAATATTACACAAGAATTTTAATAAATACCTAAATTTGAAAATTAAATATGAAACGCCATATTGTGAAAGAGCCCGGTAAAGCCAAAAGTTAAGGCGTAAATCTATGATAAAATATATTTTGTAATATGCATATGTCAGTATGCTACAAGAGCGTTGTAAAAACTCCGTATAATGTGTTTATTTTATCAATAAAATTACACACACACACACACACGAGTATACTCGCCCGGGTAGCTTACTGGTTAAGATGCTGGGCTGTTAAACTGGAGGTCGTAAGACTGCTAGACTTCCTTCGCGGGTCGTAGTTTCGGTTCCATGTTAGTCGAAGGTGAAGCGACAAGCCTGACCTTCGTCAGAATGAACAACTCGGGCGGAAGCGAAAACCAGGGTGACTTGGGTAGTATATACAGATTACGGAGGGATAACAAAAGTAAACAGACCCTTTTAGTTTTTCCAGAGTTTTTAGATGCGATAATAAAAGTCAATAAACATAACAAATTTACTGAATCACTATACTTAAAACTGTTATTTTCCCCTTTGTATTATGTAAAGATGACAAACGTTCGATATTCCCCTTGATGAGCTTTGCTATTTGTTCTTGAGATATTGCAGTCCATTCTTTTTTATGGCTTTGGTTGCCGCATCCTTAATTACCTATCTAGCATGTACCACACGTGTTCTATTCGTATCCAGGGATTCACCTGGACATGAAAGACATCCAGATTCATGAACACGTAGCACGAGCGGTATGAGCTGAGGCAGCATCGTCCATGAATACACTTCGGAGTGGAGATACATTTTCAATGGAATAAGTGAGTATTTCACTAAATTAACAGTTTCTGTGTAGACCACCATCTCTGTTCGTCCACTGGTCTAAATTGCACTTTACACCATTATAGAAAATCCCCGCCCCCCACGTTTTACCGTAGCTAGCAGATACCGCTTAGAAAATTATTGGGATGGACTTCTCGATACCCCCACCCTCCGCTGTCCGAAAATGAAACAAACCGACAAACCGAGACTCATCCGAGAAGATTACGGTGTTCTAAAAGGACGAATCATGCTTGACCATCGATGTTCCCCAGTGCTCCGACGGGCATATTCCGAATGGTGAACATGGGCTTCTTTCTAGGTGCTTCGCAATAGTAGTCCATGTCCTGAAGATATAATTTGATGGTTCTGGAACTAAACTTAATTTAAACAGTCAACAGCGGTTTGGCGAGGATTCGTTTCTGCACTACTTCTGACGACACGAATCGTTTTTTCAGATGGACCTGGATGATCAAGACAATCAGCAACTGTTATTTGCTGGGTCTTATTGAACTGCACAATAACTGTTAATTATTGAAAGAGGAATGTAAAAGCCTTCGTGAAATTCCCCTTTAACTGTGGCTCCTCTTGCCAATGTCCAGTAATTCGACCTTGTGAAATCCGTAAATTTCCAAGAACCTCTGCCTCGTGCCACTGTGAAATACATACTAATTTCTCTTTCACAGTTACCTTACACAAACAACTTGTTTTCACCATATTATATTCATTTTTACCAATTTAAGGACAATAATCGTGGTGTCTATTTACTTTTGCCAACCCTTTGAATACATATTCCCACTCCATACTGGGTACTCGAATTTTCAAATATTTTTATAAGAAAATTTTCATTGCTATTTCTGTCGATGTTACGAGAATGATACAAAGCCGCATTATAAATCTTCCTTTAAATAAAACAAAAGTTAGTTATAAACTCCTTAGAATAAAGTTCTTTCATGAAGCCCAACTGCGTAAAATGCCGTAATTTCTATCTAAAATCTATATAAACAAGTGACCCATTATTAAACAACTTTTCCTTGGCTTCAAATCACGAACCTCATAAGTAGACAAACGCGAATATAAATCAACAGAAATTATTAAATTTAAATACAATACAAAAAAATCGGTCTTATACGAACAACTGTCATGAACATTAAAGAATTTCTAAACATTTTTTTAATTGCAAAACATTATTTAAAAAATTATTAAATAAAAAATATTACAATCAAACTTCGACCAATACTGAAATTTATGCATGCCAACTATATACAGGGTGTCTCAGAAGTCGCGCACCATAGGCTTTATTCAGATTTACGAGTCGAAATGGTTTATAATTGATGTTTAATTACAATATATGTTCGATAATGTTCGAATAATAAAATTAATAGTATGTACAGTTAATGAAAAAGCTATCTTAAAATAATTAAATTGAATGAAGCTACATTAACCAATGGTGCGCGACTTCTGAGACACCATTGGCTAATGTAGCTTCATTCAAGTTAATTATTTTAGGATAACTTTTTAATTAATTGTACATACTATTAATTTTATTATTCGAACATTATCGAACATACATTGTAATTAAACCACTTATAAACCATTTCGACTCGCAAATCTCATAAATCTGAAAAAGCCTATGGTGCGCGACTTCTGAGACACCCCGTGTATATATATATATATATATATATATATATATATATATATATATATATATACACACAGGGTGTCCCACACGACCGGTCTCGTAGGAAAATTTATTTTAAATTAAATTAAATTTATAAAAGTAATACATCAGAACTTAGACAACTGTTCAAAAGTGGTGTTTTGTTTTGAAACTTTTTTTTGGTTGCAGGTAGACTAATATGAAAGCGAGTCACACTCTTAAGGAAAAAGCCTCGAAAACCTTTTCTCAAAAGTGTAACTCGCTTCCAATATTAGCCATTGTGAGTTATTCTACCTACAACAAAAAAAGGTTCCAAAACAAGATATCAATTTGAAACATTCGTTTTAGTTCTAATTTATCACTTTTGTAAATTAATTTAAAATAAAATTTTCTATGAGACCGGGCTTACGGGACACCCTGTATATATAATGAAAATGGTATTTACTGTTCAAGTTTTACGGTTACCTGTTCGAAAAAAATAGGTTAATTAAATTCATATGTGAAGAAATGTCAAGTTTCGTTTAATGTTTTTTTCGCACATTTTAAACGTTTTTAGTTTGACTTTAAATTATTATTTACAATTTTTTATTTCTTAATTTTATTATATTTCGATACGAAATTTTAACTCTAGATTTTTTTTTACCTCTTTTTATTTGCCTTTTCTAAAATTTTCTATTTTTTGTATATTTAATCAAACCATGTAAACATACACACACACACACACACACACACACACACACACACACACACACACACAATTTAATTTAAAATAAATTTTCCTTTGAGACGTGACTTATGGGGCACTGTGTGTGTGTGTGTGTGTGTGTGTGTGTGTGTGTGTGTGTGTCCGCATAAGCGAAATACCGACTTTTTCTAAATCCACATATGTAAAAAATTAATTGACCAAACTTAATCTAAATTTACCTAACCTTAGTGCCATCGAACCAAGAAGGGCGTGATAAGTGTTTCGGACGTGCGCGCACACAGTGTTTGGTCACCTTACCAAACCGCAACATTTTCAATTGGGAATGTCAATATTCAACCCTATTTAAATTTAATTTAACTAACGTTCATTACACAGTTTCACACATTACACACCTTTCAACCTTTCAAATGTTCCGCGCGATGATTTCTTCATTTCATGAAAGTCAAGCTTTTATATATATATACACAGGGTGTCCCATAAGTCCGGTCTCGTAGAAAAATTTATTTTAAATTAAATTTACAAAAGTAATACATTAGAAGGAAAACAAATGTTCAAATTGATGTCCTTGTTGTTGTTCGCCCATGTTGATACGATGTTCCAAACTTAATCTGGTGTGATTTGTGCACAAACAGCACCGATATTTTCTTCGAGCTCTTCAATGGTACGTGGACGGTCAATGAACACAACAGACTTAAGTGACCCCAGAGAAAAAAATTTAGGGGCGTGACGTTCAGAGCTCTTGGTGGCCATTCGATTGGTTCCCTGCGCCCAATCCATCGCCCAGGGAGAACTTCATCCAACCAACGTACGTCGCACTTCACGGCCAAAGTGAGGTGGTGCTCCATCCTGCTGAAAGTAAAACCGATGTCGCACTGCGAATGGTATTCCGTCCAAGTACGGTTCCAACACATCATGCAACAACTGGAGATATCGTTCGGCATTAAGTCCTCCTTCCAGAAATACTAGTCCCAAAACAAGATTTCCATGAATGTCGCACCCCATCATTACTTTTGGGTCAGTTTGGTGACGAGCATCAACAGCGACATGAGGATTATCCTGCGCCCAGTACACGGTGTTGTGTCGGTTTACGTATCCGTTCAGGTGGAAACACACCTCATCGCTAAACATGATATCGTCCGCTGGTTTCTTTTTGACTTAAACCATTCACATAATTGAAGTCATCGATGTGTATCATCTCCATATAATTCTTGTACAAAATGTATCTTGTACGGATGAAATTTGTGACGTTGCAATATTCGGTGTACAGCTGTCTTTGCATGGCTACTTTCATATGCACTCTTTCTCACCGATCGTTGTGGACTTGCTGCGATGCTGGAAAGTACATCAATACTGCTTTCAGCACCAGCTGAAGTTCTCGGGCAACCTGCTCTTGGTTTGTCCTGAACATTCCCGGTCTCCTTGAATCTTGAAAGCATTCGACCAGCAGAACGCTGACCATGTCGTGGTTTATTGGGATAACGACGGTGAAATTCTTCAGCTGTCTGTCTTTGACTAAGGTCAGAAGCATGCAAAAGAACAATTTCCGCCTTTTCCTGAGGAGTGTAGGCCTAACTCACTTCCATATTGGATACTGCGTGTAATTCTAACTGCAACCAAAAACAGGTCCCAAAACAAGACATCAATTTGAACATTTGTTTTCGTTCTAATGTATTACTTTTGTAAATTTAATTTAAAATAAATGTTCCTATGAGACTGGACTTATGGGACCGTGTATACAGGGTGAGTCACGACAAAATGTCAAATTCGAGAGCTTCATAGCTAAGGTCATTCGCAGTCAAAAACTTCATATGAACATAGGTCCGATTCTTAACGGTTATGGAGCTATGGATGTTTGAATTCCAAGCATGCGCATGCGTGACCTTAAACTGAATTGACAGTTACTTACCGAACCGAACTAACTACGCAGTAGTGTTGTGTTTCACAGCGTGTAGTTGATGTTTTGCGCGTTCAGTATGCCTTTTACGTTTTCAAATGCCGAATATGCCGATATGGTGTATGTTTACGGATTTTGCGATGGAAATACTACTGCTGCTGTCGCTCAATACCAGCGATGTTTACCAAATCGAAGAATTCCGGATCGACGAATGTTTAGCAACATTTTCCGGAGATTGCGAGAGAGCGGTTCATTTCCTAGCGTTACTGTTTTATCTGAGCGTCCGGTACAACAAGATGTGGCTGAACAAGAAAACATTATTCAGATGGTACAGCGGAATCCTCATGTTAGTACGCGAAGGATTGCCACACGTCTTAGAGTTCCTCAAACGAGAGTATGTAGGACGTTACACAAAGAAGGCATGTATCCAGGCCCTCTAAGAGATCCAGAGGGGCCCGAGCCACTTCCAGCTTTAGAGGCCCATAGCTAAACCCAATTATTACTTTCACTGCAAAACATTATATTCAAACCTGAAGGTTTCTAAATTTGAGGCCCCCCCTTAAGCTTGAGACCCAGGCCAAATGGCCCTCCTAGCCCCCCCCCCTCTGATAGGCTCTGCATGTATCCATACCACGTACAGCGCGTTCAGCACCTCCAACCTGGGGATCGTGCCCAACGGCTGGAATTTTGTAATTGGCTCAATGCCGATCGACAATTGCATCGATACGTCTTGTTCTGTGATGAGGCTCAATTTATCCGCGACGGTGTCAACAACACTCGCAATTCACATGTGTGGTCAGAAATTAATCCTTATGCCATTGTAGAAAGTAATTTTCAACATCGGTTCAGTGTCAATGTATGGTGTGGTATTCTCTACGGTCAGCTGATTGGTCCGTTTATCTTCGAAGGTGATCTTACAGATGACATTTATCTACGATTTCTGTAAGACGAATTACCGCCACTATTAGAAGATGTACCTTTCGCAACACGATTGCGTATGTACTTCCAACAAGACGGAGCTCCTCCCCATTTTAGCCGTGCACTGAGAACGCATCTCAATGATCGCTTCCCTGGTCGATGGATCGGTCGTGGTGGTGCACAAAATTGGTCATCCAGGTCTCCGGACCTAACCCTCCAGATTTTTATCTGTGGAGGTGCATGAGAGCTGATGTACCAGAGAAAAGTGGAAACACGAGATGCATTGCTCCATCGCATTTTGGATGCTGCAGCCCTCTAAAGGACAATCGTAATGAACTAATGCGAGCTACACGCGCGATTCACAGACGAGCCGCGATGTGTATTGAGGCCAAGGGTAGTCATTTTGAACAGTTATTGTAAATTCATGAATAAAAACTTTAGCAGCTATTTGTTCGCTTATTCTTATTTTTAAACATTGAAACATCCAGAGCTCCATAACCGTTAAGAATCGGACCTATATTCATATGAGGTTTTTGACTGGGAATGACCTCAGCTATAAGCTCCTGAAGTAATGACATTTCGTCGTCACTCACCCTGTATATACAGGGTGTCCCAAAAAAAACTATATACTCTTTATAGCATCATATATTTTATAATTAAAAAAAAAACCAAACAATATATTGTTATAGCAATTGCCAATGAAAGGTAAATTAGTAATCTAAGTGATCAAAATGTTATAGCAAGTTGTTTGCATATAAAATTTAATTAACTACGCCAAGTGCTCAAAATGTTCTCCGGCGGCATGAATGCACTTTCAATACAACAAAATCGTGTGATCTGATGAAGCTACCTTCAAGCTGAATGGCACAGTAAATCGACACAACTGCAGGTACTGGTCACTTGATAATCCACACGTTTATGTGGATAAACATGTTAATTTACCAGGATTAACAGCATGGTGTGGCTTATCATCCAGGGGTTTGGTTGGACCATTTTTCTTTAATGGGACAGTTACCGGTGCCGCATATCTCGACATGCTGCTGACAGAAATTATACCTGCAGTTCGGAAGTTGTTTGGAAACGACGACTTTTACTTTCAACAAGATGGAGCCCCCCCTCATTATCATTGTGATGTCAGAAGGTACCTCGATGAAACGTTGCCTAACCGTTGGATAGGACGAAGAGGAAGCGTTGAGTATCCTCCACGTTCACCGGACTTGACTCCACTTGATTTTTATTTGTGGGGCTACCTGAAGGATGCAGTTTATGGTACAAGACCCGCAACACTCGAACACCTTAAGGATGCAATTAGGGAAAAGTGCGGGACCATCACAGCATCCACATTAGTCCATGTCTGCGAATCAGTTAGTCGACGCATTCAAAAGTGCATTCATGCAGCCGGAGAACATTTTGAGCACTTGGCGTAGTTAATTAAATTTTATAAGCAAACAACTCGCTATAACATTTTGATCACTTAAATTACTAATTTACCTTTCATTGGCAATTGCTATAACAATATAGTTTTTTTTTTTTTAAATTATAAAATATATGATGCTATAAAGAGTATATAGGTTTTTTTGGGACACCCTGTGTGTATATATATATATAGCCTTGGCCAAAAGTATTAGCCATCTCCTGAAACCTCGCTTATGGTGATTAATTATAGATAATATTCACCAATGAAATAATTAGTTTAGAGTTTTGTGATTATCATATGACTAATTTGCACCTTGATCGAGCACTTTTGCTGAGGTATTTTAATTTATTTAAATTTTTGCGAGTTCGACCTATTTTCTCAAAAAATTGAAGTATTATAAAAACCTGCTTCCATGGTTAAATTTCTGAAAACTTTATCAAAATGTTCATGACTTTTTCAGAGATATTCATAAGTTTCGAACAATGAGTAAGAAAAGAGAGTTAACCGAATCTGAACCGGCTAAAATCGAGGTTTTTCATTCTCAAGGATTTTCGCAAGATTTAATTGCAAGAAAATTTAAATGCTCAAGGTGCGCTGTTCGAACAACTTTAAAATGTCTTCAGGACACCAAGAGCCATGCATCTAAGCCAAGGGGTGGGCGAAAGAGGGTTACTAATGCTAGGGAGGATCGATTCTTGAAACGCTCATCTTTGCAAAATCGCCAAAAAACATCATCTGAGCTAGCTGCAGAGCTATCCCAAGCAAAAAACAAAAGTGTGTCATCTAGAACAGTGAGAAGAAGGCTGGTAGATCTGATCTCAAGGCACGAAAAGCCAGAAAGAAACAATGGCTGTCTGAGACAAATAGAAAAAAAAAAAGAGAGAGACTTGAATGGGCAAAAAAACACCAACATTGGCCCTCCGACGATTGGGAAAAGGTGCTTTGGTCAGACGAAAGTAACTTCGAGGTAAGTAGTAAAACCCTTCTTCTATTTCCTTGTACCATCAAAATTGATAAATAGCCTGCCTTTTGGATTTTATAGGGAATCATAAAAAGTTTGATTTCTCTTGGATTCTTTCAGATTTTCAGCTCTCCTGGTGCAACGTTTGTAAGGCGAAGAGTAGGCGAAGCATACAAGCAGGAATGTATTGTCCCTACAGTAAACTTTGGCGGTGGTAGCATAATGGTTTGGGGATGCATGTCTTCTGGAAAACTCTTTTTGTGCCAGGGGAGGATGAATTCCTCGTTGTATCCTGTCATGTTAGAGCAAGTTCTGGACCTATCTATGGAAAAGCTTTACCCAGGAGTAAGCAAAGGTGAGATTACATTCCAGCAAGATAATGAACCTTGCCACACATCTCGAGCAACTCGAAATTGGCTTGACGCGAAAGGAATCAAACTTTTGGAGTGGCCCCCCGCAAAGCCCAGACCTTAATCCCATAGAACACCTGTGGGCAGTATTAGGCAAGGTTGTCCGGAGATACAAGTCTTCGTCTAAAGCTGAACTTCATGCTAAGCTTCTTGAAGAATGGGAAAAAATGCCTATTGAAACTTGCAAAAAATTAGTCGATTCGATGCCAAGACGCATTCAAGCTGTAATAAAGGCAAATGGTGGGTGGACTAGGTATTAAAATATTTCAGAATAAACTTTCTGCTTGTTTTATATTTTTTCTAACCTCAAAAGAGATAGGAATAACACTATTACCCATATAAGTAGGGTGACATACTTTTGGCCAAGACTATATGTATATATATATATGTATATATATATATGGTTAGTGGTTAGCGTCGCTGACTACGAAACCATCGGTCCCGGGTTCGAGACCCGACGGCAGCCGGCGCGCAGTAAAACCCAGCTGTTAATCCTTCCACACAATAAAAGAAAGTGGTTGGTAGATAAATGGGTACCCTAGGTGGCCTAGTGGTTAAGACACTGGGCTGCTGATGGGGCGTGGTTCGGATTCCACGTTAAACTGTAGGTCTAAGGTGGAGTGAAAAGCTGAATGAACAATTCGGGCGGAAGCTAACCAAAGGTAACCAAAGGTTACCAAAGATATATATATATATATTTTTATTTTTTATTTTTTTTTTTTTCAGCTGTTCCGGTACGGAAAAAGAGAGGACCTAAAATCCATGGAATATTATACCCAAAATGGACAGGAAATTCAGAGAAATTCTAAAGCAAAAGATTTAGGGGTTGTAATGAGTGATGATGCGAAATTTGAAACACAAAATAAGGTAGCAGTAATCAGAGCAAAGAGAATAACTGGGCAGATACTGAGAACCTTTAAACGAAGGGATAGAAATATATGATTCCTCTACTGAAAACACTGATCATACCCAAATTGGAATACTGCTCGGTCCTAACATGCCCATATAAAAAAGAAGACATTAGACAGCTAGAAGGGATTCAGAGAAGCTTCACAGCCAAGACCAATGGGTGCAAGAACTAAATTACTAGGAAAGGTTATGCGAATTAAAACTATATTCACTGGAAAGGAGAAGAGAGAGATACACCATTATTTACACTTGGAAAATAATGGAGAAACTAGTCCCTAATCTTACTACAAACAACAGTGGAAAGTAGAAAAGGAAGACTGTGTCGTGTTCCCAAATTAAAGACTAGACAGGGAACATCCTTAACCCTGAAAGAAAATAGTTTTGTTGTAAGAGGAGCAAAACTGTTTAATCAGCTGCCCAAAGACCAAAGGAACACGAGTGGTGTTGCAGTGAACATCTTCAAAAGAAGATTAGAAGTCTGGCTCAGAACAATCCCTGATGAGCCGGGTGTACCTGGCTATGTGAGGTGGAGAGTACAAGAAACCAATTCACTACTTCACCAGGCCAACTCGAGAGGAAGGGCGACAAGCTTGACCTTCATGAAATGAGGAATCATCGCACGGAACATTTGAAAGGTTGAAAGGAAAGGAAAGGTATAAAATGCTTTTCAATAAAAGACCTGAAAATATGGCCCACTAATGTTCGTGTTGCAATGATCTCCGAGTGCATCATGAAGACTGTCGTAGTTTCGTTAAGGTAGCTACCCCCCCCCCCCCAATAACTAAATAAATATCTAAAACACTATCGAACCAAATCAGAAAGTGGATGCGATAATAGAGCTTAAAACCTACAAACGAGACATCTAAACCCACTAAGAGGACCTACACCGCGAGGAAGAGGCTTCGGGAGGAGACAAAAGGAAAACCATGTTCGTCAAGGTCCCAGCAGGGAGGGCGGGAGTGCAAAGACCCCCCTTTTTTTTTCTTCTTTTAGACGCCAAACAAAACTATTTGGCGGTTGCTTTTGTCCCGCTCTTAAATACTGTACTGGATTTTGGACCTTACTTTTAACGAGCAGAGGTCGTCAAACAAGAGACGTTAAAATGAACAGAAGACATCTGTAAATAACATAAATGCACGCGTATAATTTTAACATTTTATACTGTAATTTTTGTATTTGACTACATATATATTTTTTTTTTTTTTTTTAATGCAGGAAGGAGGGGCCAAAGGCAAATGCCCGCAAGAGCACCCCCCCCCCCCACACCACATAAGAAGAGCCAAAATCAAGTCCCAGGGTTTCGAGATGCATAGACACACTGCGTTTGAATGATTGAACGTCATAGATAGGGGGAAAGATGGATAGAGGAAGATTGTTCCAGAGTTGACCGGTTGAGTTGATGAACGATTGAAAATACCGACTAACACGTGCGTGAGAGAGTTGGACAGAAAAGGAATGACAAAGGGTCGAAAGTCTGTTGCTGCGTGCTCTCTTTAAAGTTGGAGGCATGCAGTTAGAGAGTTCAGAAGAGCAGTGTCCGTTATAATAGCGATAGTAAAGAGAGAGAGAGAGCGATGCAACATTGCAGCGAAGAGAGAGAGGGATTGAAGATAGTCAGTAAAAGGCGGGGAAATGATGAGACGAAAAGCCTTTGATTCCATCCAGTCAAGTACGGCTGTGCGAGTTGAGCCACCTTATACATGAGAAGCATACCCCACACAGGAGCGGACAAGACCCCTTTACAGGAGAGAGAGCAACTGAGCGGGGGTGAAGAAACTGTAGAGCCAGTACAGCACACCTAACCTCTTGGAAGCTGTTTTGGAAAGAGAATATGTGATCTTTCCAGGAAAGATTACGAGAAAAAGAAACGCCAAGAATGTTAAGAGAAGAGGAACGATTGAGTTGTGTGTTGTTGAATGTAAGGGAATAGTCGTGTGGAAGATTATGACGAGTAGACAGATGGAGGAACTGAGTTTTTGAAGCATTGTAAACCACAAAGTTTTCTCTTCCGCAATCAAACATGATAGAAAGATCAGAAGTCAGGTGTACCATAGCCAGGGCCGGATTAAGGCCAACTGATGCCCTAAGCACAGCCCAACAATGGTTCCCCCTCGACCCTTCCATTGTCTAACTGACAAGACATTAAGACTCAATAAGTGCTGAATGTGAAATAATAGATTAAAAATTCAGTTTTCTTCCAGGCCATCCCCCAGGCCAGACCCCACAACTATATTAAATATAACCTGTTTTTTAATTTTATTTACTTAACACTAAATATCAGTAAGCAATATAAGCAAATTATTTACTTATAACTAGGGCAACAGGAAAAATGCAAATTTTCAACACTTTTTTATTCATTTTTTAAAAAAGTGTTATAAGGGAAAAATGCAAATACAAAAATTTATTGAAAACGATTCTTTCTACAGAAATCGATGTTGGTGGTCAATTTTTGAAAAAAGAAATTCTAATGAAGAAATATCATTATTTGTACGAAACAAAACATATTTTATTCCATTGCTTTCTAACCTTGAAGATACATAGCATTTCAACATACATGGATCAAAAGATGCAAAATAATGCTTATTGTTGCCTACTTATAACTTTATTTATACTTTAAAAAGTTTTCTCTGTGGTGCCCCCTTCCCTTGGTGCCCTAAGCACGTGCTTATTTTGCTTAATGGTTAATCCAGGCCTGACCATAGCCGTCCTACGCGAATCATGGAGCGACTGTTGAGAGGGACGCTTTGGGAAGCGGATGAAGAAGTGAAGAGTGGAATCATTGTCAAAGGAGTGAATGAAAGAGGAAGTGCGAAATCCAGAAAGGAGGATGACCAACAGTCAGAGATATGAAAGAGTATCACCAGAAGAGCGTCCCTTGCGGAACCCATATTGACGATCTGAAAAATCGTGAAAAGAGAGGTGTTTAAGAATCTTCCTATTAACCCTTTCTGTCCCAAATTATTGTTTTGAGCTAAAAAAAAAATTTAACACTTAAAAATATTAAAAATAGGTATGGAAACATAAACGAAACTTTGTTTAGAAATTTATTTAATTAATTACACTAGAAATTATATGATTCCATTTGGTGCTATCAAGTAATAAGAGAAACTAATATAACTTTGGTGCTTTGAATGAAACAAATAAAAGCAATTTTTGTCATTTGCTAAACACAATGGTACATCACACTTTCTGCATTTTAGACGAGAGTAACCCTTCCTACAGTTTCTGCATCTCTTTTTGGGTTCTAAATGATCAGGTCAATGTCCAAAATTATCTGCCAGATGTTGTTATACAGTTAATTGTTACATTCAAATGCTATAAGGCATCATTGAAGCTAATCTAAAGAAATTACACATACTTTTTGTTGATGATATCATATGGAATCGCTGGGACAGAAAGGGTTAAGGATAGATTCAAAAACTTTAGAAAAGCAAGAAATCAAATCAATTGGACGATAGTTGGAGGGTTAAGAGCGGTCCCCCTTTTGGGACATGCTGAATGGAAGCAAACTTCCAGCAAGAAGGAAAAGTACCAGACGAAAGAGTTTGCCTCGGCAGGGTGTCAGCACTGAAGCACAGTTCTTAAGAACAACAGGAGGAACACCATCAGGACCGTACACCTTCCGAGAGTTGAGCCCAGATAGGGCAGAAAAACATCTATGGAAGAGATTCTAATTTCAGACATAATAAAGTCAGAGGGAGGTGGAGATGGAGGAACAGCACCGGAACCGTCCATGGTTAAGTTGGAGGCGGAAGTTTGAGCGAAGATTTCAGCTTTGTCAGGAGAAGAGACGGCAACTGAGGGAGGGAAAGAAGGGAAAGAAGAGGAAGTAAAGTTGTTGGGGAGGTTCTTAGCTAGATGCAAGAAAGAACGAGAAGAATTAGAATTGGTTACATTGTCACATTTTTGTCGGATGAAGGAATTTTTGGCGACTCGAAGAACAGATTTTGCAAGATTCTGAGAAGAAATATAAGCTGAGTGAGAGTCATGAGTTGGATGGTGACGGTACCTTCTGAAAAACTCCTCTCTGTTGCAGACAGAATTAGAACAAGTTAAACGAAGGGTTGTTTTGCATTAGCAGTATGAAGAGAATATGGAATGTACCCCTCCATGCCCGAGAGAATCACCTACGTGATGCGCTCAGCACACTCGGAAGAGCCCGGGTCACGGAAGCAGTAATCATTCCATGGGAAATCACAGAAGTACTACCTAAGGGCCTCCCAATCCTCGGCGCGAAAGTGCCAAAGGCCGAAGGCCGAATTGGAGCGATAGAACAAGAAACAGATATAAGATTGTGGTCGGAGAAGCCCAACGGAGAAAAAAGTTTGACAGAGTAAGAAGGATGAGAGAGAAGAAATAAATTCAGAATGTTGGGCCGATCTCCAAGGCGATCGGGGATACGAGTAGGGTGCCGTAATATATATATATATATATATACACACACACAAGGGGATATTGTAAATTTGAAAAAAAGTGGAAGTTCCACCACAATACTGTCTGCAACACCCATGCAAGATATTGGAGGTGCAAATACGGACAAAAATGCCGTTACCACCACCACCACCACCCTCAAAGGAACGCAACAGGTGAACAGGAAAAACGAACATCAGAGGACAACCAATTTTTTAGACCTAGCCAACACAATTCAGCTGCTAAATACCATCCACAGCGGCGTAGGAACCGGGGGGGCCGCATGGGCCATGGCCCCAGCAATAAAAATATTGGGGAACCAAGATATGTTTTGGCCCCCCCAATAATATGAATGACATCCAATAATATTAATTTGCAAAAGTATTACAAATAATAGAAAAATAATTAATTTCAATCCTTTATGCTTCATTTAATAAAATTTTAAATTTAATATACAGTATATGATTAGTTAATTTCACTAGTTATTCTGGCAACTTTAAAAGTAAAATCTGAAGCGTCTATCGGCTCATCAACATTGGTGTCTTTGCGGATATGTGTGTGTCTGAATGGTTCATCTGGTAATTATGTAAGTTTGTGTTGCTTTAGATTATAAATTATCAATTTGAGCTGTTTATATAGGTCTTTAAAAAAATTCTCCTTGTCGTAAATCGTAAGAAATAGCAACACTATGGCATCTATTTTAGTGCTGTTGGTACATTAAAAATCATTCATCCAGTTTAGATATTTCAAGTTGGACGCAAGATGTATCATGAAAAGCGAAAGAAAATAGAAAAACAACAAACTACATTGTTCAGCTGTGGTATAAAGAGGAAGCAGGGTCAGTAAGTTCAATATTAGTATACAATATAGGCAATCGTTAGCATATCTCCAAAGTGTAATATTCTAAAAAAATAAATTTTATAACAGATAATGTTGATGTAGCAACGGATTCGTCAACTTCTGAATTGTCTTCAGCGAATAGACATTTGCAAACTCACAATTCAGAAACTCCTCAAGATGATTCTGATTCACAGCTCATCTCAAATATAAGTATTAGATTTTTTTATTTAACGTAAATACTGACCACAACACTAAAAACAGGAAACGAAAAAAAACGAATTTGTAAAAAGAAGAGGATCTATAAATAGAGTAATAGAAAAACCAAAAACTGACCTTAGCAAAAGTATAACTAAAACAAAATTTTAAACAAGACATCAACAAAAAGCAAAGAAGAAAATAAGTAAAAGAGTGTAACTATGACACTGCAAATCTATGACTATGACATCGCTGAAATCACATTTTGCTTTTCTATATTTACAGGGTGTCTCAATATACATGCAACCCATGTCACTGCTAATAATTCTGCCAATATTAATGTTCTCGTTCTATTTTTTCAGATTTGAAGAGAGGAGACGATAACAACTAATAATTATCAATCAAAATGCCTTGGACAAAGGAGGAAAAAATTTTTTGCGTCACTACTTATTTGGAGACGAAATCATTCAAAACTGTGCAAGCGAAATTTCGCAGGAAGTTCAACTTCAACAATTATCCCCAGAAAAGCCAAATTTATCGTTGGGCACACAATTTCAAGCCACAGGATCAGTAAACAATCTCAACAAGAAAGCAGAAACACCCAGATCTGGCAGGAAGGTGACTGCAAGATCTCCTGACAATGTGAATGCGGTGAGAGATTCTGTCGGAAGGAGTCCGAAAAAGTCAATCCGAAGACGTTGCCAAGATCTGGGTCTTTCACGTGCGTCAGTGCAAAGAATCTTGATCAAGGATCTTCAGCTGTACCCATACAGGATCCAGATCAAGCATAAACTCACACCAGCTGACATGGCAAAACGTGTTGTGATGTGCCGGTGGTTCGAGAACAAGATCGAAGAGGATCCTGACTTTCTTGATGATGTTTGGTTCAGCGACGAAGCACACTTCTTGCTCAGTGGGTATGTCAATAGCAAGAACAATGTGTTCTGGGGCACACAAGCCCCAGACGAGGTGCTTCAGAGGCCCTTACTCTGTGCAGGGTGTCAGGGTGATTGACAACTTCGCTCGTCGGCTTCAAGTGTGTCTGCAGCGCAACGGCGGTCATTTGGAACATGTGCTCTAATAAATGTATCCTTTGATCTAGAGACCTCAAATCTTCAGTTTTTAATTGTTATCATATCAGCTTCCAGGAAATGTAATCTTTTTTGGAGTTTATTTTCTGAGTAATAAATTATTATCATGTCAATGGGTTCCATCTATTTTGAGACACCCGGTACTTTTCAGGTGACAGAAGACACTTGCAATGCAGATTGTTGCATGCAAATGTGCAAGCCATCACAACCCACTTCAGAATCTATCATCAATGCTACAGCAAGATCTTTTTCCTCTCGACGACGTACGTTTTTACCTTCATGGTATAGTGCTTTCAGCTGGCTGCATCTCTGCACAACTTCAAAAAAGTATTCTGTTTTTATTGCAAATATAATGAAGATCACAAGTTGACTAGATTGTCATCTAAGTCTGAGACAGCATTCAGCAAAACCGGCTACTGTAATTGGAAAAAAGCCATTGAGAACTTTAAGCAGCACGAGAATTGCATGAGCCACAGACAGGGCTGTGGAGTCGGAGTCGGAGGTCGTGGAGTCGGTCAATTTTGAGTGGAGTCGGAGTCGGAAGTGCATAGTTGGATGGAGTCGGAGTCGGTGCAAATCCTTCAATTATAACCATAGCAGCCTAGGCCTAGGCCTAGCTCAATTTTATGAATAAAATAGATTTAACTTAATGTTTTAATATATAATATAATATATAACATATAAATATATAAATATAAATAATATATAAATATAGTTGCTTATAATTAATAAGGATTATAATTAATTAATTAACATAATTAATAACAAGGAAATTTAAAAATTTTGTACTAGCAACCCTAAATCTTTTTCAGATTTTTAGATTTCAATTTGATAATTTTGATAAGCATCACTGAAAGAAGATTTAATGGAAGCGATCCTTTTTTTCAGAACAAATTCAGTTTAGGTTAGTACATTTTGTTACGGATGTTTATAATAATACAAAAACATCTTATTAATTTGCTAAACCAATAATAATCTTATTTTGTTTAAGTTTCAATCAGTTTGTATTTTGGGATTTATTGTAATTTTTGAATAAAGAGAAAAAAAGCCATTAAGGCATAGTTACAGCCACTAAGTAACCTGATGAGTCATGTGGTGGTGACGAAATGCCTTGTTTATGAATCTCCATTGGCCTAATAAAGCGTAATCAATTTGGCCTTAACATTCCGTCGGAGTCGGAGTCGTAATTATACAAGTCAGATTTCTGGAGGAGGAATCGGAGTCGGAATGTTAAAATTTTTGGAGTCGGAGTTGGAGTCGGCAAATTTTATCACCGACTCCACAGCCCTGGCCACAGAGAGGCTGTGGAATCATACACGAATCGTCGAAACCCTTCAATTCAAGACCAGTTAGCGGCACAAAGCAGTAAGCAACAGGCACCTCGTCAGCAGAATTTGTTAAAGCAATTGCACGCAATGAGATATTTATTGCGCCAAGGGCTTCCACTCCGCGGTCATGATGAAGGAGAAGGCAACTTGCGGCAATTTATGATCCAGTGTATGAACCTTGATTCAAAAGCTGTCGACAATCAATACGCATCTTCAAGCAAAAGTGCAACAAGGAAAATGAAACCACTAATGGGAATTTTTATTTTTTTCAGGTAACTAGTCTTCAGACACTGTGCGATGCTCTGAATTCCCAACCTGTTTGCCAGAGGATGTTGGGCGAAGTGGACAAACTGTTACGATTGTTCTTAACAGTTCCAGTAACGACAGCAACTGCCGAGAGAACATTCTCAGTACTTCGACACATCAAGAGTTATATGAGGACTACTATGACACAAAAGCGCTTAAATCATTGCATGATGCTCAATATTTACAAGAAAAAAAACGACGAATTATCTCTGAACAACATTGCATTGGAATTTGCCAGTCGGAACGAAAGAAGAAGGAATTTTAGCGTGTAGTATGTTGTACATAGCGTGTAGTACGTGAACATGATAAATGCATCTTCCCTAGATTGTTCGTGCAATTTCCGATTATAAGTATTCTACAATTTATGTATGGCAGATATTTTGTGTATATAGGTATGAATATAGATTTTTTCAATTAATTTCCTTGATTTTTAATATGGTCGAATATAGTCCAAATAAGTTTAAATATTGGTGTATTCAATGTACAACAATTATCCATACCGTCACTTCTTGGCCCCCCCCAATGTAAAATATGTTCCTACGCCCCTGATCCAGCAAATACAAAGTCAGCTGACAAATATAGGAATCCGAGAGCCGGACAGAAGGCACGCACAAAGCCACTTCATGCGTTATCGGGAGAGGCAAATTCTCGGAGGACCACAAGACAACGAAACCAGCACCACTATTGGAAAACGAATCGAATGTATGTGAAAATGATAGAGAAAAAATAAAAATGATCCTGGCCAACATCCATGGCCTTAAATCAAATCATTCCCCGGACAAAGTTTTATACCTGAAACGATTCATGCAAGAAACCGGGGCAGACTTTGCATGCCTCACGGAAACCCATCTAAAGGACTGCCAGGCGAACTGTGCACACTGTGAGTTCTGTACTGATAAAAAAAGAAATACAAATTGACAACTATAACATCCTTCGAGCCGACAGAACGGTGAGACGTAAAGGAGGATGTGCTATTTACACACGCGAAAGGCAGAAATGACTATAAGTACCTCAAACAGCTACGTAGAATGTGTAGGAGCAAAAGTTGAAAAATTAAATATGGTGCTAATTGTAATGTACAGACCTCCGGACACGCCAACCTCAAAATTCTCTGATTTCATTACAGAGGTAAGAAATTGGGTAAAAGATCTACACTCTCCAACCCCAAATATTTTTCTCTGTGGCGATTTTAATTTTCCATTTATGAAATATAAAACGATAGGAAAAAATATATGTGCACACCAGGACAAGGGGAACACACGGGAAGACCAGGAGCAGGTAAAAATGCTACTAGCTCTGGCTGACAAATTTATGTTAACACAAGAAATAACAGAAAACACATGAAAAAACAACTGCCTAGATTTGGTGTTCACGAATAACAGCAACCTAATTAATAATGTAGAAATATCTCCAACTATAATATCGGATCACAACATTATTGAAATAACAATTAATATAAAAGCAACAAGAAAGGAAAGAACACGAACAACAGAAAGAAGCAAATTCGAAATTTTTAATTTTCACTCCAAAGCTATAAACTGGGAAGATGTTGCATCTACCATGGAAGTAATAGATTGAAAATTCATGTTCGAGGTCGAGATAATGGAAGAGATGCTAACGACCTTAGAGGAGAAGACGCTGGAAATTGTGGAAAGACATGTCCCAAAAATACAACAAAGGGGAAAGAGAAGCAGGTTCGAGAGACAAAAGAGGCCATTGTTCCGAAGGAGAAAAAGAGTGACTGCAAAATTAAGTAACTGTAAAGATGATAACATCAGAAAAATATTAAATGATAAACTGCAGAGTATCGATTGCGTCATACAGGAACTAATTGAGAAACACAGAAAAAGAAGAAGGCGACACTATAGAGGCGATAAAGGTTAACTCAAAGTACTTCTATAATTTTACAAAAACGAAGTCGAAAAACCATGTGACTATTGGACCTTTGAAAAACGAGAACAGTGCTTTATCTGATGATCTAACAGAAGTATCCGAAATATAAAGAGCTCAGTACGAATCATCTTTCAGTATCCCAAAAACTGACAAATTGATATGCGATAGAAACGAGTTCTTTGAAGAAGAACTATAAGGGGAAAGTATAACGGACTTCGACTTTACAACAGATGATATTACACAAGCTATAGGGAAACTAAAAGCACACTCAGCGGCAGGACCGAATAAATGGAATGCCACATTGATCAAAAACTGCAAGAATGCAATCGCTGAGCCCCAATATTGGATATGGAGACGATCACTAGATAGGGGAGAAATACCGGGCATCCTGAAGAGCGCGAACATAGTCCCAATATATAAAGGAGGAGATCGATCCGAGGCCAAAAATTATAGGCCAGTGTCGCTTACATCTCGTCTCACTAAAATATTTGAAAGAATAGTTAGACAGAAAATCTATGGCTTTTTGGAAACTCAGAAAAAATTAAATTGATAACCAACATGGGTTTCGGTCAGGCAGATCATGCCTATCACAACTAATGGAACACTACAACAACATTATTGATGCACTGGAAAGTAATGAAAACTATGTTGTAATATACACAGACTTTGCCAAAGCGTTCGACAAGTGTGACCATGGAATCATAACACGTAAACTGAAGCATATGGGAATAACAGGAAAAGTAGGGAAGTGGATATATAATTTCCTTAGTGAGCGGCGGCAAGTCGTTATAGTACAAGGAGCATCTTCATCAGAATCAGAGGTCCTCAGCTCAGTACTACAAGGAACAGTATTAGCACCACTACTCTTCATAATCATGCTAACTGACATAGATGAGGACGTTACCAGAGACAGCATAGTAACATCCTTTGCCGATGACACAAAGATCAGTAGAAAAATAAGAAACCCAGAAGATATACGATCTTTACAAACAGACATGAACAGAATCTACAAGTGGACGGAAGACAACAATATGAAGTTTAACACAGAAATTTCAGCTCTTACAGTACGGAAAAAGAGAAGACCTAAAATCCATGGAATATTATACCCCAGATGGACAGGAAATTCAGAGAAATTTTAAAGCAAAAGATTTAGGGGTTGTAATGACTGATGATGCGAAATTTGAAACACAAAATAAGATAGCAGTAAACAGAGCAAAGAGAATAACTGGGCAGATACTGAGAACCTTTAGAAGAAGGGATAGGAATATAATGATTCCTCTACTGAAAACACTGATCATACCCAAATTGGAATACTGCTCGGTCCTAATATGCCCATATAGAACAGAAGACATTAGACAACTAGAAGGGATTCAGAGAAGCTTCACAGCCAAGATCAAGGGGGTGCAAAGAACTAAACTACTGGGAAAGGTTACGCGAATTAAGTCTATATTCACTGGAAAGGAGGAAAGAGAGATACACCATTATTTACACTTGGAAAATAATGGAGAAACTAGTCCCTAATCTTACTCTGAACTCTGTAACTCCCCAAACAACAGTGGAAAGTAGAAAAGGAACACTGTGTGGTGTGCACAAATTAAAGGCTAGACAGGGAACATCCTTAACCCTGAAAGAAAATAGTTTTGTTGTGAGAGGACCAAAACTGTTTAATCAGCTGCCCAAAGACCTAAGAAACACGAGTGGTGTTGCAGTGAACATCTTCAAAAGAAGATTAGACGCTGGCTCAGAACAATCCCCGATGAGCAGGCCGCACCTATGTGAGGTGGAGAGTACAAGAAACCAACTCACTACTTCAGCAGTCCAACTTGAGAAGAGGGGCGACAAGCTTGACCTTCTTGAAATGAGGAATCATCTCGCAAAACATTTGAAAGGTTGAAAGTATATATATATATATATATATATATATATTATATATATATAATATATATATATCTATATATATATATATATATATATGTTAAACACAGACCGTGCATGGAACAAGGAACTCTTCTGGGAAAATTAAATCCACTATAGTCCGAATAAGTAATGGTAAATGACAAATACCATAGTTTTTTTCCTTTTTCATGATTTTAGCCCGACGTGGGCAACGGGTCTCTCGCAAAGAGATCCCATAAATATAGCTTCCCTCACCAGCTATCTGCAAGGCAGACAGGATCCAGCTTTGGGACGTGGATCTAGGGTTTAAAGCAAGCCTAGATCCCTACACTCAGAACCTCTATATAAGTAAAAGACTCGTTTTGTGTATACTAAACGGACGTGTTTCGTGCCTTGAAAAGTGGACGCTCAATGTCCCGGTTGAGGTTTAAGTTTTGGTTTTTTTTTGGCTAAAAATACAATAGTTACCCCCTTTTTCTTTGATTTATTCAACACGACGTGAATGCAACGAGTCTTTTACTTATATAGAGGTTCTGAGTGTAGGGATCTAGGCTTGCTTTAAACCCTAGATCCACGTCCCAAAGCTGGATCCTGTCTGCCTTGCAGATAGCTGGTGAGGGAAGCTATATTTATGGGATCTCTTTGCGAGAGACCCGTTGCCCACGTCGGGCTAAAATCATGAAAAAGGAAAAAAACTATGGTATTTGTCATTTACCATTACTTATTCGGACTATAGTGGATTTAATTTTCCCAGAAGAGTTCCTTGTTCCATGCACGGTCTGTGTTTAACATATAATGTTCTCAGGGAACCATTCTGAGTTTGTGTATATATATATATATATATTATATAATTAGTGGCGCTCATAAGTATTCGTACAGAGATGTTTTCTAGTTATATTCATCCTCATCCTTTGTACCATGCATTGGATAGTTAGGAAAAGTTTACCGTTCGTTTGGAAAGAATTTAAATATAAAAATTAGTTAAATTCCAACATATAATGTAAAAACATAAAAGAATTTGAGGAAAATAAGAACAGTTAAAATGCAAAAGTTTTCATACATTTACCTATAAAACTAACAGAAGCCCGTGGTAAAAATAACACTGTTAAACAATCAACAGGGCCAATTTTTTTTTTTTTAATATTTCCCGGAATGAGCACATAAACAACCAAACAAATTGTCCGATTTCAATTTTATATATAGAGATAATTTCGAAGTGGCTCCAGAAACGTCGCGACGGTCCTGCAACCTGCAGGTTTTGGAGACCCGTACCAAGTCATGGCTACGGGAGTGTACGGGACCGTCAAACTCAAGACTCTACCATCTGGTTAGGTTAATTGAATGCTCGGTTAGGTCAACTGTACGTCCTTGACGACTGGTTTAGTTAAATCGTGATATTTTCGCTAAAACTAACGAAAATATCACTAATTTTAAGTAAGTTTTACTTAAATTTTTCTAGCTCCAAAAGCTGTTTCCGTGTTTTAGGGTGGGACAGACAGACAGACAGACAGACAGAGACAGACAGCGTTAGCCTATTATATAGATAGATAGATAGATTTAATACTTTGTGAGTCCACCTTTTGCTTGTATTTTAAGTATTTTTCTACAAGGTTTCGACATCTCTCAGTAGAAATTTTAGCCCATTCTTCTAAAGAAAGTTGTTGCAGTTCATTCAGATTCGAAGGTATTACGGACAGCTTTTTTTCAAATCAAACCATAAACTCTTCATTAGATCGAAATCTGTGCTTTGACTGTGCCACTCGAAAGCTTAAAATTCTTTTGTTGACACCATTCCATGGTGCTCTTACTTTTATGTTTTGGATCATCATCTTGTTGCAGTACCCAATTGCGACCGATTCGCAACTCCCGAACTAAAGGCAATGCATTTTCTTCTAAAATTTCCTGATATTTCTTCGAATTCAAAATTTCACTGTTAACAAGCTTTCTTGGACCAGAAGCACTAAAGTATCCCCAAAGAAGCAAACTACCACCGCAATGTTTAACAAATCATTAAATTCCAAACTGCCTCTTTCTTTTCCTAAAGCTATTAATAGTGGTGTTCCTCAGGGTTCTGTCCTGTCACCCACTCTCTTCCTTTTATTTATCAATGATCTATTAAGTCGCACTTCCTGTCCTATCCACTCCAATGCCAATAATTGCACTCTTCACTTCACCTGCTTCACAAAGTGTCCCTCTCAACAGTTACTCAATGATTCACGTGGGACGGCTATGGTGCACCTGGCCTCTGATCTTTCTACTATCTCTGGTTGGGGCAGAGAAAACCTTGTTGCTTCCAATGCCTCTAAAACTCAGTTTCTTCATCTGTCTACTCGCCACTATAGGATGCAAATTATCGAAAGTCCATTTATCGATAAATGATTGAAAAAAATTCGGATTATCGATAATTATCGATAAATTTTCTAATTAAATTAGCTGTCTCATTAATAGAAGAAAAACGCAAAATTATAAGAACAGATTTTAATGAGATCATTCTACATTGTGACAGCCATAGTTATTTAAACAGATTTTAGTTTTTTATCCTTATTAAGGAAGTAACATTTCAAAAAGCATAAGGCATTAATAGTGGCTGGAGAGAGACTGCATCGAATCTTCGTTATGAAAATTCCCGCTGAAGAAAATGCACGCTCTGCTTCACAGCTTGTAGGCTTGATGGTCCTTAATGCATCGTACAATCGATCTAGATTTTCGCTTCTCTTTTTCTTTACTTCGTACAATGCGAATTCACTGCCTGCATTGAACATAGAGGACTTACTTAAGAACTCGGAAGTTTTCGATTCCAATTTGCTCATCTCATGATAGAGGCAACAACGTTTTTTATTTCTAATAAATCTCATGTGCAAGAGAAAATTTGTTCATTTAGCGTAAACTTAAAAAATCAGGAAGTGATCTGAAATTATCGATAAATCTGCTCGATAATTATACGATAGTTTACTTTCATTTATCGATAAATTATCGATAATATTTTATCGATTGCAACCCCTACTCGCCACAATCTCCCACACGACTATCCCCTTCTTGAACAATACACAACTCAATCCTTCCTCTTCTCTTAACATTCTTTGAGTTTCTTTTTCCCGTGATCTTTCCTGGAAAGATCACATACATGTTCTTTCTGAAACAGCTTCAAAGAGGTTAGGTGTATTGTACCGACTCCGCTGTTTTTTCACCCCCAACTTATTTCCTCTCTCTGTACAAGGGTGTTGTCCGCCCCTGTATGGAATATGGTTCTCACGTGTAGGGTGGCTCAACCCAACCCACACAACTCTCCGCGACTGAATTTAATCAAAGGCTTTTCATCTCATCAATTCCCTGCCTCTTACTGACTGTCTTCAATCCCTCTCTCTTTGCTGCAATGTTGCCTCCTTTAAGGAAAGCACGCAGCACCAGACTTTCGACCCATTCTCATTCCTTTTCTGCCCAACTCTCTAATGCAAGAGTTAATCGGTATTTTCACTCTTTCTTCTACTCAACCAGTCAACTCTGGAACAATCTTCCTCAATCCATCTTTCTCCCCGTCTATTGACCTCCAATATTTCAAATGCAGTATCCAGGCATTTCGAAAACCCTGAACCATGATTTTGGCTCTTTTCTTCTGCTATGGTGGGGGGGGGGCGTTTTGTGGGCATTCGCCTTGGCCCCCTCCTTCCTGCATTAAAAAAAAAACTATATTTTTTTTTAAATCCAAGGACATAGACGGATTAATACTCGTTTCTTATCAGGGATTAAACTCTTGCTCTACTATAACTCCTCAATAGCACTCCCCTTTTCCCCTCTGGCACTTCATTCGGGGGCCCATTCTTTGGCCGGCTCGTTCGCCCGATCTAACCCCGATTTGCTTCTTCCTCTGGGGCTCTGTCAAAAATGAAGTTTTTGTCCCACCAATGGCAACAACTTTGGAACATTTGAAAGAAAGGATATGTGAGGCTGTTAGAAAAGTTCAGTATGATATACTACAAGATGTATGGAGGGAAACAGAATACCGCTTTAATGTCTGCAAAGCCACAAAAAGAGCTCATATTGAACTTCAATAGCTTGTAAATAAAACTGTTTGAGTTCTCCTTTATTAGTATATCTTGCTTTTCGCTGTAGCTCTGTTAGTTTGTTCATAATAAGTTTTTAAAATCGGGAAGATCATTTGTAATCATCTGGTATATGTATGAGGCGTCGCGCGGTACAATGAGGAAAGAGCCAAAACAAAGTTTTAAAGAAAACGGCTTTGAAGTTTGTGAAAGACTCGTACCTTTATTAAAACAGATGTAATTCGATGTTTTTTTTTTTTAATTTTGTAGGTAATTTTATGAACACTGAATGAGTGAATGATTAAATGCTAAGTGCGTTGGTCTCTCTTCACACGTACATTAGGTGAAGCTGGTAGCCCCCGCCTCTCCAGCTGGTATATAAGCACACCGGACAAAAAATTAGTCACCCCTAATAGCACCGATAGTAGGAAGTTCAAGGTCACACAGAGGGCGCTGATGTAGCATTGGTAAGTGACAAGTAGCGGTGACGTAGCACACAGGATCAGATCTGTTTCGTGAGGTGGTGAAGAACAAAGTGTGTGTTGGATATAGTCTGCAAAATGGGTCGTGAGGCAGACGTTACTCAGTGGCAAAAAGGAGCCATCGTGTTTGGCAGAGCCCACGGACACAAAATGTCTGAAGTAGCCCAATTTGTTGGTGTGTCAACGCGTACTGTCCAGCGAGTTTACAAAGAGTGGTGTAGTTCGCAATCAACTGACAATCGACGGCGTAACTGTGGCCGGAAAACAATTCTCGACAATAGGGGCCGCCGCCATGTTTCTCGTCTAGTAACTGCAAATCGTTTTCAAACCAGAGAACAATTGCTCCAAGAAACCAATGAGGTTCTCCAGCGACCAATTTCCGAACGGACATTGCGACGAGAACTGCATGCGATGGACATCTGGAGCAGGTACCACGGAAGAGGCCGCTGTTAACAGCAAGTCACAAATTGGCACGTTATAAATGGGCTCAGAGGCACAAAAACCGGACTGCGGCAGATTGGAAACGTGTAATTTGGTCCGATGAGTCCCGTTTTTGTTTGTTCTCCAATGATGGGAGGCGACGAGTACATCGCAGGTCCAATGAAGCCTTTAATCCTGAATGCGTCGAAGGTGTTGTTCAGGCTGGAAACAGAAAGTGAAGCGCAGGAATAGACACCCACGGACTCTGGCGGAACTTCGGGACCGGCTGATGAACGAGTGGCAGCAAATCGATGTTCAGTACATGCACAACCTCGTAGAGTCTCTGCCTCGCCGGATTCGTGCGGTTATCAAGGCCAGAGGCGCCGTCACACGTTATGAGGTACATTCTGAGAGGGGTGACTAATTTTTTGTCCGGTGTGCTTATATATATATATATATATATATATATACTGAGCGGCAGGAAAATCGGCCCACTTGGAATATCGCGAAAAGCAAAAAAGTGGGCAAGCTTCTGTTTATAAGAGTTTTAAAATTGGAAAATATAGTCTATGAGGCAACCAAATAACGAGACAAAACAACGTCAGCTGCGAACACACGAGCTGTAACGAATTTTCGACGGACTTTCTCCTGTTCTTCTCCACACTCTTTCCCGTCAATCGGATGTTTGAAGATTAAATCTTGATTCGTCCGTGAACAATACTCGTCCCCATTGGACAATAGTCCAATTGACATGCTCACGACCGAAAGCAAGACGATCAGTGCGGTGGTGTGGGAGCAATTCTGGGCCCACTGCTGGACGTTTAGCATGTAAGCCACTTTCCATAAGCCTCCTTCTAACGGTTCGCTCCGTTACGCTGACGTCTCGACACCTTTCCAGCTCATTGCGGACGTTTGTGGCAGTTAAGCGAGATCTCGCAAAACACTCAAGACGATAAAACGATCGTCACGGGCAGATGTGCAACTCGATCTTCCAGATCCTCGTCTTCGGGTGTACTCTCCTGTCTCCACATAACGTTGGTAGACACGTCGAACCGTTGTTCTTGAAATTCATAGCGCATCGGCGACGTAACGCTCGCTCCGACCATCTTCAATTCGGGCGACGACTCTTGCGATGTTCATGGCACTCAAATCCATTGTAAATGTCCATTTCTGAAACCCAAAAGAATTAGAAGTCTATCTGTTACTAAACGCAAATGCCTACTCCCATTAATAGAAGAAAAAAGTGGCACTAGCAGTCTAAGAACAACTGAATGCCACACTGTCGAATTCTTAGAAGTTGAAAATTCGTTACAGGTAGTGTGTTCGCAGCTGACGTTGTTTTGTCTCGTTATTTGGTTGCCTCATAGACTATATTTTCCAATTTTAAAACTCTTATAAACAGAAGCTTGCCCACTTTTTTGCTTTTCGCGATATTCTAAGTAGGCCGATTTTCTGCCGCTCAATATATATATATATATATATATATATATATATATATATATATATATATATATATATATATATATATATATATATATATATATTAAATAAGAAACCCAGAAAATATAGGATCTCTACAGATCGACATGAACAGAATCTACAAGTGGACGGAAGACAACAATATAAAGTTTAACACAGAAATTTCAGCTCTTACGGTACGAAAAGAGAGAAGACCTAAAATCCATGGATTATTATACCCCAGATGGACAGGAAATTCAGAGAAATTCTAAAGCAAAAGATTTAGGGGTTGTAATGACTGATGATGCGAAATTTGAAACACAAAATAAGATAGCAGTAAACCGAGCAAAGAGAATAACTGGGCAGATACTGAGAACCTTTAAACGAAGGGATAGGAATATATGATTCCTCTACTGAAAACACTGATCATACCCAAATTGGAATACTGCTCGATCCTAACATCCCCATATAAAAAAGAAGACATTAGACAGCTAGAAGGGATTCGGAGAAGCTTCACAGCCAAGATCAAGGGGTGCAAAGAACTAAATTACTGGGAAAGGTTACGCGATTTAAACCTATATTCACTGGAAAGGAGGAGAGAGAGATACACGTACACCATTATTTACACCTGGAAAATAATGGAGAAACTAGTTCCTAATCTTACTCTGAACTCTGTAACTCCCCAAACAACAGTGGAAAGTAGAAAAGGAAGACTGTGTTGTGTTCCCAAATTAAAGGCTAGACAGGGAACATCCTTAACCCTGAAAGAAAATAGTTTTGTTGTAAGAGGAGCAAAACTGTTTAATCAGCTGCCCAAAGACCTAAGGAACACGAGTGGTGTTGCGGTGGACATCTTCAAAAGAAGATTAGACGTCTAGCTCAGAACAATCCCTGATGAGCCTGGCGTACCTGGCTATGTGAAGTGGAGAGTACAAGAAACCAACTCACTACTTCACCAGACCAACTCGAGAGGAGGGGCGACAAGCTTCACCTTCGTGAAATGAGGAATCATCGCACGGAACATTTGAAAGGTTGAAAGCTATATATATATATACAGGGTGTACATAAAGTCAGGATCTATTTTTGTGAAGCACTTGGAAATTATATGGAATTCAATCACAAAATGATAAAGTGGTAACATTTATTAAATAATTACGAGTAGGATTCGACGTGACGCCCATCAGTATCCCTGCACAGCTCAAATCGTTCCGCAGCATTTCTAAACATTCTGGAGCATTTGCGGGGTTATGTTTCTGCAGCAGTTCGTATACGTGTACGTAAGTTTTCAAGACTCGTAATCTTCGTCTGATAGACGTGCGATTTGATAAAGCCCCATGCAAAGAAATCTAAAGGGGTTAAATCTGGTGATCTCGCTGGCCAAGGTCTTTTGTTGCTTCCGCGTCCGATCCAGCGATTTGGAAAACGTCCATTTAGATAATCCTGAACAATTTTGGCATAGTGACAAAGAGCACCATCATGTTGATAGACGACGGGGATAGGATTGTTAGTACCGTCGTCTATCAACATGATGGTGCTCCTTGTCACTATGCCAAAATTGTCCAGGATTATCTAAATGGACGTTTTCCAAATCGCTGGATCGGACGCGGAAGCAACAAAAGACCTTGGCCAGCGAGATCACCAGATTTAACCCCTTTAGATTTCTTTGCATGGGGCTTTATCAAATCGCACGTCTATCAGACGAAGATTACGAGTCTTGAAAACTTACGTACACGTATACGAACTGCTGCAGATAACATAACCCCGCAAATGCTCCAGAATGTGTTTAGAAATGCTGCGGAACGATTTGAGCTGTGCAGGGATACTGATGGGCGTCACGTCGAATCCTACTCTTAATTATTTAATAAATGTTACCACTTTATCATTTTATGATTGAATTCCATATAATTTCCAAGTGCTTCACAAAAATAGATCCTGACTTTACGTACACCCTGTATATATAATGAATAAAACCACGAAGGTAAGGAAACACAGAGTGGTGCTCAAGCGCTTTCGTCTAATGACATCCTCAGGAACACTGAAGTACATAAAGAGTTCAAGACTATATAGTCTTGAACTCTTTATGTACTCCTTACAAATTTGTATGCTCCTCTCACAATTTTTATTTCTATATATATATATATATATATATTTTTTTTTTTGTGACCTATATGTAGTCTTGAACCCTTTATGTACTTCAGTGTTCCTGAGGATGTCATTAGACGAAAGCGCTTGAGCACCACTCTGTGTTTCCTTTCCTTCGTGGTTTTATTCATCATAAATATTTTTCACGTGTTATTTTCGTCACTTGTCACACCTATAATGTGCGTCTTGTACATATACAGTATAAGTAGAATAAATTGTATTGTGTTGTATTATTTGGTTATTATCGACGTCGACCAAAAGGTGGTGGACATCGGACATTCAATGCAGTATGTATGTGGGTGTGTGGGTATATAGTCACAAGACCACACACCTACCCACACCTGTGTGTGACCTTAGTGGTCACACGCAGCCGGCGTCGATTGGCATCTCGCTCAAGTGCAGTCGTTTAATAATAATAATAAATAATAATAATAATAATAATAATAATAATAATAATAATAATAATATTTTAAACCAAACTGCTTAAGAGTGAAATGAATGAAATATATTTATACTAATGATGATTCAAATTAATAAAAGGACCTACTATGCACAGTATGCAGGTCGTATTTTTAGGTAGAAATCATTTGGTACAAAATATTTGTTTATTTAGATTTTTCAGTTATTTATATAAAAAAAATAGGTCTGTTGGACTATTTATTTATTTTTAATTTATATATAGTAATCCCTAAGTTCAAAATCTCTCTCTCTCTCTCTCTCTCTCTCTCTCTCTCTCTCTCTCTCTCTCTCTCTCTCTCTCTCTCTCTCTCTCTCTCTCTCTCTCTCTCTCTCTCTCTCTCTCTCTCTCTCAAATAAATCATGTGTTGTACAGTAAGAGTTCTATTTAAATTTAATATGGTTTTTAAGCGTGCGCGCGCGCGCGCGTGTGTGTGTGTGTGTGTGTGTGTGTGTGTGTGTGTTTTTAATAATCATAAACGTTTATTATGAGTTCTGTGAAACTGTAAAGCATAATAGTATAAAGATACTTTTGGCCTTTTAGTCTGTTCCGTCCTTATTTGTTATGGACAATAGATGATCGGGAAAGATTCCCATTTCCAAAGTGTTTCCTTCTGTTTGTTAAACTTTATTACCTTTGCCCGAGAGCGGAGCGGGACAGAGGTACTATTTTCGTACGTGTGTGTTCTTGGCTACTCTACAGAACCGCAACAATATTTAGGATACACACACAACCCATCGTGACACGAACGTGCGTATCGCGACATTGGCAGCGATAGTAGTTTTATATTTTTTTTAGTGAAAATCAAAATAGCATAAAAGAAGGGGATATAACGAAGGTTAGGCTAGGTTAGGTTTGGTTAGATTAGGTTAAATTAATTAGGTAATTTAGATTAGGATGAATGTCGCGCGACCATCCACAATATAAAATGTGAAAATGTCGCGGTTTTGTAAGGTACCAAAAATGTGTATGTGTATGAGCGCGCAAGATAACAAACGGTTTGGACCGTTTGCGAGTTCTATGGGCGGAGGTTTGAATCTGCTGATGCATTTCTCCATTACCCATAATTTAGAGTGGATCTTATTCGAGATTATCAATATTAACCCCTAAAACTGGGGGTCCAATTCGTGACACAGAAACTGAAATTGTAGGTTAAAGAGTTCGTGTACGGACAAAAATCATTTTACTCACTCAAGGTTAGTAAAAAAAACAAAATAAAATAATCAAACATATACAAAAATGGTAATTAAGAGTAAAAATAGGCGAGGAAAGGGAATATTAGTTAAAAAAAGAAAAAACGGACAGTTTATATTCGTCTCTTTAAAGACTCATTAATTCATGACAGCATTTAATATTATTATCTTTTTAGTGTTGAATCATAATGAAAAATGCTTCATATTGTCAACTTTTGTATTCCGAAATGGTGAGTCAGATTTTGTAATCTTTTAGGCTACTGTGTGTGTGTGTGTGTGTGTGTGTGTGTGTGTGTGTGTGTGTGTGTGTGTGTGTGTGTTTTGGAAAAAGGGGTCACCTGAACAGGAGCGGGGACATTTTCCCGGGTGTCGGGTACCATAAATATACAGTACAAAAGTAATAATGAACAAATTCCCTTTTCTCGTGGAATTTATCCGAGGTTAAACATACATCAAAAGAAAAAATTAATACATTTTTTTAAACTAATTTTACTAAAACATTTTCTGTACATTTTTCCCCCTAAATTCCCTAAAAAGTTGAATTAAAAATCTAAAAATAAAATGCATTTTAAGTGCCCTAAATGAAAAAGCGTATAAAAAAAAAAAAACATTTATCATTTATTTTTTAGATACGACATTCTTTAAGAGAATGAATGAGTTACAAAATGACAATAAGGTTGTTGTAATAGAGAGTTGCTCAAATAGAAATTAATTTAGCAGTGAAAAAAAATAAAAATTTCACATCTGTTCATACGTACCACAATGTCAGAGCGATCATTCAAAGATGTGCCCGCGAATTTTACTTTTTTGTTGTTCCAGAATCTTGGCAGGGTATTGAACTGGGTAGAACATGACCTCCGAGCTTTGAAAGGACGCCCCCTGCTGACATTCCGAAGGGGCATTATGCAGTGGGGCCCGATAAACTGTTTTTACAGCTTAGTAATACTGAAACGTTTTAGAGCATAATTTTGTGGGCCGCGTTTTTCAAAACGCTCTGCAGACAAATTGATGAAACATTCGTTATCGAAATTTTCTCACTTAAAACGTTAGTTTCGATAAGTTTACCCAAGAACACTTCCTCATAAGTCATTTTTTGGTTTCGTTAAACTATATCATAAATGCAAAGATTTCTCATTCATTTTATTTATCCTAAAATAAAGAGAGAGAGGCGTCCGTCAGTGTCATCTGGGAACACAAATAGATAATAAACATTGAAAACACTCTCTCTCTCACACACACACACACACACACACACACACACACACACACACACACACACACACACACACACCAAAAAGTCCTCTAATGTATAAACAAAGATCTGATTAATTATCTATTTATCGACGTTTTTCCGTGTGTACGTTAATTCGTACACACAACTAAAAATACAGCTAAATAAGGACACGCTTGAAAGATTCTTTTTGTTTACAACATACGCACAGAGCATTTCCTCTTTTTTTTTCTGAATGGACAATTAAATAGAAGGATTCGGGATCTTTCTGAACAGAAAGAAAACTCTCTTTCAGTGTTCTTTTAAAATACTTTATTCTCTTAAATGTCATTACAAAAAAATAATTACATTAATTTTCACAATATGAATCTTGTGTGTGTGTGTATATATATATATATACACATATATATATATATACACAGGGCGTCCCAAAAAAATGTATACACACTTTAACAGCTGATAGCTCAATTGATGTTTCTTTCTTTCCAAGTTAAACCCATTAGAATTAATAATGGCAGTCAGACTAAGCTTTGAACAAAGGAAATTCATTCTAAAATGCTACTGGAAGTGTGAAAACGCAGTTGAAGTGCAAAGACAGTTTAGGAGGGAGTTTCAAACAGATCCACCAACGCGACTTACCATCACTCGAATTAGAGATAAGTTTGAAGCCGATGGAACTGTTCAGAATGTCCACAAGAAGCGTTCCGGAAGACCACGGACATCGACAAGCCCCACAAAGCAAGAAAGAGTACTGGAAACGTATCACCAAAGTCCAAGAAAATCTGTGCGGCAAGCGAGTCGTGAGGTAGGAATTTCAGAATCGTCTGTCCAACGTATTTTGAAGCGCTGTCAATGGAAAAGTTACATTCCAAGATTAGTCCATGCTATTAATGAAGATGATCCGGACCGAAGAGTGGAGTATTGCGAGTGGTACTTGGCACGATGTGGATGTGGATTGGACGAAGGGGTTTCGTAGAATACCCTCCGCGTTCACCAGACCTCACACCACTAGACTTTTTTATGGGGATACTTAAAAGACAAAGTCTACGCTATAAAACCTGCAACAGTCGCTGAATTGAGAGCAGCCATTGAACGAGAATGCACACAAATACCAAACGAAATGTTTCGTGATGTTTGCGATTCCATTGCTTCGCGTTATCAGCAGTGCCTGGACCAGAACGGACGTCAGTTTGAAAACAGGCGTTGACAAAACAATTAAATAATGTCTGTAGATTCTATTACATTTGAAAATGAAATGTATTTTAATAAACACTGCCTTTATAAGTATTTAAAGTGTGTATACATTTTTTGGGACGCCCTGTATATATATATGAGAGAGAGAGAGAGAGAGAGAGAGAGAGAGAGAGAGAGAGAGAGAGAGAGAGAGAACGCGCTTGATATTCGTGTGACGAGACCGATGCACAGAACTATTACCAGGTATATATATATATATATATATATATATATATATATAATATTATATATATATATATATTACGCGTAATCGGTGAAATTGCGTATTTCATAAAATAAGCAAAATATTACTTATTTCATGAAATACGCAGTCCATTTGTCAAATTCATGAAATAAGCAAAGTTATTGTTTGTTTCATGAAATACCTAATTTCGCTCTGCCAATTTCATGAAATAGGCAGAGGAAAAAAAAGAGTTCAACTGTCAGTTGCAAACTATATTTAAAGCAAAATATACTTAAAGCAAGATGTACAGGGAAGTCCCTGTGTTTTTGGACGTATGGCGTGGGTGGCACGAGCTGATACAAAGCTTTCCAGCTTTTAGACAGGAGCATCTTTTGGTCAGACAGCTGGTTCAGCAGTTACTTGCCTGTATATTTTGCTTTAAATTGTAACTGACAGTTGAACTCTCAGTTTTTCCTCTGCCTATTTTATGAAATTGGCAGAGCAAAATTGGGTATTTCATGAAATAAACAATAACTTTGCTTATTTCATGAATTTGGCAAATGGACTGCGTATTTCATGAAATAAGCAACATTTTGCATATTTCATGAAATAAGCAACATTTTGCTTATTTCATGAAATACACAGTTTCACCGATTACGCGTAACACACACACACACACACATATATATATATATATATATATATATATATATATATATATGAAAATTATTTCACGAAAGTAACACGTGAAAAATATTTATGATGAATAAAACCACGAAGGAAAGGAAACACAGAACGGTGCTCAGGCGCTTTCGTCTAATGACATCCTCAGGAACACTGAAGTACATAAAGAGTTACAGCCTATATATAGGTTACAGAAAAAAAAATATATATATATATACAATAAACGGAGAAACAAAAAGGATTGTGGGAGGGGCACACAAATTTATAAGGAAAAACTATCGATTTTTAACACAAGATTAAATGAATTGTTTCCAACCAATGTTATAGATAAAAAAAAAATATATACAAATTTATACTGGAAATCTGCCCGGGTTTTAGCACTCTGCTCTTTTTGTATATAAAAATTGAAAAATTATCGATTTTTAGCACAAGATTAAATGAATTGTTTCCAACCAATGTTATAGATAAAAAAAAAAAATATACAAATTTATACTGGAAATCTGCCCGGCCATCCCAAAGATTTAGCGTTCTACCTTTCTTATCTAAATCTGTTCTGAAGGAATTCAAAACAACAGGATCGAGTTGAAAAAGACCTTTGCTCATGTTGAAGTTATTTGTAAGTTGGATAATGGCAGACTCAAGAATATTTCTATTAACAATGTTGCTAGAGTGAAATAAAACTGAAGCATTATTCCAATCAATACAGTGGGATAACTCTGACAAATGGACAAAAAGGGCACTGGATAACTGTCCTGTTCTAACGGAATATTGATGCTGTTTTATACGTGTGTGCAAATCCTTTCCCGTCTGACCTATGTAAAAGGAATCACATTGTTTACAACCAATTTTATAGATAATGCCTGAATTATTGGTAGGGCTATTTTTTACTGATATTTTTCACAATATTGTTATATGAAAATACTACATTAATATCCAAAAGTTTAAGTACATTAGCAATGCCTAAAAAGCCCGGGAAAAATGGAAGTACAAAAATATTTTTTGATAAAGTACGAGTGTTATTATTGACACGATAGAAAGTTCGTTTTGCCTTGTTGAGACAAGATTCCATAAACGCAGATGGATAACACAGATCACTTCCAATACCGTTGATTTTTTCTAATTCGGCATCGATGTATTCCGGACTGGCGATCCTAAGGGCGCGGAGAAACATTGAAGAAAAAATGGCCTTCTTAGTGGGGGTGTCATGTCCCGAGTAAAAGTGTACGTAGGACAAATTGTTTGTTTTTTTCCGATAGATACTAAACTTAAAACCTGGGCTTTCCCAATGTACACGCACATCCAAAAATGGGATTGAATTGTCTTGTTCCAGTTCTAAAGTAAACTTAATGGAGGGGACTTGATCATTTAACTGAAGGAGGAAGTTATCCAGGTCACGATTCATGGGCCAGATACACAAAATATCGTCGACGTACCGCAACCAAGGGATGCCAACCCTCAGGATTCTCGGAATGTAAGTAATTTCGAAAAACTCCATATAAATATTGGAGGAGGGGCGACAAGGGGTTGCCCATGGCCATCCCAAAAACTTGTTGATAATACTCGTTATTGAAAGTGAATCGATAATTTTTCAATTTTTATATACAAAAAGAGCAGTGTGCTAAAACCCGGGCAGATTTCCAGTATAAATTTGTATATTTTTATTTTATCTATAACATTGGTTGGGAACAATTCATTTAATCTTGTGTTAAAAATCGATAGTTTTTCTTTATAAATTTGTGTTCCCCTCCCACAATCCTTTTTGTTTCTCCGTTTATTGTATATATATGTGTATATGTGTATATATATATATATATATATATATATATATATATATATATATAGATATATATTATGTATATATATATATACACTTTTATTTTTTTTCTGTAACCTATATATAGGCTGTAACTCTTTATGTACTTCAGTGTTCCTGAGGATGTCATTAGACGAAAGCGCTTGAGCACCATTCTGTGTTTCCTTTCCTTCGTGGTTTTATTCATCATAAATATTTTTCACGTGTTACTTTCGTGAAATAATATTCATATAATGAACACCACGCGTTCCTTCGGCTTGCTGTTCCCTCTCTTGTCTCCGTTTGTGTCCGTGTTTTCTTCTACATTAATGAAGGGGCATGCAATTCGTATCCGACGAAAGTTTCTTACTAATTGTCTAGAGGAGCAAGTTCTTCCCAAATCCCTGCTTCCGATTCGCCTCAGACAAATTGACGACCATCCGTTCAACAACTTCAGCAGATTAATTTTAAAGAAACATATTGAAGTCACCAGACAAAATGAGTGGTCCGCCTTCAAAAATTTAAACATCGACAAACATAATTTTGTAACCGTTATTCCCCAACCGTGGATCCAACCTTTGTTTGATGAAATTTACAACGAGTTGCGTCGGAGAACTTCTTCACTTCGTAACATTTTGGATCGAAAAATTAAAAGTTTCATTCGAAATAGTCAGTGGAGTAAAAAAGCAAGCTCAAAGTGTGTTTTGAACCTTTCTTCGAAAAACATTAGTGACGATGCAAAAAGTGCCCTTGGATATGGTATGTCCTTTTTTATTGTTAAAAAACCTTCGGCTTTACAAATTTGTTACAGTCTCGCTTGTTTTGAAAAACAGTGTAATCTCCCTCAGTATTTGTTTAACATAGTTAAAGGCCTTGTTTATAGTGCGGCGAATAGTAATTACGAAGATAACTTTCCTAAACGTTTTCGCAATAGCCTCTCACAATTAAAAAAAGATGGGGAGCTCCATATTACTAAAGCAGACAAAGCTAACACCATAGTTATTATGGACAAAGTGGACTACATCAGAAAGATGAACGAGCTTCTCCAGGACCCCGCCACATACAGCAAACTTAGGAAGAACCCGCAGGATGACGTCATCAAATCATTTAATAGTGGCTTGAAACGCATTCTCAAAGATCATAAGGACTTAATTCCGCTTTTCATGTCCACTTCACCTTCTCTTCCCTACCTTTACGGCCTTATTAAAACCCACAAACCTGGCAACCCTATGCGCCCTATTATTAGCTCTGTGGGCTCTATTACTTATAAACTCTCCAAATGGCTTGTCAAAGTCTTGTCCTCCATTCTCGGAACTATCTCTGATTCACATGTAAAAAATTCCATGGATCTTACTGAAAAATTGAATAATGCACGTACTGAAACTAACGATAGATTGATCAGTTTTGACGTTTGTTCATTGTTTATAAAAGTGCCGATTGACGATATGCTTGACTTTCTCTCCCAAGAATTACATAAGTATGACCTGCCACTACCTTCACACATTGTTTTGG
Source organism: Bathynomus jamesi (assembly GCA_023014485.1). Lineage (NCBI taxonomy): Eukaryota > Metazoa > Arthropoda > Malacostraca > Isopoda > Cirolanidae > Bathynomus > Bathynomus jamesi. The sequence continues at coordinate 660,196 of JAJOZX010000697.1, read as the reverse complement.
AACTTATTAAGCTTTGCATCAAAGACTGTAAATTCACTTTCAATAACGAGTATTATCAACAAGTTTTTGGGATGGCCATGGGCAACCCCTTGTCGCCCCCTCCTCTCCAATATTTATATGGAGTTTTTCGAAATTACTTACATTCCGAGAATGCTGGGGGGTTGGCATCCCTTGGTTGCGGTACGTCGACGATATTTTGTGTATCTGACCCATGAATCGTGACCTGGATAACTTCCTCCTTCAGTTAAATGATCAAGTCCCCTCCATTAAGTTTACTTTAGAACTGGAACAAGACAATTCAATCCCATTTTTGGATGTGCGTGTACATAGGGAAAGCCCAGGTTTTAAGTTTAGTATCTATCGGAAAAAAACAAACAATTTGTCCTTCGTACACTTTTACTCGGGACATGACACCCCCACTAAGAAGGCCATTTTTTCTTCAATGTTTCTCCGCGCCCTTAGGATCGCCAGTCCGGAATACATCGATGCCGAATTAGAAAAAATCAACGGTATTGGAAGTGATCTGTGTTATCCATCTGCGTTTATGGAATCTTGTTTCAACAAGGCAAAACGAACTTTCTATCGTGTCAATAATAACACTCGTACTTTATCAAAAAATATTTTAGTACTTCCATTTTTCCCGGGCTTTTTAGGCATTGCTAATGTACTTAAACTTTTGGATATTAATGTAGTATTTTCATATAACAATATTGTGAAAAATATCATAGTAAAAAATAGCCCTACCAATAATTCAGGCATTATCTATAAAATTGGTTGTAAACAATGTGATTCCTTTTACATAGGTCAGACGGGAACGGATTTGCACACACGTATAAAACAGCATCAATATTCCGTTAGAACAGGACAGTTGTCCAGTGCCCTTTTTGTCCATTTGTCAGAGTTATCCCACTGTATTGATTGGAATAATGCTTCAGTTTTATTTCACTCTAGCAACATTGTTAATAGAAATATTCTTGAGTCTGCCATTATCCAACTTACAAATAACTTCAACATGAGCAAAGGTCTTTTTCAACTCGATCCTGTTGTTTTGAATTCCTTCAGAACAGATTTAGATAAGAAAGGTAGAACGCTAAATCTTTGGTAAACTTGTATGCCACCCTAATAACTTTTATTTTTCAATTTTTATATACAAAAAGGGCATAGTGCTAAAACCCGGGCAGATTTCCAGTATAAATTTGTATATTTTTTTTTTTTATCTATAACATTGGTTGGAAACAATTCATTTAATCTTGTTAAAAATCGATAGTTTTTCCTTATAAATTTGTGTGCCCCTCCCACAATCCTTTTTGTTTCTCCGTTTATTGTGTATATATATATATATTTTTTTTTTCTGTAACCTATATATAGGCTGTAACTCTTTATGTACTTCAGTGTTCCTGAGGATGTCATTAGACGAAAGCGCTTAAGCACCATTCTGTGTTTCCTTTCCTTCGTGGTTTTATTCATCATATATATATATATATATATATCGGGTGGCCCCCCCAAGAAAACGCCTTGAGATTTGAACATCAATAACTTCAAAAATATGCAGTTCACACTTCCAAAATTTACATAGCTTTTACTTCAATCCATTGGTAAGCCATCCTAAAAATTTCAGACCTCTACATAAAATACTTTTTTCACAGCTGAGGGAACAATGAGGCATGGGGAAAAAAACGAATATCATAAATCCTAAATATGTATAGCTGTACCTGGCAACTGTTCTAAGACTTGTAGTAGTTTCCTTAGCCTATCGATAATCTGTTAGTCTCTGAAAAACGTCAGATGATATAGGCTACGCCCATCTTAAATACTGTTTTTTAAACTTCCCCTTCAAATTATGGTTCTAACCAGTGGCGGCTCGTCGGTAGGCGCTGCGGAACTGCAGCACCCCTAAATTTTTTATTTACAATTGAAATAATCAAGAACAATATAAGGATGAGCTCACTGAATAACTTTTTCAATAACTTTTGAAACTTTTATTCATTGCTCAATGCTCATCCTTTTATTTCAGTAATTATTTCAACCCATTCTTAGAGACAGCACCCCTAGAATTTTTAGTCACGAGCCGCCACTGGTTCTAACTAACTGTTCCATACAAAGAATGCAGAGAATGGTAGGACTTAAAGCATTTAAAAGGATCCATGTTTCAAGACGTGACAGCAATGTAAGAGCTAAAAGAAAAATTCATTGTAGAAAACTGCTTGATAGATTTTCGTTCAATGATGTTAAAAAATAGTTTTTACAGATGAAAAAGATTTCACCATCGAGATTGCTCGAAACTCCCGGAACGATGTTGTTTATGGTCGGCGTAAGAAAGACATTCCTCCATTGAGGCTTTACCACCAGACAAGTTCGTTTTCCAAAAAAATCATGGTATTAGCAGGTGTATATCGTGGAATGGAAAGACGAAAATTCATTTCATTTCAGAAAATAAAAAAATTAATTCAGAAACCTATGTAAATCTCTTAGAGGATAATCTTTTGCCTGATTGTCGGCGTCTGTATTATGGAAACGATTTCATACTCCAACAAGATGGTGCTACAACTCATACTAGCAAGTTCACACAGGATTATCTACAACAGAATGTAGTCAACTTCATTGGAAAAAACGACTGGCCCCGCAATCACCTGATTGCAATCCCATGGATTTATTGCATATGGAATACTCTAGCAGAGAAGATTTATGAAGGCCAAACAAAAAAGTTTACAGAAATGCAATTAAAGAAAAAATACTCGAATGTTGGGACAAAATAACATTAGCAGAAATCAGAAAATGTATCATGTCGTGGAAGAAAAGGTTAAGATTAGTTTGTAAGCAGGACGGCGGACAAATTGATCATATTTGTTGATAAGATGTGAATAATAAAAATTTTTCAGTTTATGATATTCGTTTTTTTCACCATACTCATTGTTCCCTCAGCTGTGGAAAAGTATTTTATGTAGGTCTGAAATTTTTATGATGGCTTATCAATAGATTGAGGTAAAAGTTCTGTAAATTTTGGAAGTGTGAAATGCATATTTTTGAAGTTATTGATGTTCAAATCTCAAGGCGATTTTTTGGGGCCACCCGACATATATATATATATATATATATATATATATATATATATATATATATTGGAGCGAAGTGATTTTTGCGGTGGGAACCTTAGTCGAATAAGGAACAACAATGCAAACATTCAGTATTCAAAGCTTTCGACATTATCCACGTCATCTTCAGTGCTAAAATACGAAATATATATATTGTAGTTGAAAACCAAATAATCAAATAGATGATGTTACTTAAAAAAAAAAATCTGGTTTAGATTAAACGCGTACAAGATTATATTTACTTTAAATTAATCATTTTCAAATTTCCCACATGAAATCAAGCCAACTTCCAAGTAAATATAATCTTATACGCGTTTAATCTAAACCACATCTGTTTTCAACGAACATCATTTATTTGGTTCAATTTTAACAAAACTTGACCTCATAATTTGGAACACACTACTTTATTAGTCTAAAAACGCGAACAATCTTTTGGTTTAAATTAACTTACAAACGTTATACAATTCACGCAGGAGGTTTCCCCTGTGAAAAAGAACATGTATGGAAAATTTCAGTCCTTCTGAAAATATATATATATATGGTGGCACACATTATAACAAGCCGCTATTAATGACCTCTATTATATTCATTGTCCTTTTCTCTACATGTAGACCATTTGTTTTTTTTATTGTTAATATTACTGATCCTTTATGAGGAGGATTAGTTAATTTATTAACACACTTTCAGCAACTGTTTTCATGGCAACCATCCCACTAACGGTGTCTTTTTACTGTAAGGTTATTTCACGCTTAACCTACAGATTTAGAGCGATTTTGATGATTACGAATCAAGAACTAAATCTTTTACTTCATATTATTTTTTCCAGTATTTTTATCTATCGTATTAGCATTAATCGCGCAATTATTCACTTATTATTTATTAAGTTAGCGTAAGGATGCCCAACCAGTCGATCATCACTAAACATTTCTTAGTTGATCGCACAGCAGAAATACAGGTACATTTTCCCAAAATTGCAACAACAACAACATGAAGAAGAAGAAGACGAAGAAGAAATATGAATGGAAATGCACACAACGATTGATAATTAAGTCATATCTAATTATCTTAATCTAATTTCTTAAAGATTTTAAAAATTACTTAGAATACATCCATTTTTTAAAAAATTTACAATTTTGTTCTTTCTTACAATTTAGTGTAATAAAAATAATGAGGTGGGAAATGATTGCGATTGTTAGGGTTGTAAGGGATGGAAGTAGGAAGAGGTGGGGTTCGCGGGGGAGGGGAAGGCAGATAAGTACAGGCTGGACTAGGTCAAAGTTGGTCAAGTTCCAAAAAAATGTTGGAAACTCTTGCCTTCGACAAAGCAATGTATATAATGTATATACACCGTGCTTCTTATAAACAAAATTATATGGAGCGTACTTTTATGCCAATAAAGATTACCATTATCATATATATATATATATATATATATAATATATATATATATATATATCATACTAAGATTATTCCTGGATGGAATGATTTTATTGCCCCCTGAAGAGGGAATCGAAAGACGCCTATGATTTGTGGTGCTTTCATGGTAGACCCAGATTAGGACCAGTATACTTGAATATGTGTAGAAGTCGGGGTCAATATAAGGCGGCCATAAGGCGATGTAAACAGGAAGAAGAGTCTATTCGAGCATCAAAAGCCTGTGAAGCTCGCATAAATAACAATAACAAATTTTGGAAATTTGTTAAGAATCAAACGGGTGTCCAAAATGTCCTCCCTCCGACAATCGATGGAGTGTCGGGGGAGGATGAAATTGCAAAGCTGTGGAAAAACCACTATTCTAACATTCTTAACAGTGTGAGTAGGGATAATCTTAAGATAGATTGCAGCGAAACGATTGTGGGAGGGACAAGGGAAAATACTTTGATATCATTTTCTGAAGTAAAGAGGTTAATTAAAGAGTTAAAGACTGGTTCTGCGTCAGGGGTAGATGACTTATCGAATGAACACTGAAAATATGTAAATGACGTAGTATGTCTGCATATATCATTGCTCCTATCAGCCATGCTGGCTCATAGCTACATCCTTGCAGAGTTCATGAGGGTATATATCTTGCCTCTGGTCAAAAATAAATACGGAGACATTCTGTCCAGCCATAATTACAGGTCTATTGCTATCGCTTCCTGCTTCTCGAAACTAATAGAAAAACTCTTGTTACGCCGATTAAATGATTTCCTATGGACATCTCCTAATCAGTTTGGCTTTAAAAGGTCCCACTCAACTGACCTGTGTATCTATGTACTTAAAGAAACAATATCTAAATACATTTACAGTAATTCAACTATTTATAGCTGTTTCCTAGATATAAGTAAGGCATATGATAGGGTAAACCACAGTATTTTATTTGCAAAACTAGAACACAGGAAGGTTCCCACGTACATATTAAATTTATTGAAATTTTGCTATTCCCACTAATCTTTCACTGTTAGGTGGGGCAATGTACTATCCGAGTGTTTTGGCTCCTCTTGCGGGGTGAGACAAGGCTCCTTGCTCTTCCCTATGCTGTTTAATGTGTATATCGACGGATTAATTGCTTCACTTAAGGCAACAGTGGGATGTTGTATAGATAACAAGGATAAATAACTTAGTTTATGCCGATGATATGGTGTTAATAAGTCCCTCTGTTAAAGGTCTGGATCGGCTACTAAAAATCTGCGAAGTGTATTTGCAGAAACATGATATTCTTTTTAATGTTACAAAAACTAAGGTTATGCAATTTCATCCTAAAAGCTGTAATCAGCCAGCTGATATAAAGTTTAAAATGAATGGTGAAGTAATTGAGGAAGTACAAGAGTTAAGTATTTGGGTCAAATTATTACCAGCTCCTTGAGTGATGACTCGGATATAAGAAAACAATCTCGAAGCCTGTGTGCTAAAGCGAATATGACCATAAGGAACTTTCGATTCTGTACAAGTGAAGCTAAAGACACTCTCTTTTGTACTTTCTGCAATAATATATACGGACAGCAACTGTGAGTGAATTGTAAAAAAGGTTCTGGCAGAACTCTAAATTTGCTGTACAACAGGTCTTTTAGACTCTTACATAAATTACCCCCGAGATGCTCAGCTTCGCAAATGTTTGCTACCCGCAATGTCCCGAGCTTCCCGGAGGTAACAAGACGTGCTCAATACAGTCTAATGCAAAGAATTAAAAAATCAACCAACCCGATCATCCAAGCTATCCATGAGTCCTGCCATTTATCCTCTAAGCTATGGACTTCTTGGTATGAAAACGTCTGTCTGTAGCTCCACTTAACTTCGACATTACAGTATTATTTCTAATCAATTGTATATTTTTCTTTCCTTAGTATATGAACTGTCATTGTATTAATAATATTTGTCATATGGACTATAGTCTGCCAATAAACCTTTTCATTTTATTTTCATATATATATATATAAACAGGAAAACTTTTGTAAACATATATCTTATTGCAATTCAAAATTTTCCTTTTGTGAGGTATGACGTCATACTTGGAGTGGTAAGGAGCCATTTTCTACATACTAAGATGAAAAGTTACCATGGAAACCAAAAAATAATATACTAATTAGAATCGATTACAGAGTATCGTGTATTCAGTGACACTTGCTGAAAGGTATGAATAATGTGGGTGCCATATTACCTGCATATAATACATTCATAGCGAATTAAAAGTGCAACCACCTACAAAAAATATAGGGATATCGTTAATTCACGCAATCCAAAAACAATCATCCTTGGGTTACAAGATTTACGATCACCCTGTATATTCATGGCGGATTAAAAGTACATGATATCGCGTGTATACGCTCATTATAAGAAACTATTCCAAGTTGTTAAAATCACGCACAAACTGCTGTTGATTAGGTTAGGTTATACACGGTTAGGTTAAATGAAAGATTTATCGTATATCCGTTAAGTATCCGGTATCCAGCAAGTATTTTGGATATCCGGTATCTCGCCGGATATCCAGTATTATAAATTAAGAAAGGAATAAAGAAAAATAAACATATTGATTTATTTTCATCACCTAATAATTTCATCAACTAATGATTTCATCAACTAATGATTTCATCAACTAATGATTTCATCAACTAATGATTTCATCAACTAATGATTTTCGCGGGTTAAAGTAAGAAAATCTGAAAACGGCAGTATCAAGTTTTTAGAACATTTTCCATCATTAGAAGTAGGAGCGTTCCATAATTTTTGGGACCCGTATATTATAAGAATTACATACAAATTAATAAAACTACTAACATTCAAGTCCCATATATATATCAATAGTTTGAGGAACAAATGCGCGTTTTATCTCTTAAAAAAAAAGTACTATCAGGCATTATCGTATATCCGGCACATTCTTAGGTTAATTAAATAAGGTTCAGTGAATGTCATACTTTTCACCTGTTCATCGAAACAGATCGCATATTTCTACTTCAGTGGCTGATCACGAGTAAAATAAGATAAAAATGCATTACGATTCACCTTTTAGCCGTTTCGTGAGGACAGATAAGAAAAAAAAAAGTCCAGCTCTACACAAGCTAAACTACAGACCATGAACGTTTGTCATTTTGAACGTTCATTAAATACGAGCATAAAATTTGTAGTGAATATTTGCGAGTTTTATACGAGAGTATGGTGGAAAAATTTAATTAAATATACACTCAAAAAAAATTTCTATTTAATTTAAACAAAAACAGGTTCGTGGAGATTAAGATTTGGATATTAGAATGAAACTCTCTATGGAAAAAATGTCGGTAGGTCCAAGGGAGTAAACTCATTTATTGACACTACATAACGAAAGAATAAAAATAATACGATTCCCGCCCTACCTACTCCTCACACTGACGATGGTGCAACTCGCCCAAGTTTAACGACGCATATACAGTCAGTTAAAACAATACTGTCTCCAAACTTGACGTCATATTCCTTACTGACATTTATCACAAAGAAACATAGTAGTTTTAAGACAAGACCTTTTTAATCGAGGGTAATTATTATGTCAACCAAATTATAAAAAAAAAACCCATACACGATATTAATAATTTTCGACCTTGAGCCCTTTTTCTGTAACCGGTTCGAATCATCGCCTCTGAGTCATTACAGGTGCGACTTGTTTAAAGGCGTTTGACATTACTTTCTTCTTCGAATTAAAGCGTACCTTTGATTGAAGTTCGCTTTAATCTCTGGTTCTAAATTTAAATTAAAACCTCACATTATATAGACCAAATCAAAATGAACTACTTTTTAATATATAATAATAATAATAATAATAATAATAATAATAATAATAATAATAATAATGTGATAATGATAATGTTATTGGCAGGAGTTAAATCCCATAAAAATAATACAATATCAGAGTAATATAGGATATAGCTAATTATTAAACGATAAATTTAAAAACTAAAAAATTAAAAGTAAAAAAAAATACACGCAAATGAAACGAGCAATAATAATAAAATTAATAATAAAAACTATCCAAAGCTAATACTAAAAATATAAAAGTACATGTAATGAAAAAGCCAATGATGGTGTCAAGTGGAGCTATAGACAAACACTTTCATACCAAGAACTTCACAGTTCCACAGTCTAGAAGACAAAACGGGACTGATGAATGAATAGTTTGGACAACTGAATTGTCCGAGTTCTGAATTCTTCGCATTTGACTGTACTGAGTATGTCTTGTTACCTCACGGAGGTTCGAAACGTCGTGGTTAGCGAACATTTGAGAAGCTGAGCACTTTGGAGGTAACTTAAGCAGTAATCTTAAAGATTTGTTATAAATTAAATTTTAGGTTGTGCAAGAACCTTTTTTTATATTTAATCCGGAGTTGCTTCCCATAGATATTAATTCAGCAAGTACAAAAAAGCGTCCCTTTAGCTTCGCTTGTACAGAATCTGAAGCTTCTTATAATCATGTTTGCTTTAGTAAGGTACCAAAATTTCAATATATTTAAACATACTGTACAGTGGAACATTCCTGTCTTCTAATTTTTAAAATAGAATATGGTGATTCACTGTATCATATGCTTTGATTATATCCAAGAAACAACTATAAATAGTTAAATTCCTGTCAATATATTTAAATTGAATAACTGTCAATATATTTAAATACAATCTCCTTCAAAACAAATACAAAAAGGTCAGTTAAAGGGGAACTTTTAAAACCAATCTGATCAGGAGACGTTCATAAATAATATCATTTAGTCGGCGTAGCAAAAGTTTCTCAATTATTTTTTATAAGTAGGAGGCAACAGCGAAAGGCCTTGTAGTTATTGGTGTATAGAATAAACCCCATTTTTATTTTTGACAAAAGTGTGTAGGTATTATATTATATATATATATATATATACGCACACACTTTTGTAATATATATATATATATATATATATATATATATATATATATATATATATATATATAATGCGTCTCGGTGATGTAGTGGTTAGCGTCGCTGACTACGAATCTATCGGCCCGGAATCGGGACCCAGTGACGGCAGGCGGCGCGCAGTAAAACCCACCTGTTTATCCTTCTACACAATAAAAACATTGGTTGGTAGATAAATGGATACCTTCGGTAGCCTAATGCTTAAGACACTGGGCTGCTGGTGGGGTGCGGTTCGGACTCCACGTTAAATTGACCTTCATCAGAATAAACAATTCAGGCGGAAGCAAAACCAAGGTGTGTATATATATATATATATATATATATATATATATATATATATATATATATATATATATATATATACACCAGGAGTCCCAAAAAACGTCCCTACTTATTTTTAAATAAATGTTCTAAGCTTAAAAAAAATGATCTAGACACAAAGACATTCGCAATAGGTACGTAAAACAGGAGTTAATTAACCTTAATTAAACATGTTCAGTATAATCGCCTTTTCAAACACAATATTCAACCTTACACAAATGTTTAACAATTTTTGAAAATAGCTCAGCTGGAATGTTGTTGGTTACCTCATAGACTTTGGTCTTTCGGTTTTCAAATGTCTTAGGCTTGGTAGAATACTTTTTTTTTGTGGGGTTACATAAAAGACAGGAGTCAGTGGAGTGAGGTCAGGTGTGCATGGGAGCCATTCCACTGGCTTATGAAGGGAGATTAGTCGTTCGAAGAAATGCTTCCTCAAAAAGTTGCGAGTTTCGCAAGCAGTGCGTGGAGGTGCTCCATCCTGCTGAAACCAGTGTGAATCTGAAGTAATGTAGTTACTTTTTTTTACGGGACACACTAATTAGTTGTGTTAAGCAGAAATCTTGTAGCATCTGACGATATGAATTTTACGTTATCATTACTGCTTTTCCATCATTCTCAAAGAAGAGGGACTTACTACACCATACCACCCAACAACCACCCAAATGTCGAGTTTAGCAACACTATGTGGAAGCCCTATTGGAGCGCTAACATGACTTCTCCAATAACCAAAGTTTTGCTTATTAATCTCCCAAGACAGATGTACATAACATTTGTCAGTGAACTGGATGCGTTTCAAAAACTCAATCTTCTTCTAGCTTTGCTGACATCCATGTTGCGAATTCCATTCGTTTTTGAACATTAGTCTGTGAAGCTTGTGAATGAATTTTGTAGGGAAAAAGGTTTAATTCGGTACAAAGTATACGATGTACATATGTTCGTGAACTACTACTGCTGACAAACGTCAAATTGACTTCTGCGGACTGTGTGCAATAATTTCATTAACCATATTTACGTGTTGCACAGTGCTTGTGGATCGTCGTCTACCGCTATTATCTTTATGTTGATCGCTTGCATTTCTTTTTATTTGAAATTTTCTAACAATTCGTGATATTGTCTTTCTATCGGGTGGATCTCTGCTTCCATATTCTCTGCACAAATTCTTCTGCACCTTCGTCACAGAATTTGTTACATGAAACCACTCAACGATCTTTACTTTGTTTCGGCTGCAAACGCGGCATCACTGTTTGATGGTTCAGCTATTTTGTTCCGTATAGGTATATGAATATAGGTATATGCGGAGTAAAATACCCAATCTGTTACCTTTCTTATTAAAGATAAGATATCTGTAACTTTGGCTAAGATTATCAATCAAAGTATTTCCAAAGGAATATTCCCATCAATGCTAAAAACTAGTTGTATAACACTCCTTTTTAAAAGGGGGTGATTCTACACTAGCAACAAATTACAGGCCAGTGTGTTTATTATCCGTGTTCAGCAAAGTTTTTTAAAAAAATTGTAAAAAGTAGAATGCAGCGATACTTAGAATCCTACAATTTATTATCTCCAAATCAATATGGCTTCCGTAATAATAAAACAACGGAAATGGCTATTTTAAATCTTATGGAAAATGCAAATATAGCCAAAGAGAACATAGAAATAATGATATTAATATTTATGGATTTGAGCAAGGTGTTTGATGTAATAGACCATAATATTCCACTTGATAAATTATATTGTTACGGCTTTAGAGGAGCAATCAATATACAGCATATCATTTTGTATCAGTTGTTGTTGGTTAGCCGATCAGCCCACCCTGATCGAGCAAGCCGGCGGCACGCAGGTAACCGATCGCCCTCTCCGGAGAGGACCAGAGGTTCAGCGCACTAATGATGTTGTGTTGTGTTCTATGTTGTGCGAGAGCGGTACAGTCTGTCATAATGTGTTCAACTGTTTGTGGTGTGTCCTGGCACAGGTAGCAAGTGTCGTCTGTGAAGTTGTCTAGTCTGTGTTTATATGTCTGTAAGTTCGGGTGATGTTCACATCGGAATCGTGCTAAGTTAACTCGATCCGATCTGCTCAGGCTGATCTCTGACCTGTAAATGGGTGGAGGCTTCGCACCTAGGACCGCATTCGGACCGAGTCATGTCAGTGCTTTGTGGGTTAGGTGTGTGTGTGTGTGTGTGTGTGTGTGTGTGTTTTCTGTACTGTGTGATGTCTGTGGGGCGTGGTATGGAATGGAGTACTTGGTTATAATGTCTCTCTGGTGTTACCTTAATGGGGCGAGGTGTTGGTGAATGATTCTACATGTAGTGGCAAGGGTGTTGTGGGTTAGTTGTCGTTGCTGCCATGAATTCTGTTCCCCTCATGTCTAAATGTTCCCTAACTTTCAGTATTTTTGTTTCTATGTGTAGGTGTTCTATTGGTGTTGTTTTGTATTGTCTGTAAGGTGTTTATGTGTGTGTTTGAGATAATGGGTGCCCAGCATGGGCTGGCATAGTCCATAACTGAGCGAATATATTATTTGTATATGAGTGATGTTGTTTCCTGCTGGTGTCCAAAGTTTGTGCCTGTTAGTACCCAAAGCGGGTTAAGTCTTGACGTACATTTTTTTTAATGTCCTGAATGTGGTTTGCAAAAGATAATGATGCGTTGTATGTGACCCCAAGTATTTTGGTCCAGTGGTGTGTGGAATGTTGTTGTTGTTGTTTAGTGTAAGCTGTGGAGTTATCTGGTGTTCTTTTGTGTTGCTTGTTAGCAAGGTGATGGTTGATTTTGTGGGCGCTACTTTGAGTCTATTGTGTGTGAGCCAGTCTTGTATACTGTTTATGTATGTTTGTAGGTTATTTGTAGCGGTGTCGATGTTGTTGTGGGTGGATGTTAGAGTGATGTCATCTGCATATGATGATAAGGTAAGCTTGTTATCTATGAGTGTTGGAATGTCATGCATGTATAAGTTGAACAGTGTTGGTGAGAGAACAGAGCCTTGAGGGACCCCGTTCGGGAAAAGCTTGTTTTTGGATTACTTGCCACTAAATGTGACATGTATCTTCCTGAAAGATAGTTGCTCAGCCACTTTTTGGTGTTATTGTGCATGTTTGTGTTGAGTATTTTGTTTATGAGAGGGAAGCGTGGGATAGCATCAAATGCTTTACTAATGTCTATTGTTGCTAATAGTGTACGTTGAGCTGGTCGTCTGGAGTTGATGCCATCCATGATGTGCTGCGTGAGGTTAGTGAGTAATGTCGTGGTTGAATGGTGAGGTCTGAATCCATGAGGAGTAAGCGACAGCGGTATGTGTGGGTTGGTGATTTGTAAGATTAGTCTCTCTGTTACTTTGGAAGGTGTGCATAGTAAAGTAATGGGTTTATAGGAAGCTGGTTCTGTTGGATTTTTGTTTGGTTTGAGTCGTGTAATAATTTTACCTTGTTTTCATATGTCAGGAATAATACAGTGTTGGTATGAATATGTGCTGATGTTTGTGAGAGCTAGTATTCCCTGTGGGCCCAAGTGTTTAAGGTGTATGTTAGATATGTTGTCTGGTCCAGTAGCCTTCGAATTCTTAATATTTTTGATGAGCTTGGTGGTCTGGTCTGTACTGAAGGGTGTAATGGTCGTGTCGAGTCTGTAGGTTTTCTTGTGTCTGGCTGTTTGTCTGTCTGCGTGTTTCTGGTTGTTGTCTCTCTTTAAGTGACTTATCTTTGCGTAGTGATTAACTAGAATGTTAGCTTGTTGTGTATATGTTGGGATATTATTTTGGCTGCGACAGATAGCCGCGTGTGAGGTGTGAATGCTGCTGTTAGAGTGGGTAATGCTGTTTATAGTCTTGCATAGCCTGGATGTATCTGTGGAGTGGTTTAGTGTTGTTATGAATTCCCTAAATGTTTGTTTGTTTTCTTTGAGTTTGTTGTTTATTTCTGTGTTAAGCTGTTGTATCTGCTGTTTTATGGCTTCTGTGTATGGTGTTTGTGTGTTATGTTTGAGGTTGTTACGTTGCCTTATGAGGTGGGCTATTTCTCTAGTGTAATTTGGGTTGTATTTCCTAATGTTGCCCTTGGGTATGTATTTGTTTGCATTATTGATATCTGATTAAATGTCTTGAGTGTTGTATTGATGTTTATGATGGGTGTGCTGTTTAATGTGGTGAATTGTTCCTCAGTCTGTATTTTGAACTGTTCCCAATCAGCTTTCTTGTAATTTCTGTAAGTGTGCCTAAGACTGTTGGGGCAGAGTGTAGAACGTGTTGTAATAATGATGGGCAGGTGGTCTGATGACAGTTGTTTTTCGGTTCTCCAGTGTGTGTGTGTGTGTGTGTGTGTGTGTGTGTGTGTGTGTGTGTTGCTAGTGAGGAGGAACAGAACGTTATGTCTGGGAGGAGTTTGAGTATCCTGCTTGATGTGGTATGTGTCTATGATCTTCTGTATTGTTAAGAATGTTGATTAGTATGGTGGTGTGTTTTGCGCGTGTTTTAATGTTAACTGCCTGTATTTCTATCGTGTTATCTGCTTGGATTGTATTTGTAATGTTTTGGGTGGCATCAATGTAGCTAATGATTTTACGTATGTAAGTGATGAGTCCACCCCCGTGACCCCCAGTACAATCTTGACGGATCGCCGTGAAGTTAGGGATGGTGGGTGTTTTGCGTGCGTTTTAGTTTTTGTTTCTTGTATAAGTGTTATGTGAATGTTTTGTTTGTGTACGAATTCCCTAAGCTGCATGATTTTGTTTGTGAGGCCAGCTACGTTGTACTGTAATATGTTAATATTATACTTCTGTATATGTCTCATGGTCCAATTGTGTCTGTGTCTTTATGTATGGTGACATGTGTAAGTTGTAGTGGGGCCTGGATTAGTCTTAATGTCGCAGGAAAGTAAGAGCAGTCCGGGGAGCACGCAATTGTTCCCCGTAAATGAAAAACATAGCATGCTGGTATAGGTCCGGCCCCGGGAGCCGATCGGCACTCTGACCGTGCCACGCAACAGGCCGTCGACTGCCAGTCTAGTCAACCATAGACATTTGAGGAAGTTTGGCCACCAGCGCGATGATGTTTCGTTTGACGTCGCTTCTTCTTCGCGTTGACGTGTCCCGCGCTGGAGAATACAGCCACTTTTAGAAGCTTCCTCGTCAGCTGCTAACACTTTTTTCACGTTGTCCTAGCTAACTGTTCAGAGGTTTTTTATAAACAAATCTCAGTTTTCTGCTCAAAACGGCTCTTTCTAATTTTAAAATTGATTATTCAAGGAAGGAAGATGTTGACTTCTATTTTGCAGCAACAGTTGATGATATTTATGTTACTTTATTGATTAATGAAACTGATTAGGCTCTTTGTATCAATAAATAAGGTTTGCTCAAACATGGTGTGCCACAGGGCTCAGTTCTGGGTCCACTGTTATTTTTATTATATATAAATGACCTTCCACGTTCATCTGATATAGTGAACTTCATAATGTTTGCAGATGATACAACCGTGTCTTTTTCTTGCAAAGATGTTAATTCAGCTAAGAATATATTTAATTCAGAATTCATCAGTGTAATGAAATGGTTGACCACCAATAAACTCTTCCTAAATACCAGTAAAACAAATTTCATGATTTTTACTAATAAAAGAAATGTATATCTTGATAATCTTAATATTAATAAAATCGCTATAAACAAAATTTCTTGGTGTAATGCCGGATAAGAATTTGCAATGGAGTGATCATGTAAATTATATCGTGAAAAAGATTTCAAGGAGCGTTGCTATAATGTTTAAATTTAGAAGTGTAGTCCCTAAACAGGTTTTATTGATGCTATCATACTCTTGTTCTTGTATAACGTACTGCACCCTTGTTTGGGGAAACTCCGCTAACAACGCATTAAACGGTATCTTTGTCATCCAAAAAAGAGCAATAAGGTTATTATCTGATGCTGATTTCCTTGATCACTCTAGTGCATTATTTAACGAGCTAAACCTACTAAAGCTCAATAATGTAATCAAACTGGCGCATTTTATTTTTATTTACAATTGTAAAAACAAAATCATTAATTTACAATGGGTAAATAGATATTTTGTAACTCATCAAGAAATCCACTCGTATCAGACCAAAAATAGATCAAAGCATGTTATACCTCAATTTAGATTGTCTTCATCTCAAAAACTAACTATTTTCATTGGATTGAAACTATGGAATGATTTAAATGCTGATATAAAAAATATTGTGAATGTAAATTCATTTAAAACCAAGTTGAAATCCCGATTAATAATGGCATATTAACAAAAATCTAGGATTAATGTCCATTACTATTGTTTATTAATTTCTCGTGTGTAATCTAGTATTAAAGACACATTTATGAAAATAAAAACCCACTCTAATAGACAGAGTTTATTTCCACAACAGTTTCGACGCCCACTGGCATCCTCCTCGGGTGGATACAGAAACACGAATGAACCAAAACAAGAGGGAAAAACAGTCCATGGACCGACCGTTAAGAAATTCGCACCTAGGTTAGATCCCATTCTCCCGACACCGGAAGGGCATTTTCCGGTGTCGGGAGAATGGGATCTAACCTAGGTGCGAATTTCTTAACGGTCGGTCCATGGACTGTTTTTCCCTCTTGTTTTGGTTCATTCGTGTTTCTGTATCCACCCGAGGAGGATGCCAGTGGGCGTCGAAACTGTCGTGGAAATAAACTCTGTCTATTAGAGTGGGTTTTTATTTTCATATTTTGACCTTCACGTAGAAAAAAGAAGTTTTTTGCATTTATAAAGACACATTTCTTGTGATTGTTCAGTTCTTCTCTCTCGTGTATAATATTAGTTTCTTTGTATGGTATTGGTATAATACCTTAAATAATGACCTTGCATTTGTCATATCAATAATGATAATTTAAGATTAATACATTAACTATTAATAATACTTATTTACATAGTTATTATTAATTAATAATAACTAGCTGTTTATTTTTAATAAGAGCCCAGTAAAGCCTAAAGCTTAAGGGGCAAATAAAATAAATAGCCCAGCTTCACAATTATTTATGTTATTGTAAATTGTAAAACCAATGTATTTATTTTATTATTAATAAAGGTTATTCACTTATTCCAAAAAATAAAAGAAACCCAAATAATAAAATATATATCCACTATAAAATAACGGGAAAATAAAAATAGGGACACTTTTAGGACACCATATATATATATATATATATATATATATATATATATATATATATACTAGTTGGGCACGTTACTTTCTATAAGTAACGGCGTTACCGCTACCGTTACATTGATAAAAAAGTAACGTCATTACCGCTTCAGTTACTTCTATGAAAGAGTAACGCGTTACCGCTACCGCCATCGTTACTTTTAAGTCTAAAGAGTAAAAAAGCCTTAATAATACCAAATTATACTCTATATGACAAAAAAATAAAAAACTCAAATAAAAAAATGGCCTGTCCAAAAAACTAATCTTGCAGATTTTTTAGGAGGGTGTTGTTCGATTTCAGGAACACTAGTTTTTGAAAACTGGCATCCGATAGTCCTCCTCGTTTGGAGGAGCTAACAGCTAATAAATGATACTAATCAAATGATCAGTTTGAAAGTAGCGAGTAACGATTGAAATCGCTCTAAAAAGTAGTGCCGTTACCATTTTCGTTACAACATCTCAAAAGTAACGGCGTTACCTTACTAAAAAAGTAATGCCGTTACGTAACGGCGTTACTCCCAACGCTGTATACATATAATAATAACATTTATTAACAGGAGACAAATCCCATAAAAAAGTACAGTATTCATCAAGATAATAAACAATAATTAATTAGTAATTACAAGCGGTAGCTCGCTATCGCCCTCCGGGTTTTGTTTTCCACTACTTCATTTTTTTATTGGTTGTAGATTTAAAATTATATTATATGAAGCCCTCATAGGAAGAAGTGGCTAAGCGACAAAAGTATGGCATATCACATATATCTCATATATATGGCATATCACTGGATGGTACAATCGTAACCACCAATACTTTATAAAATATCGGTAATATAATTACAAAAATTGTAATGAATCGTAACTGCAAATCGATGAAAGAATGGAGCTTAATATCACAATTAAATTGAGAGTCCTTTCGGGCTATCCAATCAATCACAAATGTAAAGAGAAAAAGACATTTTTTTTCACTTTTTCATGTATTTTTTTTATTATACCGGGTGTTTCAAAAGTCCCTCACTAATTTGATTTTCAATTTTCTTTGCAGCTAATCGACCAACGACGTTCATCTTGTGGTAAACTCTTACTCAGTAGTTGAGAATTTTTTTGAGTCTAAATTTGAAGTTTTGCTCCGTTTTCTTCTGCTACCATGCTGACTCTAGAGCAGAGGTGTAAAATCGCTGCATGGCAGGAGGTTTTTCAATCTGTGGTCGAAGTGCAGCGACGATTCCGGCCAGTCTACGGACAGCATTATGCACCGGATAGGAACACCATCGTCGCCACCCACCGGAAGTTTATGGAGACCGGATCCGTAAAGGACAAACCACGATCAGGAAGACCTCGAAGTGGGCGGAGTGAGGAGAATGTCGAAACTGTCCGTGAGGCGTTTACTCAGAGTCAAGGAAAGTCCATTCGGCGAGCTGCTGCGGAACTGAACATCAGCGCGACATCTATCCAACGGATTTTGCGGCGTGGTCTCAAGCTGTATCCGTACAAGATCCAGGTGGTTCAGAAGCTGGAACCTCAAGACTACGATTGCCGGGTGGAGATGTGTGAGACACTGCTGCATCACTACGAAAGAGACCCATCGATCCTGGAGCACGTGTGGTTCAGCGACGAAGCTCTCTTCCACCTTTCTGGTCGCGTCAATCGGCACAACACCCACATCTGGGGAACTCACAATCCTGCGGAGATCCGTGAACATGAAAGGGACACGCCGAAATTGGTCGTCTGGTGTGCCATCTCCTCAGCTGGGCTGATTGGTCCGTTCTTCTTCCGGGATCAAGATGGAAATTCCGTGAACGTCAACGGAGACAATTACCTTCGTATGCTTCAGGAGTTCTGCATCCCCCAACTGTCAGCTGTAGCTGACATGCAAGAAGTCATTTTCCAGCAAGACGGTGCCCCTGCTCATTACTCGCGTGAGGTTCGCTCATTTCTGAATAAGCAGTTCCCGGATCGGTGGATTGGTCGCCGTGGTCCCATCGAATGGGCTGCTCGCTCGCCTGATCTTATCCCATGCGACTTCTTTTTGTGGGGCTACATTAAGAGCAAAGTGTACGCCACCAAGCCGCGAGTCCTCCCCACACTAGAAGAACGGATCAGGAATGCGTGTGCTTCTGTTACTCCCGAAATGTTGTCCAATGTCGGCCAAGAATGCATAAAACGGTGGCTCGCTTGTTTCGAAAAAGACGGTGCCCACGTTGAGGTGTACCAGTGACTTTCCAGTAGACTTATGAAGCCAAGTTTGATGCCACCAAAATTCTCATGAATCGTAGACTCAGCAACCAAATTGTCATTTGGTTCCTCTTGTAATTGCTATTTTAATGAAATTTTAAAAATAATGAGGGACTTTTGAAACACCCTATTATATGAGGCCCTCATAGGAAGAAATGGCTAAGCTACAAAATTAACGCCATTACCCCCACCCTCTACTCCATTACCCTCCCACCCCCACTCCCCCATTACCCCCACATACAAAGGTAAAGCCATTACCCCCACATACAAAGGTAAAGCCATTACCCCCACCCCCACTCCTCCAATTACCCCACCCCCTCTCCCCATTATACTGCTACCCGCCCTCGGAGCGGGTAGCAGTATATATATCACAGTATAAATGTGAAGCTCGAGATTTTCACGGCTGCGTTCTTTTCTGTAGATTTATCGCGGTGCTGGGGGCCTTCGGAACCAGTAACCTGTGACCTAGGACCGGGAAACTTGACAGAGCACATCGTCAGCTCATGGGCTATCAGTTGGTGGTGGTTGCAGAATTTTCCGATGTGCCGTATAGGCTGTGCACGGTTCCGAAAAAAGCGGACACACACACAGGCACATTTTAGCTCAATAGTATATTAGATTAGACAAATTAAAAACAGGACTACAATAATAAAGAAATAACAATACACGTCATGAAATGAGTATAAAATTTATAATAACAGCTTCGCAAAGGGAGAGGCTTATTCAGTACACACACACACACACAAACAATAGATACTGTATGTATGGGTGTGTGTGTGTGTGTGTGTACATATATGTACACACACACACACACACACATATATATATATATATATATATATATATACTGTATATATATAGTGAGAGAGAGAGAGAGAGAGAGAGAGAGAGAGAGAGAGAGAGAGAGAGAGAGAGAGAGAGTCTAAAACACAGAAAAGACAGACAGGTACCACTACTTGGCACTAAAGTAGTACCACCCCCAACTGGGCCACGTCATACCCTACTTCCCAACTCACCCCGCTTAACACTCCCTCTTCAACAATGACATTATAATAGCATGCAAATAGCAGACAATATACTAACGAGTTAAGAACTTAAATAATGAAATGAGCAAAATTCTTGTGGCCTATTTGAGTCTATTAATTAATTATCTTAGTAATGTGACCTTTCTTTCTTCGTATCTAAGTTCACATCGCACAGTTTACTATCATTGCAAGAAGTATTGAAGTTAGAGGTGCAACGTTTGCATCCAATCAGAGAATGGCTTCGAGTGAAGCAGCAAAAGTTTTGACAGATGTAATCTTATTGTATATAATATAGTGTCTTTCGTGTGTGTGTGTGTGTGTGTGTGTGTGTTTCGCCCTATATTGAACCTTCTTTAAAAACAAAAACTATGAAGTAAAATGGTTGAAAGACATAGCGAGTGATTCAGATTTCGAAAGAAAAGTTAAATAAGAATTTAAAAGTGGAGCTAAAAATGCACGTTTATCGGTGAAAATTATACTTTTTTTAGGTCACAATACGTAACAGAATATTTGATGTTATGTTAAAAATGAATACTATTAATTTTTTATACTGATTAAACCTTAATTCATATGATTTCACAAAATCACTTAAATAAAAAATGTAATTATCTTCAGAAAGAGAGTGACACTGACAAGTTTTCAATTTTATACAATAAGCTCTCCAATTATGTTTACAGAATGCCAACTGATTTTTCTCCAAATGAGCTCGATAGAAAATACCTTAAAATAACAAATGTAATAAACAATGCAAGTTTCCACTTAAATTTGCGTGCGCGCGCGCACACACACACACACACACACACACACACACACATAATATATACATATATATATATATATATATATATATATATATATATATATATATATATATATATAAGTACTCAGGCATATAATATACAAACTATGTTATTCTCATTCCCCCTCGCGGTCTGTAAGTGAGAATGCACACACTGAGAAATCAACAATTTGCATTCGTGGTAAAGGCGCCAAAAGAGAAAGGTTAAGTTCATTTCGGCTAGAAAAATATTAACCAAACTTAACATTAGCCTACTTAATCTGGACCAAAGTTTGGGAAAGCCGTCGATAAGCATGATAACAGTAGCATGAAATGGGAATTCTCGCTGTTCAGTGAAGAATGAGCGGGATGACTGATACCTCCTCAGACCACCTTCACAGATGATGAAGATATATTTCATTGGCCGAAATTTTTACGAGTTGAATTCTTTTTCGTGTAAAACGTAATGCTATGAAATGATTTAAAATCGTATGTCGCAATCACTTTACAGAAAATGGTAACAAATAAAGCTTTACATTTTTAACTTTATATGAATCATAAATAGTCTAACAGTGGAATTTCAGGGAAGGTAAAATTTTTCATTTTCATTGTTCACTGGTACAGGTTAAATTACAGTAATTAACATGTACATATTTATTGTTTTATTTGAATGCATTATTTAGTTGACAGATATACGTACTGTACTTACGAAATAATGTCACTTTTAAAAACTAATCTCATTGTTAAATAAACGAAATATTATCCACCATAGATTCAACAGTAGAATAAGTCTTGTCAACAAGACTGTCAGTACAACACTATTTAAATAAGCCATTTTTACTATATATATATATATATATATATATATATATATATATATATATATTCAACGTCTAAAAACACGAACAAAAACTAAACCAAAAATAATATCAAAACAAAATTGTAGAAAATAAAGTGAAGTCTTCCTCATCAAACAAAGAAAAGTGCTACCTTGATAATTTTACTTTGGATCCCAGTCAGTATTTATTGATACGTCACATTGAATGTAACGTGTACACAAATAAAGTACTCATGTTAAAGATATTAAAATATTAATACAAAGAATATACATGTAAATTTGACCGAAATTTGAGTAATTAAGGAAAATTAAAAAAATGTGTGTGTGTGTGTGTAAAGTAAAAAAAAAACATGTAGTTCCACTTACAAGGAAGTACTTTATATTTAATACAATTAATCTTTATTACTTGCACCGCTGCGACAAAAAATATCCCAAAATCGCACCCACTAAACCTGTTTTAGCGAAGTTACACTTTGTATTTGGCGTTAGAACCTTTGAATATATATATATATCACTAAACCTGTTTTAGCGAAGTTACACTTTGTATTTGGCGTTAGAACCTTTGCATATATAAATATATATATATTAGTGATGTAGGTGACATCCGCATCCGCACCCGCATCCGCGGAACATCCGCACATTTTCTCGCATCCGCATCCGCACTTTGGACTGCGGATGTCGTGCGGATGTGGACCGTTGAGATAAAATGTCATTAATAAGCGGAAATTATCAAATTCTACTATATTAATCGAACTAGTTCATTGTGCGCAAAAGTGATGCAAGCGACAAGAAGAGAGGCTGTTCTTGTATGAAGTTACTCTCTTGCAACCTACTTAGATCCACGTTACAAAGCTAAGTTATTTTCACCTAGTACATTAGAACGAGTTAAATCATCACTTGGCAAAGCAGTTGAAGAGCTTCAATCTCTTGAATCTGTCGCTTCGCCACCCACCAAAAGAATAAAAGTTTCAGTGACAGAACCAACACCTTCAACAAGCAAATCTATCACAGAATCTGTCTCTCAGTTTCTTGAGTCAAGCAGCAATGACGAGACCTATGCGATGTCAAAAGATGTAGTAAAAATGATCGAGAGCTATCACCAAGAAAAACGCCTGGCTGCACGTGACAATCCTATTAGTTGGTGGAAAAATACGCAGAATATCTATCCATACTTGAGTAAACTTGCAAGGAAACATTTAGCCTGTCCTCCAACAAACGTACCAAGCGAGAGATTATTTAGCAGTGCTGGATTAATATATGATGAAAAGAGAAACAGACTGGCAGCAGAAAAGGCAGAAAAATTAATGTTCCTTAAGCATAACCTTCCTATAATTAAGTTTGAACATTAAACGATGAACATCTTAGTTTACTTTATTTTAATTACTCATTTATAAATATGCCTAATAAAACTTTAAACTTATATAAATAGTTATCAAGCTAATTAAAGATCTCTTTCTATAAGGGTGGAGGTTGGGGAAAGAGGTCGGTGGGGTGCATTTGAGTTGGGTTCACGTCCCGCATCCTGGTAACACAATTATGGTTTCTAATTGTGACTGAAACTCAACAAAATATAACGAATTTATTTGCAGACGAATTCACTAATTGATTTCTATATTAGTTAGATGCTTGATATTATTTTATATGTTCAGAGAAAAGTACAGCAATTATTGTACAATTAATCAATTATACTACATTATAGCTACAGCTCTCTCTATAATAACTTATTATATATGTTAAACACAACAAATCTCGAATATATCCTAAAAAATAACGAAAATGTAGACATCCGCATCCGCGGATGTTGAAATCAAACATCCGCATCCGCATCCGCGGATGTGAAAAAAATGACATCCGCTACATCACTAAATTATATATATATATATATATAAGTAGCGCCAGCAGTAAGCCACCTTTTTAACCATTAACTACAATTTCCTTGAAAGATATTTTTCGGATAGGTTAGGTTAGGTCAACCTAACCTAAAACAAATCACTGGGTGTACAAAAGCCTGATGTAGCATGAAATTGGAGTTACTTCATTTTGAGTTTTGGAATTAAAATCGTAACATGGGTGAAATTCGAAAAAAAAAAAAAAATTGTATACGGTAAAAAAGCGCTTTCTCTAAACTTTTTTATAGGACCTTCCACCTATCTTAACACAAACGAAAGTAATTAAAAATTGGAAAATATAACGAATCTAACCTGTTGGAGCTACTCTATAAAAACTGAACACGTACGAAAATATACATAAAAGTTGAAGCTACTTGAGCATTTATGATATATATATATATATATATATATATATACAGGGTGTCCCAAATAAACTATATACTCTTTATAGCATCATATATTTTATAATTTAAAAAAAAACCAAACAATATATTGTTATAGCAATTGCCAATGAAAGGTAAATTAGTAATCTAAGTGATCAAAATGTTATGGCGAGTTGTTTGCATATAAAATTTAATTAACTACGCCAAGTGCTCAAAATGTTCTCCGGCGGCATGAATGCACTTTCAATACAACAAAATCGTGTGGTCTGATGAAGCTGAATGGCACAGTAAATCGACACAACTACAGGTACTGGTCACTTGATAATCCACACGTTTATGTGGATAAACATGTTAATTTACCAGGATTAACAGCATGGTGTGGTTTATCATCCAGGGGTTTGGTTGGACCATTTTTCTTTAATGGGACAGTTACCGGTGCCGCATATCTCGACATGCTGCGGACATAAATTATACCTGCAATTCGGAAGTTGTTTGGAAACGACGACTTTTACTTTCAACAAGATGGAGCCCCCCATCATTATCATTGTGATGTCAGAAGGTACCTCGATGAAACGTTGCCTAACCGTTGGATAGGACGAAGAGGAAGCGCTGAGTATCCTCCACGTTCACCGGACTTGACTCCACTTGATTTTTACTTGTGGGGCTACCTGAAGGATGCAGTTTATGGTACAAGACCTGCAACACTCGAACACCTTAAGGATGCAATTAGGGAAAAGTGCGGGACCATCACAGCATCCACATTAGTCCATGTCTGCGAATCAGTTAGTCGACGCATTCAAAAGGGCATTCATGCCGCCGGAGAACATTTTGAGCACTTGGCGTAGTTAATTAAATTTTATATGCAAACAACTCGCTATAACATTTTGATCACTTAGAATAATATTCTAAGTGATCAAAATGTTATAGCGAGTTGTTTGCATATAAAATTTAATAAATTAAAAAATAATAATCTTAGATTACTAATTTAGCTTTCATTGGCAATTGCTATAACAATATATTGTTTGTTTTTTTTAAATTATAAAATATATGATGCTATAAAGAGTATATAGTTTTTTTGGGACACCCTGTGTGTATATATATATATACAGGGTGAGTCAAAAGTAGCGGCCCGATTTCTGTTTTTTTCGGCTGTCAGATTCTTTCTGGGAAGTCATGTTGTTAATAATTGTCTTGCAGATACAGTTCCGGTACAGTTCCGTAATAATTTTCCCCGAATAAATGGTCAGATAAACATGTCATTCATTTATTTCTACCTTCTTGTACACTGTAATACAATGACAAACAAAACAATCAACTGACAGAAATCGGGCGCTACTTTTGACTCACCCTGTATATATATATATTATATATATATATATATATATATATATATATATATATTAGGCCGGGTCGAAATTGGGAAATTTTTATTTCTTAAAAAGTACACTATGTGAGAAGGTTTTTCTTATCACTAACAAAATAATAAAAAATCAAGCATGTGCTACCCTACTACCCCTATCACATGCCCCTCCTCCCTTTTCTACCTTCATATTTGTATATGTTACACGATAAGTTGTTTGTTTAATGCTTGATATTTTTATGTTTCAGATGAATAAAAATAATTTTTCAGATAAATAAAAATAATTTGCGTTTGTTTTAATTATAATTTGAATTATCATAAATTATAAATTACATATAATTTGATTTTACTTCTGAATATAAACTATGACTAAAAGAAGCAAGTCCTCAAACGCAGCCTTTGATTAATTATCCTACGGAATTTCCAGCAGCCACGACTCCTTCAAAAGCAGATGTTGTGAGACACTACCTTTTTGTGCGCCGTCGTGAAGCTAAATCCAAAGGATCAGCAACTGCTAATGATTGTTACAGGGTTGTTGTAAAGATATTGAAGACATTTGGATGAAATTTTCTTTTCTTACGATTAACACCAAAGGTATCTATCTTAAAGTCAGTCGATTAATAGAAGCAGCCTCAAAATTGAACAAGGTGCCGGTACATCGAAGAAACGAAAGTTTTGCCTTAAAAGTAGCTCAGTATGATGAAATGTTTGATATATCTTTTTGTGAATGCTATGATAAAGGAATTGATAGGAAATCTTGCAGGTGTAAGGATAAAATACCAATGGCAGAATGGGAGTCTTTTGTGGGACAAAAACAAAGAAAAATCAGTTAGGACCAATTGATCGCATAGCTAGTTCAACAAAGAAGAGATCTTTAGCAAGAGCCCAAGAAGCACAAAACCGTCAACTAAAAGCACAAGAAGAAATGACTGAAGCCACCAACGTTTTACCATCGGAATTTATAGAAAATATCGAAGAAGACATGGATGTAGATTCAGAGAGTCAGGATATAGATTATGAGGCCGATTTAGAATTGACTGAGAATATTCAGAACAGGCACTCCTATAAAAACCTAGCATTAACAGCAGATCGTTATCGTGTAAGTTGTAGAGCTGCAGCTGCAATAGTCAATGCAGCTTTAAAAGATATGGGGATCCTTAACCACACCAACATGTTTGACAGAAAGAAATTAGAAGAAAGAAAGAAATCGCATGGGTAAAACAAATACTTTTAGGTCTAAATCCGAAAATCTGAAGATGGAGTGCCTTGGATTTGATAGAAGAAAAGAGAACACATTACTGTAATATGAAAATAAAAACCCACTCTAATAGACAGAGTTTATTTCCACAACAGTTTCGATGCCCACTGGCATCCTCCTCGGATGGATACAGAAAAACGAATGAACCAAAACAAGAGGGAACAACAGTCCAGGGACCGACCGTTAAGAAATTCGCACCTAGTTAGATCCCGTTCTCCCAACACCGGAAGGGCATTTTCATTAAAGGGACCCGCTTATAAGTACATTCGCACAAATTTAAAACTATCTTCCTGTTCTAAACATAGATTCTATTATTTTTTTACATAATTATTACATTTATTATTAAATTTATTACATTTAATATTGCATTATTATTTATTACAGAAATCATAAATTTACTATTACATTGGTTATTACATTGTTGTTTATTATACAGAACTTATAAACCGAAAAATGAATGAAAAAGGCGAGAAGGAAACAATCCAGAGACCATTGAGAAATTCGCACCTAGGTTAGATACCGTTCTCCCGACACCGGAAGGGCATTTTATTACAGGGTCCCGCTAAAAGTACATTCGCACAAATTAAAACTATCTACTTGTTCTATACATACAGATTCTAATATTTGGACATAATTACTGCATTTATTATTGCATTTACATTTTTTTTTTTAACATTTATTATTATTACCTTTACCCTAATTATTAAATTTATAATATTACCTTTATTATTACATCTGTTGCATTTATATTTATTTCCACATTTATTACTTCCATTATTACATTTACATTTACGTTTATTATTCCATTTACATATTGAAACCTGTATTAAAGAACACAAATATGCCTTCAGAAGTTGTAATACTAATAATGCCATTTTTTATCACGCCAGCCAAAATAATCATGCTGTAGATTGGGAATCAAGTAAGGTACTTTATAAATGTAATAGTTATGTAAAGAAAAATAATAGAATCTGTATGTATAGAAAAAGTAAATAGTTTTAATTTGTGCGAATGTACTTATAAGCGGGTCCCTTTAATGAAAATGCCCTTCCGGTGTTGGGAGAACGGGATCTAACCTAGGTGCGAATTTCTTAACGGTCGGTCCCTGGATTGTTTCCTTCTCGCCTTTTTCATTCGTTTTTCGGTTTATAAGTTCTGTATAATAAACAACAATGTAATAACCACTGTAATAGTAAATTTATAATTTCTGTAATAAATAATAATGCAATATTAAATGTAATAAATTTAATAATAAATGTAATAATTATGTAAAAAAAATAATAGAATCTGTATGTTTAGAACAGGAAGATAGTTTTAAATTTGTGCGAATGTACTTATAAGCGGGTCCCTTTAATGAAAATGCCCTTCCGGTGTTGGGAGAACGGGATCTAACCTAGGTGCGAATTTCTTAACGGTCGGTCCCTGGACTGTTGTTCCCTCTTGTTTTGGTTCATTCGTTTTTCTGTATCCACCCGAGGAGGATGCCAGTGGGCATCGAAACTGTCGTGGAAATAAGCTCTGTCTATTAGAGTGGGTTTTAGTTTCATATTTTGACCTTCACGTAGAAAAAAGTGAAGTTTTTTGCATTTAGAACACATTAACTAAAAGTGGAAAGATAAAAGACCACTATGTTATTGTGAAAGAACCTGAAGCATCTATGTAGACCATGTCACACCAGATAATGGAACTGCTCGCTGCATACCAGAAGAGTTGATAACTATTATTACAGACTCGAACAGCACAGATACTACAAAGCTTTACTGTGTGATGGAAAAACTGGTGGAGCCATAAAACTGGTTGAAATTCATCTTAACAGACCAGTGCAGTGGTTGGTGTGCCTCTTGCATTTGAATGAGCTACCTTTTATGCACATCTAGAAAGCCATTGATGGTAAAAAAACAGGTCCAAATACTTTTGTGGGTTCAAATGGGAATAAACTGAAAACAGATTTAACAAAATTGGAGGTAGTCAAATATTCTCGCGTAAAGGGAAACATTAAAGAAATTCCAGCAAATAATGTGAAGGAGCTAAGCAGTGATCAAAGATATCTCTATGATATGTGTCTGGCAGTGCAAACTGGAGACACTTCTCAAGATCTGTCCACTCGATCCCCAGGTACCCTTCACCATGCTCGGTGGCTAACTCTAGCCAACAGGGTCCTTCGATAATTATATATCTCAACGCCAAATCTCGATAAAAACCTTCAAGATATAGTCAAGATTATTATGCAGTTCTATGCTCCAGGGGTTTTTGGATAAAATCTCATCCTAATGCAACTGATGGTGCATATAACTTTTGGCATTTAATGTACTTGCTTCGAAATTTAGATGAACAACATAGATCAATCATAGAACCAGTATTAAAGAATAACGCCTACTTTGGCCACCCAGAAAATATACTCATATCATTATGGTAACTGACAAGAGACTAGAAATTAGGGAGTAAGCTATTCAGAAAATCATCCTTTCAAGAACTGGATTTTCAGGTACCAGAAACTTTGAGTTGCCTCGAACCTCAAATTCCAATCTACTGACTACACCGAGATGATCGATTGGCAAAAAAAGAGATCATTACTCCTCCACCGCTGCAAACAATTTAGCGACGATGAGCTACTACAGGCTCGATGTAAGCTTCTGGAGACAGCTTCTTCCATGCCACAGTCAAAGTGTGGAAAGGGCAGTGAACTAGTAACAAAGGCATGTCAGGAAAGAATAGGATATGACAACCGTCAAAAGTTTATCTTAAACTCATTAGAATCAAGTCGAAAACTGCCCAAGTTGAATGGAAGGCCCAATGAATGAGTAAGAAACATATGAAATAAAATTTCCTAATGGTATTGAAAATTTCTTCCCTTTTGATGTGATAAGGAACAATGAAAAAGTGAATTGAATTTTAGCACATTTATTATGCTCTAATTTTTTCTTCTGAATATATTGTTGGACTTAATTAATTTTCCTAATACTGTACATTATTAAATAAAATATTATACGTTAATAAAGATTTATGTCATCAAAAAACCTGAATATAGAGTAAGTCTCGTATAAATGGAATATTCTTCAATATAGGTCAAAAAGTGAAAAATTGTCCCAGGGGTAGGAGGCTTTAAACAGCGAAAATAATTTATAAGGGGTTTCTGTGTTCCATTCAAACCCCTCACATTATGTACCTTTTCAATATAAAATTTCGACCCGGCCTAATATATATATATATATATATATATACAGGGTGGGCCGTAAGTTTCCATACATAGGAAAATTTAAACGTTTGTTTTTATGTTTCAGATACCTCTAAGAATATGCGTTTGTAAGATCTTGTTTACTGATGAAGCAAATTTTTACGTCAATGAGAGGTTAATCGGCAAAACATACGTTATTGGAGTAATGCTAACCCTAACTGGCTGAGTCCGACGAAGATGCAAGGTGCCGGTAAAAAGTGATGGTGTGGGCGGGATATGAGGTGACAGAATTATTGGACCAATTTTTGTCAGTGGAAATCTTAATGCCGAAAGGTCTTAACATGTTGCAAGAAGAGATTTTCCCTTCCCTGCTAAACGAGGAAGGTAACTTCCCAGTTACTTCCAGCAAGTGGAGCTCCACCTCATTATGGTCTTCACGTGCGTCGGTATTTGGTCAGCAGTTTCCGGATGCTTGGATTGGTCGGCGTGGTCCTGTGGAGTGGCCTCCCAGATCCCCAGATCTCACCCCCGTTGATTTCTATCTTGGGGGCACTTGAAGGCCATGTGTATCAGGAAAAGATACGAGACATAAATCATCTAAAGGAACGTATCACCAACGCCATTACAAGCATAACGTCAACTGTGCTAATGCGTGTTCATCAACAGTGGGGAACACGTATTGAAATGTGTTTTCAAAACAATGGCAACCATGTAGAGCATATTATATAAATAAAAAGGTTGTCCATAAAAAAATGTTTATTTTTCCTATGTATGGAAACTTACGGCCCACCCTGTATGTATATATATATATATTTATATATTATTATTATATATATATTATATGATGATAAAACCACGAAGGAAAGGAAACACAAAATGGTGCTCAAGCGCTTTCGTCTAATGACATCCTCAGTGTTCCTGAGGATTCATTAGACGAAAGCGCTTGAGCACCATTTTGTGTTTCCTTTCCTTCGTGGTTTTATTCATCATAAATATTTTTCACGTGTTACTTTCGTGAAATAATTTTCATATATATCTATATTATATACAGGGTGTTTCTAAAGTAACCATCTCTTTTGGTGAAATAGGGGGATTTTAAACAATTGTTATATTGGCATAATGTTATGTGCATTGTTATACAAAATTCATGTATTTATAATATTTCAATTGCTTTACACGATTTTTTGTTAATTATTTTATTTTATTTTCAGACCCATATCATTGATGATGAATGTGCAAGAACGGGTTTATGTAGTAACATGCAGGATAAAAGGCATGAAGTGCAATGAAATTAGAGAAAAGTTTGAGAGAAGGTTTCGTATAAACAGGCCCTAGAGACCAGGCTATTCGCGAATTAGTAAACAAATTTATGAGGACTGGATCTGTGCATGACGAGCGTAGATCTGGACGGCCAAGAAATCTCACGAAAGAATCGAATCTGTTCAAGAAGCATTCGAAGAGGATCCACAATTATCGATTCGGAGGGCATCCCACAGATTAGAAATTCCACAAACAACGGTTTACAGAATTCTACGTTATGATTTAAAGAAAAAGCCATACCACATTCAAGTGTTCCACAACTTACAAGAAGAAGATTATCCACGAAGAGCAACAATGTGTCCGAGCTTACAAATATATATATATATTTTCATGTTTTAAAGTGTTTTTTTTATAATTCATATTATTTCGCAAAATAGATGGTTACTTTAGAAAACCCTGTGTGTATATATATATATATATATATATATATATATATATATATATATATATACATTTCTTCAATAATTCAAATAAAAGTATATATTGATATAATGATTATTCAGTAATTCTGTTAATTTGTTGTTTTGTGTAAAATATATAACACAGGCCGTGCCCACATTGGGCTTCCATCATGAAAGAGAGACTTCAGTATTTGCCATAAGTTATTCGAATTATACTGTACATAGTGGATAGTGGATTTAATATACTAGAAGAGTTCTTTGTTCCATGCACGGTCTGTGTGACACACACACACACACACACCACACACACACCACACACACACACACACACACACACACAGTGCAGAAGTTTCAGGCTATCTGGAACTTCACCATGCAATTATAAATAAAAATTCAGTAATTTTACCGATCATAAACCATTCTTTGCTTAAATAAGACTCAAATTATGGCTAGCATTGAAAGACCATGTCTAGAATACGTTTTTAAGTGTAATAACTGCACATAAATAAAATGGAAGTGGATAAGGCAATGAAGCATGAAACCAAGAGCTAGTGGGCCTCGAACCCGGGGCTCTGGATGGATGATCCGGTAGAAGCTCCTACTTTCCCGCTGTATTGCCTTTCCCTTTTCCAAAACATCTTGAAATCGGATGTAACTATCGAATTTTCAGAAAATGTATTTGAATATTTTCCCTAGTTTTACTCGTACGTTGTTAAATGCTTGTTAAAGTTCACAGTAGGGTGATTTTTCAATAAAGGCATTCATATTCTTTTATAAATGTATAGAAGCAAACTTTGAAATATTAATCTGATAAAAGTCAAGTGTTTTGCTGTAGGAAATATTGGGTCGAGGTTTCTTCCCGAAAAACTTTGTTAATCCTTTTTTTCTACGTGTTAGGTATGAATTCCTCTATGAAGTGTCGGACTAACGTTATTCCCTCGACGTGAGATTTAATCGATGAGTAAATTTGGGTTAGGTTAAATTAGGTATCATCATCCCAGTCAGTGTCACTCTCATTTCATTCTACGCCCAAGAGTGGAAAAGTAAAAGAGTTTGAATATCGAAGGAGGCATTTTCAAATCTATCTAATTCCTAATTCATGACATTCTTATTCTTATCTACGGCATTCCCACTTTGGTCCATGTTAGGTTAACTTAGATAAGGTTAGGTTAATGTTAGGAAATATTAGCCCTTCCCATTTGGCGCCTTTACCGCGAATGGAGTAACATTGTTTCTCAAACCAAGGAAAACTTTCCTCAAATGTGGATTTTTCATTTTGTGCATTTTTATTTGCGGATCACGGACGGGGATGGGAATGACGTTGAGTGGGAAGTAATCAGTTAGCTGTTAGATTAGGTTGTTAGTTAACTAGAAAATCTATAGAAAATCTCTGCACGAAATGGGCTAATAAAAGGAAATTAGTAAATCGACGAAGGTTTCTAAGACGGGTGTTCAAAAAATTAATCAAGGAAGATGATGAAGGTGAAGATAAAGATGAAGATCTACAGATCTACAGATCTACAGAAGCTAAGGCTAACAAAGACCCTAAGATCCACTCTAAGGTTAGCCCGAGAGAAAGGAGAGAGTAGGGGGTTAAAAGAAGGGAATAAGGAGTTAAAAACCTATCATTCGTGGGTTAACATTCATTCAGAAAAAGAGAGAGAGACTCGCCATCATCATCTGCCGGCCACTGCCGTCAAGTCGGAAAAATAGTCGAAGAGAATAGGAAAGGGGTGAAAGCTGAAAAGAAGTAAAATAAGAAGGCGTACAAACCATGAAAACACAGTCTTAACTCAAAGAAACACGATCATACCATGCAAACTACAGACACGCAAGTAAAGACAGGATGAGAAGATTATAACAAAAGGTGGGTTAGTTAATGCTACGAGCTACATCTAAGTTCGTGTTAGTCTAATTTTTTTTTAATATAAATTTAACGCTGGCATGTCACAAGCTGGCATCAATCGTCAACAGACTCAAACCTCGACTATCACCCCCAGAACTCCTGTTGCTAATTGTTTTATTATTTTAAACGACGTTAATATTTTTAAAATACCTATCTAAACGGTTTTTAAACATATTAACGCTGGTAGAGTTCACGACGGGCGCGGGAAGATTATTCCATTTATCAATTATTTTAAACGTAAAAAGGTTTTTAGCGATGTTAGTAATGAAACGTCTGCCACGTAATTTAAATCCGTTATTACGAGTATTGTTATTATCGAAAGTGAACAGTTTGAAAAAATTTACGTTATCGATTTTATTAAAGATTTCGAAAACTTCGATAAGCTCCCCCCTTAATCTCCTAGTTTCGAGTGAATGCAAGTCTAACTCTTTAATCCTATCTTCGTAAGACTTGTTGCGAAGTGCCGAAATTAGTTTCGTGGCGCGTCGCTAAACCCTTTCCACCCTATCAATATCCTCACACAAATATGGGCACCAAAACTGAATGACATATTCTACAGTAAGTGAGGCCTGACTAGGGACTTGAAAAGGGGCAATATAATATTCTTCGATTTAAATTCGAAATTACGCGCTATGAAGCCTAACATCCTATTAGCTTTTGCGAAGGACTCCGGGCACTGGTTCCCAACTTTTCAATCCTTAGATACGCATACGCCTAAAGTTACTTCCTCGTCAACGCTCGCTAACTGTCTATTGTTCATCGTGTATGTGTAATTATTGTTACGAGAACCTATATGCAAAACTTTACATTTTTCTATGTTAAATTGCATCTGCCACTTATCCGTCCACTTCATAATCCTATTTACATTGTCTTGGAGCCTATTTCTATTGTCCACGTTAATAACTTTACCGCCTATTTTAGTAACGTCCGCGAATTTTGACACGTTAATGGTCAAGCCTACATCTATGTCGTTAACGTAGATTACGAATAGCAAAGAGCCTAACAATGAACCCTGAGAGACACCGCTACCTCCATCCAGCCACCCCGATTCCCTTCCATTAATAACGACCCTCTGTTTCCTGGCATGAAGCCATTCCTCTAACCATTTAGCTACCTGACCGCGTATACCGTCCGCTTTAACCTTCACAATTAATCTTCTATGCGGAACTGTATCGAACGCTTTTTTAACGTCTAAATAAATAACGTCAGCCGTTCTATACCTATCGTATTCGCGCACAATTTCGCTATAAAACTCTAACAAATTAGTTAAACAAGATTCATGGCGTCGAAACCCATGCTGACTATTATTAATCAAATCGCGACTTTACGATCCCTTACGATCCCTAACTACGGATTCCAAAAGTTTATCGACAATTGACGTTAAGCTAATAGGCCTATAATTGCTACCTACTGTGCGGTCGCCTTTTTTAAAAATGGGCGTAACGTTAGCTAATTTGAAGTCTTCAGGAATAATCCCCGCTTCCAGTGACTTATTAAAAATTTTTGTTAAGGGGCCTACGATAACGTCTTTAAAATCTTTCAAATGTCTAGGATAAAGCGCGTCAGGGCCTGGAGCCTTGCTAACTTTTAGCTTATTAATATAATGCGCAATCTCACCCTCGTAAACAGTTATTTCATTCAAAATAGTTTCGCTACTAAATGGAACGATATCATCCACGTCGGGGACATTATTTACGTCTTCTACGCTACGGTAAAAAATGTCGCAAAAAAAGTTGTTAAAAATACCCACCATCGCATGAGCGTCGGAAGCCAAAGCGCCGTTAGCGTCCACTAGAGGGCCTATGTTGTCTTTTATCGGCTTACGATTATTGACGTAGTAAAAAAACTTTTTCGGATTATTTTTACTATCCGCAGCTACAAGTATCTTAAGATTACGCTTAGCATTCCTAATAGACCTTTTAACCTGACGTCTAAGCTCGATATATCTATTAAAGTTAGCTACTGTGCCATTGCGCTTAAGTCTATACGCTCTGTTACGCTCGTTTATGAACTCACCTATTTCCCTAGTCCACCACTTGAGTCTACCATGATTACTAGCTCGCTTGGGCCTGCGCGGAATAAACACCCTTTCGATATTCAAAAAACTTTCTTTAAATGCCTCCCAATGAAAATTTGCGTCATTACCCGTAAATAAATTATCCCAGTCCACTACTCTCATCCTATCCGCAAAACTATCAAAATTAGCCCTACGAAAATCAGGGACTTCTATTACGTTACTATCATTACTGTTTTCTATCAATAGCTTAAACCTAATAATTTGGTGATCACTACATCCCAAACTCTCACCTACTTCCAAACCTTCGACTATATTCTCGTCGTTCGTCATCACCACGTCTAAAATATTGTCATCGCGCGTTGGTTCGGTAACCATCTGTCGTAAAAAATTATCTTCCATGAACTCAATCAGTCTCAAACCCTCATCATTACCAGTAAAAGTTTCGTAATTAAAGTTAGGGCAGTTAAAGTCTCCGACAACTACACTATCCCGATTATTAATAAAGTTACCAAGAAGTGTGTAAAATGTAGTATTGGTATCGAGGGGTTGAACGGAAAGTCTATAAACAACAACGAAATTAAAGCTAATACTACGCGCCCTAACTTCAACGCATATCGCATTAATTGCTGCCGGAAAATCTACCTTAACCTCGATAGCTCTAAGGGAATTACGAATATGATGATGATGATGAGCGTGGAAGACCATCAAAGCTATCAGCATCTGATATTACAGTAGATACATGAATATAGATCAGTAAAGCCCAGTGATGTAGTCGAGACCACTATAGCGGAGACCGAGACCGAGACCGAGACTAGAAAAAAGATCTTGAGACCGCTCTCGAGTCCTACATCACTGGTAAAGACATAAATCTATACAGGAAAATGATGTACATGTATTAAAAAATCAAAATTAATATTTTTTATAGAAAAATAGTTAAAAATTTCTGTATTCGTCAAGCTTAATTATGTTTGAATTTGTCATACGAATATTTTCAGAGAAGTAGTTTTATTTCAGTATGACTTTTTCCTAAATGCATCAATATATTTATAGTGGGAATGGAAGGGGATTTACTCAACATTTTTTTTTTATTTCGAATACAGTAAACATTCATTTCTTATATGATAAAAATCGTTATTTTTATTTAACATATATTAAGATCGCTCTGAAAATATTACATTTATTTTCCTATTCATAATATCTAACGTTGGTTAACCTTGGTTTAGCTTCCGCCTGAATTGTTTATTCTGACGAAGGTCAAGCTTGTCATTCCACCTTAGACCTACAGTTTAACGTGGAATCCGACCCACGTCCCACCAGCAGCCCAGCGTCTTAACCACTGGGCTACCCAGGGTACCCATTTATCTACCAACCAATTCTTATTGTGTGGAAGGATGAACAGCTGGGTTTGCTGCGCGCCGGCTGCTGTCACCGGGTCTCGATCTCGGACCCCGATGGATTCGTAGTCAGCGATGCTAACCACTACACCACCGAGTAGTGCAATTCATACCTTTTCTATTTCTCCTAGAACAACCGTGTCCAACCATGTTTGGAGAACTGAGCTACTCTTAAACTTTGGCCAGGAAGAATGATCTATCTAGTCCCACTCGTCCGTAACGGCTTCCTACCATCCCATCTCCACCTTTTCCCACTTCCATACTCTACAATTACACTCGTGTTCCACCTCATTATTTTTACTATACTAAATTGTAAAAAGAGATGAAACTGCAAAATTGCGTTGACATTTTTTTTTTTTTTACGATTATTTTCGAGTTACTGCAGTTTGGCGGAAATGCCCATTTCTGCCTCGCGATCGACCGGTTCGGCGCCCGTGAGACCAAGATGTTATCGTATTTTGTTCGAGTCAACTTGTCAACTTACGCATGGCAAAAGTTGTGCAGCAACTGTGATAACACCTCTAACCAAAAGCTCACTGAAATTCCATGTCGATTATCATCTTTATGTTGGCACAAGAACGAAATAAAAGAATTAATTCACACTTTCTGAAACGATGATTTTGGTTAACCTTGGTTTTGTTCCCGCCCCAATTCTTAAGTCTGACGAAGATCGAGCTCGTCACTTCATCCTAGACCCACAGTTTAACGTGGAATCCGAACGACGCCCCACTACGGCCGGTCAGAAATTACAAAGTCCTCGCGACCTCCCTATCAGCAGCAGCAGCAGCACAGCGTCTTAACTACTAGGCTACCCATTTATTTACTAACCAATTTTTTTTATTATGTGGAAGGATGAAGAGCGGGGTTTTGCTGCGCGCCGCGCCACCGGGTCTCGATCCCGGGGCCGATTGATTCGTAGTCAGCGATGCTAACCATTACAGCACTGAGGCGCAGTTTGGTCGGCTTATTAATATCAGATTCTTCAGTATTGAAATTCATTTAGTAAGAATAACTAAAAAGTATGATAATTGGAAATATTACAATGCCGTGAAATACTCTGAAGAGGAGGAACACCTAATATTGTCCATATTAAAATGAACATAAGAGAGATTTAATTTAAATTATACGTTTCTTAAATAAGAAATGTAAATATGAGTTTGAATTCGTACTTATTACAATAAATATGAGTTTTTAAAATAGGTATCTTAAGCTTTTCTAAATACAGTTATATGTCACACTTTCAAAACTGTGAAGTTAGCCTTGAATCCATTTCGCATTTACGGGAAAGTGGAAATATAAAATATTATACAGTAATTATGCGTCATGTACTGAAATATACGAGGACATTTGATTCTAATCTGCAAATTTTTTACAAGCCAGTGTCCCAGTTAGCCCATCTACAATACAGTTAGACGAACATTCGAACATTACACCTGGAATGGTAAAAGGGTGTGTTACAGTGAGTTTTAACAAATGTTAATCTATTTTGTCTACAGACGCAATTATCATACATTCAGTCTCCATACTTACAACGAATGCATAATTCGAAGGAGAAAGCGTTACGGAGTTACAGTTACAGGCTAACAAAGACCCTAAGATCCACTCTAGGCTAGTAGAAGGAAGGAAGTAGAAAAGTCAGAAATAGCAATAAAAAAAGAACACTGAAAACTTGTACCATGCTTACACTTATAGACTTGTAAAGCTTCTACACAGGAATAGTAGTAATAGTGAAGTATAGAACAGACAAGGCTCTCTTCCTCCTCAGCCAGCCACTGCTGACAGAAAATAGTGGTGAAAGAAGATTTATAGAAAAGTAAAAAAAAGTATAATGAAAAGAATAGCTTCAGAGTTCACTTACACTTATGCGTACACTTATTTCGTGTACTCAGTTACGCATTAGACGACAGCGGAAAATAAAGGATAACATGAATATTAAATTACTAATCTAATCTACACCATACATTTTTTAAGGATTTTTTTTTATTTATATATTATGAGAGAGCATTTCACCCGTTCTACTTTCTTCTTAATGAAACAAAATTTCTCTTACCGATTATATCAGTAAAAATTCCGATTTCTCACGGAACGCATCATGATTTGAACCAAGTATGACAGAACATCATTTTCAAGTACCCTATTTTCAAATTCACCATAAACTACCACACCTAAAATCGTTTAAAACCTCGCCAGAAAGTCCTTAACATCTATCACCGACCTTCGTATGAAAATCTATTATTTCCCTCATTATAAAACCCGCATTCTTCGTCGAATTTCTTTCATTTCAGGATTCCTTATCCTAGCTCCAGTACCAAAGGTTTTAGTAAAGTATTTTCAAAGGATCTACGATTGCACCATCACTTTGTATTTTCTTTCGCGATTTACGCATCCTTTTACAGCACTTTATGATAGGTGTTATTTCATGAATACCATGTTACATCAAATATAACGATGTTTTAAAAACGCATTTAAAAAATCTCGCAGGACTTCAATGATAAACAGTTTAAGAGTCCCGCACGAATACAGTCGTATCCAATTTCGGCTCGCACTTAATATTTGTAATTCTTTTTAAAGTTTCAGGAATCTCCAAAGATATTAAGTTTTCTTCACGCCATCTTGGTTCCAGCTTGTCGACTATAGGCTTTTCCTCTACACTACCATCAATCCATTTTCATTACGAAACCTTGCCCTAAAAAACTAACTATTTCCTCGCAACATTACCAACGCCATATATCGGTGATTATCAATATTTTCTGGCTCAAGGCACCCCAATGCCATCCGTTCTTTCGCGGCACCACAGAGGATTTTCGTCTTCTTCCGTTCAACATCTAGTTCACCCCTTCCACTTCAAACTGAGCCTATACACTTTCCGTACGGACGGAATAAATCGAGATGATTTTGTTTCATTTGAAATGTCCATATTTTCAGTAACTTTTCAATTTTCAAATACTTATTTTCGTAATTTTCGTGAAATTTCACGGCGCTCTTCGAGAAACACTGCCTTATATAATTACTGATCTCTTCGTTTAACGCTTTCTCCCAATTTTTCTCCAAAAATGTTTTGCATTTTTGTTCCGAATCTCTCCACTTTCCATACCTCGTTCAGAACTATTTTTGAAATACTACTCGATTCATCTTCTCCAATTCAAGTAATCGTCATTTTATTCCCAATTCCTCTCATACCAAAAAACTTGTGCCTGACTACGCGATGCATTTTTTTTTTTAACTATTTTTATTCCCTTCAGGGACAATCTGTTTATTTTTACGCTCGCTTAAGTGTACTATTTCTTCTGAAGCTTTTACAAGTGTATTTCACAGACGTTTGTGCGTGCGCGTGTGTGTGTGTGTGTGTGTGTGTGTGTGTGTGTGTGTGTTGTGTGTATATATAGTTCATTATCACAGTCTATCCTATTTTCCTTGAATTTTTTAACTATTATTTTCCTATTAATCTATTTTCATACATCCGCAACTTCTGTTGTAGACAAAGCTTTATTTCCACTGACAAATGACCTGATCAATATAAATTGTACGAACCTTACATAAATTTAATAACGATTTTCCTTTACTGTATAATCTCTCAGTATCAAAAGAAAACAGATGACTTTCTCCCATTAAATCGGTTAACTTTTCGAACCCCAATCGAAATATATTGTAAGCAACTGATTAAAACTGTCTTTATTGGAGTCAATTTGCTTAATGCTTACAAATATCCGGGTTAAGTTGGTATACAACTCAAACCAATATAAACAGAAGCAATCACTTAAATCCCAACTGAGGTTAAAACAATAAAATTCTCTCTTCATACTTAGCTCTTC
This sequence comes from Bathynomus jamesi, assembly GCA_023014485.1. Taxonomy (NCBI): domain Eukaryota; kingdom Metazoa; phylum Arthropoda; class Malacostraca; order Isopoda; family Cirolanidae; genus Bathynomus; species Bathynomus jamesi. Next base: position 619,430 of record JAJOZX010000697.1, on the reverse strand, counting down.
TGATTCAAAAAAGTGTGTGTGTGTGTGTGTGTGTGTGTGTGTGTGTGTGTGTGTGTGTGTGTGTGTGTGTGTGTGCCACGCAAACACACAAAAACATGCCAATCCACCGTTCGGTCTTCTAGTAATTATTGTACCTTCATTAGAAAATACTGTTTCCACTCCGGTACGTGAGCAGATCATAAACGCTATCTTGTAGTTCAAGACTGATTGATAGTCTGGGCTTGATAAAAAGTAAAATTATAAACAACAAAATGTCCAGTAAGAACTTTATTATAAAACCATGCTTAAAGTTTTTTTAAATGACTTTTTAACCAAACTTTCGACCACATGGTCAGCTTTAAGTAATCGTCTGTTTACCCTTTAAGAGGCAGATTAGCACTGGAGTATTTTGTTTTTGCTAATGCCAAACGATTTTATTCAGCTCTGCGGAAGGCGTCTGGGCTTGAAAGCGTAAAGAGCAAAAGGGTCTTCTTTTTTTCCGCTGAAACCGTTGCTCCTGAGAATTATACCTGCAATTCTATTTTTCTATTTCTATAATGAACACAAGTCAGTTTTGAAAGAATCCCCACACTAAAATAAACTCCCTTACAAGACAAATATATTTTCTTATATACAATGCACTTAAATCCCGATGGAACAATGTCTGGGTAGTAAAGTTTTACCTGAAAAATGCATTTATTAAAATGGGTGACCATGAAGTTGTTATATATACACAGGGGTTGGACAGTAATGGAAACACTCGTATTTTCGGTGCTGTATTTTCTGATATCATTAATGGCGTTATGTACTTTATTAAATTAATATATAACTACATATAATATTGAGAACATCTTCTACTTTAATACGTTCAAATTGGTTTTTCATGTTCTTTTAAAATAAATAAAAATATAGCGCTTAGAAAAGATGTTACTGCCTGTGAAAGGAGCATGATAGTGGAAGCCCGTTTGGTTGGTGTTTCAGTAATAAAAGTCACATAATTGCTCCTGTATCTCGAGGAAGAGTCCTCAAGGTTATGAATACATGCAAATATAATAAAAAAAGAACATCAAATAAGGAATATAGTGAGCGTAAAGCAACACTGACAAAATGCGACAGAAGAACCTTATATGATAATTATGAGCTGTGAAGAATCAATCAAAGACTATTGCATCAAAACATTTTTGTTCAAAATTTAGCAATAGTCCGCAAAGACCAGTGTCAGTCATAACTATGTTATGGGAATTGTAGTAAAGCCTATTTTAACACCAACCAGTACCAAAGTTATAATGAATTTGGAGTTGGGGAGAATAATGGGAACAATTCTGTGCTTATGTGTAGTAGTTTTTTTTTTATTTCTTTCATGTATTCATAACTATGGGACTGTTCCTCAAGGTGCAGGGACAATCACGCGACTTTCAATATTGAGATAGCAACCAAACGGGCTCCTACTATCATGCCCCTTTCGCAGGCAGTAACATTTTTTCCAAGCGCCATATTTTTATTTATTCTACAAGAATATGAAAAACCAATATGAACATATTAAAATAGACGATGTTCTCAATATTATATGCAGTTACATATTAATTTAATAAAGTACATAACGCCATTAATGATATCAGAAAATACAGCACCGAAAATGCGAGTGTTTCCATTATTCTGTCCAATCCCTGTGTATATATAGTCTCCTATAATAAATGGGGATTTGGGAGCTAGGACACGTGACGCAATCCTCTTAAAGCAAAGTAAGTAAAAACTTCGCAACTAAACGCGTCAGCTGATTATTACTCATTCTAATGAACAGAAAGAGTGGAAAAATATTCTTGTGTACACTTTCGAATTTGCAACAACTCTTCAAGGAATGTAAATACGAAGTAAAAGAATTCAACAAATATGACCAGTTTATATATAATTTGAAGTAAACCTTACAGTATGGAATGGCTTAGGATTTCCGGTTAAGTGATAATCCTCTAGTGACTTTGCTTTCATATACCAACAGGTATCATCATCTAATTTAAGGTTTGAATTAACGGAGAAATTATCTATATTTTATTAAAAATGCGTTCCACTATACTGACATTAATTCCGTTTATACAATTAATTAAATATTTCTGACTATTCTATTGTATATAATTCCGTGTATATAATATTGTAATAATATAACATTGTATATAATTAAGAATTTCTAACTTTTCTATTGTTTGTATATATATAAATTATATATATATATATAACTAAAGTTATTTCGATTTAAAATGGTACAAATCTACCGATGACGTGTTATACATTTGACCTTCACACATAAATGTTAATGATTTCTTACAGAATGTAAATAATTTAATTTTGTCTATAAACTTCACAATCGAGATAGTAAAAGAAAAATGTACCGTATTTCTTTTTTAGACATATTAATTATACGCGAAGCCGAAAACTTCTCTAAATCTGAAACATGGAGAAAATTTGTAAAATTATAATTCGTACGTTCATTTTTATTTTCTTATCATCGCGGCGTCTCCGTGAAAATATCTATTATAGTGATTCAAAAATCCTGCCTCATAAATAACTATAAAATAAATACGTACGAGGCAGGATTTTGAATAACACTAGATTTACTTCAACATTTCTCAGAACCTTTAAGATAGTTCTGAATTCTTAAATAATAAATTTGCTTATATTTTTAATACAGCTAATACAGCGTAGTTATCAAAGACAAACAATGATCAGAGAGGAGCCAGATACTGGCAAAGCGCTTAGGTCAACTAATGCGGCCCATTGCACTAATTTCAATGTTATTTCTAGCAGCGCCATCGGAAATCGAACCACCACGCCCACTGCGCTTTCCTTATCGGCAACGGTATTATCCACCGAGCCACGGGCGCTGGCTTATCCTTTATAATATGGTACAAAACGGAATTAAAAAGTTCCCTTTCCATTATCAAAACGCGTATCATTCTGTCATTTCTTTCAACCCTCCTTGTCATATTATTTTCCCTTGATAACAAAAGAAGGGGCAATAAAGTAGGGGCCGGGGTTTTGGATGGCGTGATCAGTAGGAGCGCTAACTCTAAATCGGCGTAACGCGTGTTCGAGTCCCACCAGCTCCAAGTTTTCTCACTTCACTGACTTTTCTATCTCCATCTTATTTGATTATGGTCGTTGCACATAAAATGCATTTTTTCTATATATATATATATATATATATATATATATATATTATATATATAATTATATTATATATATATATATATATATATATTATATATATACCTACAAGAATTATATTGCCCTTAAACTATCCTTTTATATTATCCTCGTATGTATTCGCTTCACTTTAGATTTTGGTTTATCAGTTTCATTCGTAAACCATTTGAAAAAATTTTCATTTATCGACTTTATACTTCTCTCCTAACTTCTCCCTTTTAAAAACTTTTATCTTTACTGATCGTCTTTAAACCTTCAGAGGAATATTTGAACTAAGTGCATCTTTTATTTAAAGTTACACGATCTTTAATATTTTACTCTCAAAAACATGATCAGTTGCCATTTATAAGCTTTTCATCACAGGAATTATTTTTTATGAAATTAATTTCAAATAACATTTGTGTATATGCTATGTACTCACTAGACCATATATATATATATATATATATATATATATATATATATATATATATATATATATATATATATATATATATATATATATATATTCTTGCTCTTTCTGGCACCTAGCCAAAAATCTCTCCAGCAATTTTACTACAGTACTTCTTTCCTTTCTCTTTTCCATTCTGACGACTCAGGTGAGTCTCTTCTTCTGATACATTTTCGCCTCCAACTCAACATTGGAAAATTCCGGTGCTGTTCCTCCATCTTTTCTTCCCTCTGACTTAATTATGAGAGAAATCGAAATCTCTTCCAAAGTGGTTTATTCTGCCATGCCTGGTCTCAACTCTAAGAAGGCGTACGGTCCTGATGGGGTCCCTACTGTTGTTCTCAGAACTGTGCTTCTGTGCTGACATACTGCCTAGGCAAACCCTTTCGTCTTTGTCTTTCATTTGGTCATCTTCCTTCATGCTGGAAGTTCGCTCTCATTCACTGACCCAAAGGTGACCGCTCTCAACCGTCCAACTGACTCGATCCCTTGTCTTTCCAAAGTTTTTAATTCTATCCTTAATAGGAAGATTCTTAGACACCTCTCTCCTCACAATCTTTTTTCAGATGGTCAGTATGGGTTCCGCAAGGGACGCTCTACTGGCGATCTTCTTGTATATCTCTCGGACTCTAGATCATTCTTCTTTTGGGATTTCGGTGAAACCTTTGCTATACTATTGCGCTAGATATATCAAGAGTTTTTGATAGTCTGGCACAAACCTTTAATTTCCAAACTGCCTAACTTCGGTTTTCATCCTTCTGTCTGTGCCTTCAACTCTGATTTCCTTTCTGGCTGATCTACAGCTGCGGGTGTTGATGGCCATTGTTTTTCTAAAGCTATTAATAGTGGTGATCCTCAGGGTTCTGTCCTGCCATCCACTCCACTCTGTTTTTTACTTAACAACCATCTTTTAAGTCACACTTCCTGTCCTAACCATTCCTATGCTGATGATTCTACCCTTCAATTCTCCACCTGCTTTATAAAGCATCCTCTCAACAGTCACTTAATGCTTCGCGTGAAACGGCTATGGAGCACCTGGCCTCTGATATTTCTAATATCTCGGATTGGGGCAGAGAAAACCTTGTGATTTTCAATGCCTGAAAAACCCAGTTCCTTCATCTGTCTATTCGTCACAATCTTCCACACGACTATCCCCTTATCTCCAACTCAACTCAATCTTCCCTCTTCTCATAACATTCTTTGCGTTTCCTTTTTGTCGTGGTTTTTCCTAGAAAGATCACATATACTCTCTTTCCAAAACAGCTTCCAAGAGGTTAGATCTGCTGTACCGCCTCCGCAATTTTTTCACCTCCACTCAGTTGATGTCTCTATATAGGGGTCTTGTCCGCTCCTGTATGGCGTACACTTCTCATATGTAGGGTGGCTCAACCCACACAGCTCTACTTGACCAGATGGAATTCAAGGTTTTTCGTCTCGTCAATTCCCCACCTCTTACTGATTGTCCTCAACCCCTCTCTATTCGCTGCAATGTTACCTCACTCTCTCTTTACTATTGTTATTATAACAAACACTGCTCTTCTGAACTCTCTAACTGCATACCTCCTCCTTTAAGGAGAGCACGCAGTACCAGACTTTCGACACATTCTAGTTCCTTTTCAGTCCAATACTCTAACGCAAGGGTTAATCGGTATTTTTAATCTTTCATCCACTCAACCGGTCACCTCTGGAACAACCTTTCTCAACCCATCTTTTCCCCCGTCTATGACCTCCAATCTTTCAAACGCAGTGTCCAGGTATATCGAAAACCCTGGCCCTTTATTTCGGCTCTCTCCTTCTCCTTTTATAGTGCGGGTTGGGGGGGAGGGGAGACATTTTTGCGGGAGCTCGCCCTTGGCTCCTTCTTCCTGCCAAAAAAAAAGAGCATATATATATATATATATATATATATATATATATATATATATATATATATAATATATATGATACACACAGACCGTGCATGGAACAAGGAACTCTTCTGGGATAATTAAATCCACTATAGTCCGAATAAGTAATGGTAAATGACAAATACCATAATTTTTCTTTTTCATGATGCAAGCCCGACGTGGGCAACGGGTCTCTCGCAAAGAGGTCCCATAAATATAGCTTCCCTCACCAGCTATCTGCAAAGCAGACAGGATCCAGCTTTGGGACATGGATCTAGGGTTTAAAGCAGCCTAGCCCCACTACATTTAGAACCTCAATATAAGTAAAAGACTCGTTGCATTCACGTCGGATTGAATAAATCAAAGAAAAAGGGGTAACTATTATATTTTTAGCCAAAACCAAAACTTAAACCTCAACTGGCAGAATTGAGCGTCCACTTTTCAAGGCACATAACATGTCCGTTTCATGATGGGAATGAACTCAGAATGGTTCCCTGAGTATTTTATGATACATTTTATGATGTCCCATCATGAAACGGACATGTTATGTGCCTTGAAAAGTGGACGCTCAATTCTGCCAGTTGAGGTTTGTTTTGGTTTTTGGCTAAAAATATAATAGTTACCCTTTTTTCTTTGATTTATTCAATCCGACGTGAATGCAACGAGTCTTTTACTTATAGTGAGGTTCTAAATGTAGTGGGGCTAGGCTGCTTTAAACCCTAGATCCATGTCCCAAAGCTGGATCCTGTCTGCTTTGCAGATAGCTGGTGAGGGAAGCTATATTTATGGGACCTCTTTGCGAGAGACCCGTTGACCACGTCGGGCTTGCATCATGAAAAAGAAAAACTATGGTATTTGTCATTTACCATTACTTATTCGGACTATAGTGGATTTAATTATCCCAGAAGAGTTCCTTGTTCTATGCACGGTCCGTGTGTATCATAAAATACTCAGGGAACCATTCTGAGTTCATTCCCATCATGAAACGGACATGTTATGTGCCTTGAAAAGTGGACGCTCAATTCTGCCAGTTGAGGTTTAAGTTTTGGTTTTGGCTAAAAATATAATAGTTACCCCTTTTTCTTTGATTTATTCAATCCGACGTGAATGCAACGAGTCTTTTACTTATATTGAGGTTCTAAATGTAGTGGGGCTAGGCTGCTTTAAACCCTAGATCCATGTCCCAAAGCTGGATCCTGTCTGCTTTGCAGATAGCTGGTGAGGGAAGCTATATTTATGGGACCTCTTTGCGAGAGACCCGTTGCCCACGTCGGGCTTGCATCATGAAAAAGAAAAACTATGGTATTTGTCATTTACCATTACTTATTCGGACTATAGTGGATTTAATTATCCCAGAAGAGTTCCTTGTTCCATGCACGGTCTGTGTGTATCATAAAATACTCAGGGAACCATTCTGAGTTCATTCCCATATATATATAAATATTGCTTCGTTAAGTTTACTAACGTCCAAATTTTGTGTAACTATAGGTAACATGGCGAAAAGGCCTCCATTGCGATGGGAGATATTTTTTATGAATCATTTAGAGACTTAATCTTATAGTTTTGGATTCTACAGATTCATTTCAAGGAGACTGAACATCATGCTTTCTCTCCTATTCTCGGTTTGAAAGATCTCTCACAAGCAATAGAAGCTCATTGGGTAACAGTTTTATTATACACGAAATGAAGCCACTGAGGTCGGGAGTTCGACTCCCGATGGTGCTGGTAATAATAACGGAGAGTTAAAGCAATGGGCAGCATTAACTGGTCTGAGCGCTGTGCCACTTTCTGACCCTCTTCCCTCATTATCATCTCTCTTTACTACGACTCCTCTTCAAATACTATCAGCTCCTGCCGGTTAATCGCTTCATAATACAATACACAAATCCCTCAATCAGTCCGCAGTGTATAATCCTCTTGGCTAAATTAACAGAATAAACACCATAATAAATTCACATTTCACAGGTTATGCTCAAGTTGTAAAAGTTCAGTGAACGTCAACTGTAAACAAACAGTGCTTTGAACTTGAAAGGAAACCAAGATTTAAGTATGCACGAAAAATTATTCCAACTTTTTTTTTTTTAATTATACCAGTTTTATACGACTCATTTTCAAAACAAAATTTTATTTAAATGTTTTAAGTTATGGAGATAGATACACAAATAGATAAGATGTACCAAAATAGAATTCATATATTTATTCTACATCGTAATATCACTAAGACTTGTAAAATACTTTGCATGAGTAGAAATTGTAAAATTATGTAAAATTTAGATATAAAAACTTATTTAAAATTTTTTGTTATCTTTTACATTCAAGATTTTTGTGAATTAAATGTTAGTGCAAATATTTAATCTATTTTTTCTTCATCAGCATTGAACAAATTTTGAACTCCAACTTCTATTAAAAGAAGCATTCTGGAGATGCATGGTACTGTAGACACAAGGCAGTGTTTCCCAACTGGGGTGCGCGAAATTTCATTAAAAATGACAGAAGTAAGTAACTGAAATTGAAAAGTTACTGAAGATACGAAATTTTCAAATGAAACAAAACGTTTATTACGCGGCATACGGAAACTGTATAACCTCAGTTTGAAGTTACTTGGTGTTGGAGAAGGGTCGAGAAGACTGGATGTTGGACAGCGTGCAGGGAAAAAAGAACAGATGGCAGTGGGGTACCATGAGGCAAGAAAGGTTGGGAACCACTGATATAAGGTATGACTTATTGGGAACTGGGAAGCGTGGCAGACGTTGCAGAGATTCTGGTGGCGCCCGCAAGACTCGAGAATCGCTGTCAGAATTTCGACAATGCAAAACAAACTGCATGCCTTAATTGCATGGAAATGGTCAATTTTAGTTCTGTGAAGCCTTTTCTACTTATGACACCCCCCACTCCCGAAGGCAAGAATTAAGTCAATCAACCAAATATGGTATTTTCCATACCGTGCGACACTGAACTGTTACGAATTCTTATAACGTGTTTGGAATTAAAACCATTGCATTCACTCAAACAATTTCCTTTAAACCAAACTTTAGGAAAAAACATGATAAAAAACATAAACCCTATTTTTTTATAAACATTTTTAGTGTTTTGACATACTTGGCAACTTACGGACTTTGTATACGAAAAAGCGTTTTAAAATATATGATTTTTCATCTATTGTAAATAAAGCAAGACACTGAGAATGGTAAAATATGGTCCAAAGTGCCAGAAAGGGAAATAGTGCCAAATTTCCGATTTGAGAAAGGATTAATGACCAAATCCTCGGAAAATAAAAGAAACTAATTTAACCTAATACAATCTAACCTAGCCTAATAATCAGTAAGGAGGGCCACGAACTAGCACAGTACAGCGCTCAAGCCAGACTAATGCACCCCATTGTGCTAACTCCTGGATTATTATTATTATTATTATTATCATCACTATCAGCGCCATTGTGAGTCAAACCCCGACTCGATGTTTTCGCTTCACTCATGAACTACAGACGCTGGCAATCTAACCTAATCTTGATTGCTTTATTCTTTCTTCGACACTAATTTACAAGAAACGAAACTACTTCTAATTCAATAGCCTCGTTAGTACGTTGACCCTCTATGTATTTGCCAATGATGCTGCGAGCTGCTCATACCCTGAATAGGTGTACAGATGGAGCGGTGCCTTGCGTAAAGCAGCGAAACCTTTCTCCTGACTCACACTAAAGCTATTACCACGTGTATTTCGAGTACTGAATATATATATATATATATATATATATATATATATATATATATATATATATATATATATATAATAAAACGTACGATATACAAATGTGTATATCATTATATAAGGTGGTGTAACAAAGGCAGACATTTTGTATGCCTCAACACAAGAAGGCTTTGATAACGTGAGACCAGCAAAGACACTCGTCTCTTTCATGGACGAATTGCGGACGAAAAAGAAGCGTTTGGTAGTCATCACAACCAACCTTCTTTTCAGGAAGAGTAAATTAATCTATATGACGTAATCGAAGTCAAAAAGCTCAACTATTATTATTAGTTTGGTACAATTTTCTATTCATATATTTATACGAACTATATATATATATATATATATAATACTTCCTACGACCTGGATATACCTCCTATTTATTACTTTTAGGGAACACCTTTGATGTTAATGTGTCTCATCTCAAGTTAGACAGGAAATGGAGAAGAATTTCGTGAATCCCGTTCGAATATTTTCATTTGAATTTACTTTCAAAATTTGATACGAACGTTTCCTAAAAACTAAAATCGTAAGTCAACCAATCGGACGCACTTTTTGAGATTACGAAAAGAAAAGACGAGTACTACTTTTAGTGTGGAAGTTCCCAGTTCGTAAATGGGATATAGTAAGTCTTATTACTGAGAAACGCGTCACTTAGTTCACTGCAAATTTCAAGGTTGCATTCGGCTTAAACGAAAGAAACGCATGAATCATTATAGTAAAACTGCAACAGAGAGAGAGAGAGAGAGAGAGAGAGAGAGAGAGAGAGAGAGAGAGAGATTACAAGGAAAAGTAGTACCTCAAAAGGCCTTGCGGCACATACCGAGGAGGTACCAATGGCAACGGGTGCCAGGGAAAAATTCTGTTACCCTCAAATAGTGCGCAAGATTTGGTCAACCCTTTCCTTGAACAGATCCACAGAAGAACTGTTCACAACTTCTGAAGGTAGCCTGTTCCACGTGTCACAGATCTTATACGTAAGGTAATTCCGACACACACTAGTCCTAAACCGTTTCAAATCCAACTTCCAACCATTGTTGCGAGTTGGGTTATCATTTAAACTAAACATGCTTCTAAAATCGACATTGTTGAACCCGCGTAAGAACTTGAAAACCTCGATCAGTTCTCCGAGTTTCCAGCGAGAACAAATTCAGGGCGCGTAAACGTCGATTGTGGCCCATATGCTTAACGGAAGGGATTAACTTTGTGGCCCTCGCCTGCACTCGCTCCAGCCTCTCAATATCTTTCCTGAGGTTGGGCGACCAGAACTGCACAGCATACTCCAGGTGCGGCCGAACCAGGGAATTGTACAGAGAGAGCACAATCTCCTTGTTCCGAAACTGAAATTGCCTCCTGATATAACCCAACAGCTTCTGGGCTTTCTTTTCCATCTCTACGCACTGTTTCGTAAACTTAAGGTCGCTGCTAATTAGCACACCCAAGTCCTTTTCTAAATCAGTCGCCTCGATATTACTCCCCAACATCGAGTAGTCCGACTTGGGATTGGCGTAGCCAATGTGTATCACCTTGCACTTACCCAAGTTAAACGGCATTTGCCATTTTTCGGACCACTCTCCTATCCTACGTAGGTCCACACGCAGCTGCTCTATCGCCTCGGGCGTCCCAACATTGGCCCCAAGCTTTGTGTCATCAGCGAATTTGGCGATCCTACTGACGATGCCACCGTCGATATCATTTATGTAAATGATAAACAACAGTGGCCCTAAAACGGAACCCTGAGGAACCCCACTAGTGACCGAGGCCCAACCCGAACTAGCACCCTTTAATTACAACCCTCTGCCGCCTATTCTTCAGCCAGTTTTCAATCCACCTACCTACTTCCCCACCAATACCCAGTGCGCGCACTTTGGCCATTAGCCGGCGGTGAGTACCTTATCAAAGGCTTTCTCAGAGTCGAGATAAAGTATATCAATCGCCCTACTCTTATCATACTCACTCAACATGACGTGGAAAAACTCGAGCAAGTTGGTGAGACACGACCTATGCCGTCTAAACCCATGTTGGGAGTCCCCAAGCAGCTTGTAGGAATCCAAATGGTCAACGATCCTATCCGCTATTATCCCCTCTAATAATTTACCTACAACTGAAGTGAGACTAATGGGACGATAGTTTTCTGGACTTTCGTGATCCCCTTTCTTAAAGATAGGGGTCACGTTGGCTTCCCTCCAGTCACCAGGCACCTGGCCCGTCTCCAACGATTTGTTGAAGACTGTAGCCAGGTGGGGAGCCACCTGGTCGCGCACCTCCCGCAACACTGGGGAGAAACTGGTCTGGCCCAGGAGCCTTAAACGCGCTGTTTGTCTATTCTATCGGCAACGACTGTCGCGGTACATCGAACACTATCCACGCCAGCACCTTCGTGCCTGACGCCTGGCTCGGGGATGACGCGGGTGTCCTCCCTGGTGAACACTCCCGCAAAGTACTCATTAAGCACATTAGCGATGTCCGCGTCGGAGGTCCGCAGAATGCCGCTTCGGTCCTTTAACGGACCTATCATACTTCTAATGGGCTTTCTACTATTAACATAACTGAAGAACTCCTTAGAGTTCCCCTTGCAGAGGCTTGCCACCCGTAGTTCTTCGTTACGTTTCGCTAGCCTAACCTTCGCCTTCACTTCCCTACACAGGCGGACATACGTTTCAGTGTTCTCATGGGAACGATTGGCCTTCGCCCTCCTATACGCTACTTTCCTATTTCGGATAGCGGAAGCGATGTCACGACTGAACCACTTAGGCTGCGTTGAAGCAGGGGTGACCGGTTTTGAGGGTATGGCAGCAGACTGCAGCACCATAAACTCGTCCCGGAATGCACTCCACACTCCCTCAACATCGCCGCCGACCTCTAACCCCATCTCACCTACGCTATCCCGGAGCCTAACAAAGTCCGCCCGCCGTAGATCGAGCTTACTGCCTCTCGAGTTACTACGCTTCACTCGAGGGACGCAGACACGGAACCTAATCAGACCGTGATCACTCCCGTGCAACGATTCGTCAACGGTGAGGCCAGTGACGAGGTTGTCTTCGGTCGTGAATACTAAGTCTAGAACGTTTTCGCCTCGTGTAGGCTCATTGACCCACTGAGTGAGGAAGTTCTCATCAGCAAAGTCAACTAGCCTCCTCCCTTCAGCATCAGCAGTCCTGTCTTCCCAGCAACGATATCCTGGTATTCTGATGCTAAGAGCGCTCGTAGCTCGCAAAATTTATTCCTAATCGACCTAGCATTACAAAGCATTGCACGGAGTGAGCCTTCCCTATTCTGACCGCCCCCTAGCACGACCCGTTTCCCGAACAGCCAGGGCTGTCGGGAGTTGAAGAGCCCCTCACCAACGAGGGGGCAACTTCCTCAGGAGCCTGAGCCCCCTCCAACGTGGAAGAGGGTCACCCACCTGTACGTGGACGCACCCTTCAGTTGAAGGTACGTCCGCCACCGGCTCAACATCATCTCTCCTCGGTGGGGGCCCGTCATCTCTCCCCGGGCTCGACATCACCATTCTGTATAGGTGCCGGTCAAGCAGCGCGCTTAGCACACCTTTACCCTTGTCATTGAGGTGGACACCATCCCTCTGGTAAAGGTCCTACTAACCCGAAAATGCGTCGAAGGGGTCAATAAACCTCACGCCCAGCGGGACGCACAAGTCTTGCACCCTCTCGTTGATGCCAATGACCTTACTGAGCGCGTGGTCACTGGCATTCATCCGCGGTAAAATACCCATCAACATTCCCCTGTCTGTCTTCAGTTTTAGATCATCCGCAAGAGACATGATCTCGGTGATGATCTCTTCTGTAAGACCCACCCTACTGCCTTTGAGGAGCAGGTCGTTGCCACCAGCGTCAGGGTTGGTACCAAAAAACCCAAGACAAAAAACCCACCAAAATATTCTGCTGTCTTTTTTGTACTTCCAGCATCTACTGCTGAAATCAGATATGGCTTTTTTCCATTATGAATACTGTGCGCACTGCGCAATAATAGGATCATTACCTACTGAACTCCAGCCATCTTGTATAAGGGTAATGGTACAATCATCAAGATTAAGGTCATTCTTCATTTCATGGATTACTTCATCATTAACTTTTATTAACAGATCAGATGCCAACCTTTTCCTGTTTGGTGGTTCATATCCTGATCTTAGACCTTTGATTAATTTTATAAATTCTTTATTTTCTAAAACGTTGAAGGGTATGTTAGCTGAAAAAAAGAATCTTGCAACTTGTAAATCTAATTCTTCCTTTTGGTCCACAGTCGTTCTTATCACAAATAGTGTAATTGATCTTTGCCTTTTATGCTTTATTGGTGTTGAATGACAGAATGTGGATGATGAACCTGCACTAGTGTCACTCATTTCAGGCACATTTTCACTTATAATCTTTGGATCATCTTTGCCAGAAGCCAAAGTTGGAGGAAGTGAATCAGTTTCAACTGATGCTCCAAATTCGAGTCTCGGCATACCTCTTGCCTCATTTTCAAAACATTCCACTTTTCTTTTACTGCATTTCTCTAGATGATGTTTCACTCTCTCAATTTTTCGAGTGATACTTTCTTTGCAATAATTGCATCGTTCTCTAGTAGGCTGATCACTTAATAAAGTCACCTCGTCCCATTCGCTAGCTTTAGATCTTCCACCTCCATAACTCTTTGAGTTTGGCATCTTAAAAATTTAAATTTGAGTTAGGTCTAAATAAAGCTGAAATCTGCTGTTAAGAAATAAAGGAAAGATCTAAAATTAAAATGGAGAAAATTCTGATATGTCATTATTATCTCTCATATCTGAACTTTCTGTGAAATAAAGATGTCTTTTTAATATATACTAGTACAGTTCCGGTCGCTTCGCTGACGGTTAGACAGGCTAAACTACAGAAAAAAAACCACCCATTAAAATTTTGAGCTTCACATTTTTTCAACATTTCTGAATCTGGTATCTCCCAAAACCTCCTCACCCCCATTCATGCAACTTGGGGGCTACCCCCCTCCCCCATTACCCCCACCACTCCCCATTACCCCACCCATCCCCCATTACCCCCACCCTTCCCCCATTACTGCCCGGGATAAATTTCACAAACAGACAAACAGACAGGCTAAACTACAGAAAAGAACACAGTCATGAAAATTTTGAGCTTCACATTTCCGCCCGTAATACAATTTCTGAATTTTTTCTCACAATTTCTGAGTGTGACGGACGGACAGCTCTCTTATTATAGTATAGATTGTAGATTAGATAAATAAATTAATAAAATAATAGATATATTAGGCACTACATAGTTATCGAACCTTTCTAAAAAAAATTTCAACCCATCAAAAACCTCAAAACCCCAAAAACCCAGTTGAGTTGGGGCTTTTTCCAACCCTGACCAGCGTGGACAACGATCACAGTCCTCCGGTTTCTTTGGGCCATCAGTAGGCCCCTTCCTACCCTTTTTCTTTATCGGCCCCTTCCCACCCTTCTCTATCAGCCCCTTCTTTACGCCCTCCACCTTGCGCCGCGGTTCCGTGCATTCCACGTGGGTCACTGGCGATTCCTGACACTGATTTTGTACCCTGGCCCCCGGAAAGAGAGAGAGAGAGAGAGAGAGAGAGAGAGAGAGAGAGAGAGAGAGAGAGAGAGAGAGTTGCTAATAGTGACGTACCAGGTACGTCAAACGACTGAAGTGATTAATCAGCTTAATATTATAAGTTACCCTTAATGACACTATAAATTACCATGAAAACCTATTACTTTAATGAACGTGTTAAAACTATTTGGATTGCTCTATTTATCATCAATGGAATGAAAAGTATTTACAGAGCATTACGCCTTTCTATATTGATTTGACATTTACTAATATTTCTCAAGGATTTATACTAACTTCGAAAGCACGCAAAACATCTCGCACAGTTCCACTGAAATACCTCACCAATAATGTACCCCTGTCGACGTGACAGGGTATAAAATAAAGACGGCAGAAATGCAGATGTGGCGCAATAAAAAAAATAAAAAAATAAAAAAAATAAAAAAAATATATATATATGTATATATAAGCAAACAACCACAAGGAAAAGGAAACACAAAGTCCGAGCGCTTTCGTGATAGCGCTCGGACTTTGTGTTTCCTTTTCCTTGTGGTTGTTTGCTTATTAATAAGGTCACGTGTTATTTTGTGATTCTAGTGCATATGTATATATATAACAAACTCTAAACAGACGTGAATGAATAACCTGAAACATGTTTTCTTTCTATAAACCATACAAATAGCACAACTTCATACCCTCCTCATGACAAATTTCATTCTAACAGATTGGCTTTGTGCTTGCAACAAAATGGTGCAATTTCAAAGGTCGTCCTTCAATTGTCAAGACCGTAAGCTTATCACCAATGATTGAACAACAAACTCAGAAGATAAATCTCCCCTTGAGCGTACATTCAAAGGGGAGAAGGGGGATAAGCATTCCCTTTCCCCTCGTCGCGAAGGGGGTAGAGAAGGAGAGAGAATAGATATGTTAAGTGCATAGGGGCGCCGAGGATAAGCAGATAAATGGAGTCGTACATTGAAGTGATTTGCTTTCTCAATAACCGAGATTTAACTCTGTGTGTGTGTGTGTTGTGTGTGTGTGTGTGTTTATATATATATAGGGTGGCGCAAAAGTCAGGAGTCAAAGAGCCAGAGAGAATGGATCTTTTCCGTTTTATAGCCGCCACTATTTTTAACTAAAAATGTAATTTTTAGTTTAAAAATTGTTAACATGCAATGCTGAACCTTTGACTCCTGACTTTTGCATTACCCTGTATATACACATTATACAGTATATATAATCATGAAGGCATTCTAAATTTTTGTACCTGCACCTATTATGCACGAGTTAAAAAATAAAAAAAATAATGATACACAAAATTTTGTGGATTTTCCAACTAATTAACCTTTGAGAAGTAAAATGAAAGGTGGAAAACGATGTAGAAAAAAACAGCCCAATTTTTAGGCTCTTTTCTTGTTATTTGCAAAGAATAATTCTCGTGATTTTCTAGATACTTTTGGTCGTATTAAAATGGAACCATGAATGATGAAATACTTTGCAGTATTAACGGGGTTTAGTGTAAATACGAAGTCATAATTTGAGCGGTTTCAAATTAAAGTTACCACACTTATTTTTACCTTCTTTTCTCCAAAGATATGTATCATGCTGCTAATCTATCAACAGCGTGTAAAATGACAGGCCTACGTAGAAATGTATTTCTTTAAAATGGCCAGTATGTCGTTCCTGATATATGTAACTAGTAGTCAAAGTAGGTTGATCCGGTCCGGTACACCAAACCGGAAAAAATGGGAACTTTGGGTGATTAATAATTATATTTTGGGGGTGGCCTGAATACGATAGCACTCGTATAAAAATGATATGATATTGAGTGCAAATGGCACTGAATGAAAGCTGCACCATCGAAGTGACATCTTATGCAGGTGGTGAGACTCGAAGGTATGCGTGTTAACAAGTGCGTGGAGTCACGATGCGAGTACTGTACTGATAAAACACTTCGTGAAGAGGGTGGGGAAGAAAGGGTCCGACGTTGATCACTCGCATAAAGTTCGAACGAGTTTGGGAGTTTTCATTTTCTATAACTGGCAAACGTGATACTCGCATTCAAATCGTAAGCCGACTGGTAAACCTCGTCACTCGCACTCAAATCGCGGGGAATTGGCAAACGGTGACACTTGCATTCGAATCACAGTCGATTGGCAAACACGATTACTGTAATTGCATTTAGATCGCATGTTTCATTTTTTCCAAGAGAAAAGCAACACTTGAATTTTAACCGTTAATTATTATTTCGACATTTATGCAGAATATAATATGTACAGTTCCATTAAGTTTTTTACACGCACACAATTTGTGTGTGTGCAATGATTGAAAAGTTGGAAATTAAAATTACATCATAGCCGTACTTGATTAAACTGAAAACTGTGACCTATACTTATCTTATAAGGCTTGGAGTTCACTCTTTCTGAATAAATAAATAATATATAAATAAATATATGATGAAAATAACCACGAAGGAAAAAGGAAACACAGAATGGTGCTCAAACGCTTTCGTCTAATGACATCCTCAGGAACAGTGAACTAAATAACAAGTTCAAGACTATAAGGGGTTCCAAAAAACCTTACCCCCCCCCCCCCCATTTGCAGCTTACATGTTTACTTATATCGAAATAGTTTTTAGTGATTATAAAAATATATAAAATTCTTTATTTATTGCAGGTATTAAAATTACTCTAGCTGATAAAGTGATAATATAATGGCTTCTCAATTAATTGGTGATTCGGAGAGGCAACGTGTGATAGATCGCATACGAGCAATAACATTTCGGGAAGCTCGTGATGCTGGAGCCACCTTTATAACCCGCTCATGGGTTGCCAAAAAGTTGTGAAGAAGTGAGAACTTCGTCAAAAGAAATTGGAATAAAACTTCGGATGAATGTGAAATGGATACAACCAAATCTGGGCGCCCAAATTTGCCACTCTCTCAGGAAACAAAGGACATCATTGAAAGCGGTACGCGTAAGCGAAAAAACAGCTGTGCTAAACTTTCTAGAGAGATCGAAGTGTTGAGAGGAAAGATCGTTAGTGGTGAGATCATTCGACTGTACCGTCATAGGCAAGGTTTAAAGCCTTGGCATGAACTTCCAAAGCCAAGAAAAACTCAACTTAACATCGATGACAGAATGTGGTTTGCCCATTATCTTGAAGATTGGGATGTGGATGATTTCATGCATTTAGCTGTCTCCGATAAATTTTTTGTTTACGTAACACGTCAGCCTATCTACCAAAATGATCGAGCGTGGGCCACAACACCAGATGAAATCGATGACAATGAACATTATCGCGAATTATTAAAAAGTCCAGACTCTGTTGGTGTGTTTGTTTTGTTCACTACAAAGAAGCTCATGTGGGTGCTGAAGCCAAATGGTCAGAGTTGGGATGGACAGTATTTTCGTGATATTATTCTATCCCAGCATGTCATTCCTTTTATAAGAAACCCAAACAATGTTATGGATGTCGATCAGGTCACACTTCTGCATGGTAAGGCCCCCTGCTTTAAGGCATTAGCCACTCAACAGTTGTTGCGGAACCATGAGATCGATTTCTTTGGAAATGAAGAATGGCCAGGAAATTCTCCTGACCTAAACGTCTGTGAACACATTGGATCAGTTATAAAGGACAAGGTTGAATGTCTCTTGTTTCAAAAACCTGCAGCAAATCGATTTTCGAAGGATACAATGACGCAACACAATGAAACTGTTTTAGCAAATTTGCGTAACGATGAAGATGTATTCACGTCACTTTTGGCAAGCTACCCAAAGCGAATTCAGGCTGTCTTGGAAGCCAATGGCGGGAACACCAAGTTTTAATTGTTTCTCATTAAATGCAGGGTTAAATTCTCTTTTGTAAGGTATGTTTAGTTTTACTGTACCTCTAATGGTTTAGGCCATGGGCGGGGGGGGGGGGGGTAAGGTTTATTGGAGCCCCGTATATAGGTCATAAATAAATAAAATAGAAAAAAAAATTGTAGGAGCATACAAATTTATAAGGAAAAGCTACCAGTTTTTTAACACTTTGTCCCTCATGTCTAAATCCATTCTGAACGAATTCAAAATAACAGGATCAGGAGAAAAAAGGCCCTGGCTAATGTTAAAATTAGTGAAATGATTTGGGTTACCCACCTGCTTTTTAGGAATCTTGTCTTAAGGCAAAACGAACTTTCTATCGTGTGAATAAGAACCCTCGCACTTTGTCGAAGAATATTTTAGTACTTCTATTTTCCCCAGGCTTTTTAGGCATCGCTAATGTACTTAAACTTTTAAATATTAATGTAGTATTTTCATATGACAATACAGTATTGTGAAAAATATCATTGTGAAAAATATCATAGTAAAAAATAGCCCTACCAATAATTCAGGCATTATCCTATAAAACTGGTTGTAAACAATGTGATACCTTTTACATTGGACAGACGGGAAAGGATTTGCACACGCGTGTAAAACAGCATCAATATTCCATTAGAATGGGACAGTCGTCCAGTGCCCTTTTCGTCTATTTGTCAGGGTTATCCCACTGTATTGCTTGGAATAATGCTTCAATTTTGTTTCACTCAAGCAACATTGTTAATAGAAATATTCTTGAGTCTGACATTATTCAACTTACAAATCACAGGCCTGCGAATGAGAACTTTGTAAGAGTTGTTTTCTTACTAATAACTGATTTTATATAATTCAACTATGCTGATTTCGGATAAGGTGTCTATTTTCTCCTATCACGTATGGATTTTCTGCAAACTGGAAGGGAAAAAACAACATAAATAAATATTTATTTCAATTTACATTAGGTACCTATTTCGCTTTGTTATACTAATTACAAATGCAAACAACTTTAAAAAGAAAGAAGACTGTTAACGTTAATTACATATTCATTTTTATTTGTCCTGAGTTTTCTTATGAGATCTATCGATGCCTTTTAGTTTCGAATGTAAACGCTGTTCCTTTTCTTTTATGTAATAATTCTGGAGTATCCCGTTTCAACATCCAGCAGTAATCAGCCATCATGCTGATGTCCCACCTTCCCTGATATCTCTTCTCCATTTCTTTGATGTCTTGGTAAAACCGTTCTCCTTGTTCTTTGCTGAGTGCTCCGAAATTCTCAGGGAAGTAATCCAAGTGTGAATGTAAGAGATTAATTTTAAACTCATATTACAACCCAACTCTTTGAACTTATTTACCATTTTGCTCACAATGTTTTGGTAATTTGGGTCGTTATTGTTCTTCAAAAATTTGCTGATAACATCCTTAAAAGCAATCCACGCTTCTTTTTCAAGATTGTTCATTGTTCTTTCAAAGTCAGTTTTCTAATCTGGGGACCAACGAAAATTCCTTCTTTCAATTTTGCTTCCGAAAGAGTTGGGAATTTACCACACAGATACTTAAAACAATCTCCATCTTCGTCCAAGGCCCTAACAAATTGCTTCATCAAGCCCAATTTTATGTGAAGCGGAGGTAAAAGGACTTTCTTCATGTCAACCAAACTTTCACATTGAATGTTTTTAGAACCAGGTGTCAGGTTGACTCTGCGCGGCCATTCCTTTTTTATCCAGTGCGGAGTTCTTGCTCGGCTGTCCCATTCACACAAAAAACATGGAAACTTCGTATAACCTGGTTGTTGACCTAACAATATACAAATCAGTTTTAAGTCTCCACAAAGTAGCCAACCGTGTTCTTTGTATTTAACTTTAGCTAGAAGAAGCTCAAGATTTTCGTACGTTTCCTTCAAGTGAACCGAATGAGCCACAGGAACCGATGCATACAAGTTACCGTTGCGAAGGAGGACGCCTTTTAGATTTCTTTTGGAGGAATCAATGAAAAGTCTCCACTCATTTGGATCATAGACTGCAGCACCTAGCTTAAGTATTAGTTCCGAAGCATTGTCGCAATATACCAGTGAATTTTCTTGAGAAAAATATTTGATGTTCAAATTCTTTTTCTCGATCTCTGTACCAGTAAAATCACGTCCTGGAAGAAAGCAAATTCTTTGCACGAAGTCTGGATTCCAAAATCTGTAAAGAATTCTTCGGGAGACACAAATCTCTTACCAAATCATTAAGTTCACATTGTGTACATAATTGGTGTTCACTAGATGTTTCGGTTTGAAAACAATCAATATCATCGTTTCCATCGTCATCAGACACCGAATCAGATGAAGTTATATCAAGAGTATTTGGTTTGGTAGGTACAGGTATACCAGGTCCATGAGCAACAGGTCTTATAGCAGACTGAAAGTTTGGATAAGAAATTTCCTTTTTATTTTTAGTATTGTAGCCTTGCACGTTAAATGAACAAAAATAGAAGTCATTGCTGTGATTTCTAGGCTCACGCCAGACCATTGGAATCCCAAAAGTAAAGAATGCTTTTTACCTTTACTCCACAGTCTAAGTTGTTCAACATAAACACTGCAAACTTCATTCCGAAGTACGCATAGTATGCTTTCTTGACGAAGTCTGTAATATCACGCCTTTGTTTCTTTACAGTAAATTTTCCACAAATATAACAGAAAATGTTTGAGCTATTTACACACCCTCTGGTTGCCATAGCGAAAATAAACAAAGTTCAGAAGAGAAATATAGTCATTGTGCACCTTTGAATAATAAAGAACTATAACCTCGCACGCACTAGACAGACTGACTCACCTCGTGGCTTGTCAATCACTTATATACTAGCGGTGCGTTTCTCGAATGTTCTAGAAGACGCTATGACGTCACTTCTGATCTGGAAGCATTTATAGGCAGTGGTTTTCAATCAAAATTTAATTGAGTCAATTTTAATGAAAATTACTTACATATGTAATATGAAATATGACATTTTGTGAAAAATCTGTATGTAATGGCGAAAAATGAATATTATTTTCGGAATCAGAGTGCCAAAATTACTATACAAATGATAAAATATTTCGAACAACAAAATCATCGCAGGCCTGTTGTTTTGAATTCATTCAGAATGGGTTTAGACAAGAGGGGCAAAGTTCTAAAACTCTGGTAGCTTTTCCTTATAAATTTGTATGCTCCTCCTACAATTTTTATTTTTCTATTTTATTTTTTTTGTCACCTATATATAGTTTCGAACTTGTTAGTTATTTCAGTGTTCCTGAGGATGTCATTAGTCGAAAGCGCTTGAGCACCATTGTGTGTTTTCTTTTTACTTCGTGATTATTTTCATCATATACAGGGTGTTTGAAAACTTTCGGTACAAATTGTAATGGGGGATAGGCAACACCAAAACAAACCCTTTTCGTCTATAAGTGTATGTCCGCTGACGTCACCATTCGGCGCGAGAGGGCGCCGCTGCAATTGGCTAAAAGGTGAAGTGGGCTAGACTCGCGCTTGCCGCGGGCATTCTTAAATCGGACGTAGTACGCGTAACATGTTTATTTAAAGAAGGCATGTTTATTTAAAGAAGGTGCTGAAAGTTGCGACCGGTAGCATCAATGCATGCCGACAGCGTCGAAGCATTGACCGACGTACACGTCGAAAGATTCCCGGCATTTCGGGAACAGTTCCAGCGGCGACAGCGATTCTTGCTACGAGGTCTTCTTCTGAGTAAATGGGAGTCTCATACACGAGGTTCTTCGTGTCCCCACAGGAAGAAATCGAGGCATGTTAAATCGGGCGATCTCGGTGGCTAGGCTACGGGCCCACCCCGGCCTATCCATCGGTCCCCAAAAGTGGCGTTCAGATAATCCCGCACATCGTTGCTGGAGTGTGCTGGGGCCCCGTCGTGTTGAAACCACATTCGTCTACGAATAGCCACGGGAACATCTTCCAGCAGTTCCGGCAACGTTTCTTCAAGAAATATCCGATAAACTCGCCCGTCGAGTCGGGCAGGCAGCAGGTACGGCCCAATCAACTTGCCATGGACGATACCCGCCCAAACATTGACGGCGAACCGTTCTTGATGAGCATGCACCCGTGTAGCATGTGGATTTGCGTGCGCCCACACGTGAGAATTGTGCATGTTAAACACACCCTCACGTGTGAAACAGGCCTCATCTGAGAACAGCACATAAGCCGGAAAATTAGGCTGCACCGCTGTCTGCTGCAGAAACCAGCGTGCGAATTCCACACGAAGAGGGTAATCCCGAGGTTGTAATGCCTGGACTCTCTGACGATGAAACGGATGTAACTGCTGCTCGTGCAACACTCTCCAGACCAGGTCGTGGTTCACACCGAGGATACGTGCAACACCTCGCGTGCTTGCGCTTGGATTGTCCTCAAATCGCCGTAGGATTTCTTCTTCCATGTCAGGAGTGCGCACGTTTCTCTCACGACGTGTCATGCATGTTTGCATGGAATGTTCCAGTTTCTCGCAGTCGCCGATGCAAATGCGCAAACGTTTGGTGGTTTGGCACACGTCTGTTTGGGAAGCGCTGTCGGTACAACCTCACAGCAGCTCTTCCGTTTCCATTGGCAGCCCCATACACCATATGCATGTCAGCCATCTCAGCAGTCGTGAAGCGCTCCATGTTACGCGTACTACGTCCGATTTAAGAATGCCCGCGGCAAGCGCGAGTCTAGCCCACTTCACCTTTTAGCCAATTGCAGCGGCGCCCTCTCGCGCCGAATGGTGACGTCAGCGGACATACACTTATACGCGAAAAGGGTTTGTCTTGGTGTTGCCTATCCCCCATTACAATTTGTACAGAAAGTTTTCAAACACCCTGTATATATATTTATTTATTTATTTATTTGTATATTCAGAAAGAATGAACTCCAAGCCTTATAAGATAAGTATAGGTCACAGTTTTCAGTTTAATCAAGTACGGCTATGATGTAATTTTAATTTCCAACTTTTCAATCATTGCGCAATGAAGTATCCTTTTCAATTATTGGGATAGAAATTCTTGGTTCTGTGTAAATTTGTAAAGTATCACAAACTCAACATCATTTATACGTGCACACACACACACACACCACACACACAAATGTGAGCGTGTAAAAAACTTAATGGAAATATGCATATTATATTCTGCATGAATGTCGAAATAATAATTCACAGGCCTGCGAATAGTCAGGTTCACTATGTATTTTTGTTCAAATTTTATGGAGATTAGCAAACCAGTACATTTTTGAGAAGCTTATGGCATCAGGAATATGAAAAGTAATGTTTACATTTGCGCAGATGCCTGCTTGGCGGCCATTTTGGCGGCAGTTGCAACAGTGTTTATAAATCCTGATGCTTCAATAATTTTGCAGTATTTTTGCAGTAGTGTTGCAATATTTAATTTTATACTGTAAAAATTTATGTTAACACAACTAGTATACAATTATCTTGGTGTTGGTTAATATAGTGGTTCGGTCAAGTCGTCCATGGACACAGTAGACTGGAAGCAGTGCATTCTTTGTCAGGAGTCCACTGCCAGCAAAGGAACACTTGTTCAATATCCCAGAACAGAATCATACCAAAAACTACTCGATGTAATGGAAGAAAGCCAGCTTACAGGATGGAAAATATGTTGACATCCAAAGACGCCTCAAAGACTTTACCAAAGAAATATTGATTGAAAGGAAACCCATGTGGCATCGCAGTTGTTATTCTGAAATGGAGCAATCAGCAACCCCAGGCACCTCAGCACCTTTCACTAGATCTGCGACAGAACCGTTGACAAGGGATCACTGCTTCTTATGTCAAGAAGATGATGACCAGCGTCTCTTCACCGTACGAACTGAAAACGCGGGGAAGGCACTTAGACGAGCTGTGGATATTTCCCAAGATCCAGTATTGATGACAAGACTAAGCAATGCACTCTTACCAAGTGATGCCCATGCGATAAATGTAAGATACCACAAACCATGCTGGACACGATATGTATTCCATGTCCTGAGGGATGATGCCAGCAACCAGGCAAAGTCTACAAAGACAGACCTACCAATGCAAGTACCATGCTTGATTGAGCTGATCAATCTCATTGAATATCAAACCCAAAATAAGGCTCATCTACCCATGGATGCCATCGAAAAAACCTACATATCTATGCTTGGTGGTAGTGATGAGGCACAGAAGCACACTCCGACACTGACACGACAGTGGCTAAAGGACAAAATTCTTGCAGAGTTACCAAGTGTGAAGTCAGTGAGGCAGAAAGACAGAAGAAAGCCATCTGTTCTTTACTGTCCTGAAGCCTGCGAAGAAGATATGGTCTACACTTCTTTGATGCAAGATGCCACAAGTGAAATGGACAAGACAATGATGATATACAAGACAGCTAAGCTAATATGCAACAGCATTGCCAATTTCGCTGAGGAGAAGGAAACACACAATTACAGTATCCAGCACAAGAGAGGATGTCCCGACCGAGCTGTACAGCCTTATACGGTGGATTTTGGTGGGATCTGAGGAGGAGCTGCAAACGGAGATGAGGAGCAGGACAGTTGACAGGTCAGCATTGACCATAAGTCAGAATATCATGTATGCTTTCAGATATGTGATCAGTCTTTCCTTGTGAACAGACGTGTTTTATCGAGTGTCCAGTGTTATCAATTGAATAAATGGTTTTCGTTGAGGTTTCTTTAAAAAAAAAATAGTGTTTGGTGCATTCTTAACTAAATTACTTCGTGTTACTAATCATTCATTAACGATTATATTTCATTTATTGACTTTATTCAGTAGTATATTATTTGATTAAACCAAGGCTAGTGCACGTGGCTTGCCTTGTTTGTTTTTCAAATCTATCAGAAAACGAGGAGTCGTAAGGTTCATTTCCCCTTCCTTCGGGAGATCAGGTAGAGTGTGGTCACACACCGTGGGAAAAAAAGGAAAAAAGTCGGTCGAATCGCGGACAGATAAGTATTATTAATACTGTTTCTTTTACAGATATTTCGTCGGTAGCTTAATTATATATTCATTTAGTATAAATTTGTGTTACAAGAACCTGTTTCTGCGTTTCAAGAACATTTTTGCGGGTTTGGGCAGGTGACGGCACAATAAGCACGCGGTAGACCTACGTTGTAATTTATTAATTTCCAAACGCTCCTTTTATTTTTTTGTTTTTTTGTTTTTTAACTAATTAAAAGCATGGCACCCCCGTCAAGTACTTACAATCGCTGTGAAGGGAAATTTGCCGCTTACGCGTTTACAATGGCTAATAATAATGAACAGTCAGTTTGCAGGTAGTGCTCAAGCATGGAAGTCCTGAGGAATGAGTTAGAACGTGAGAGGGAGGCCAGAGTGAGGCTTGAAGAAAGCGTGATGCTCCTGACGGCAAATTAGAATCCCTTGAGACTCCAGTTACGACCCCTCCTGCCTCAGTTTCTACAAATAATATAAATAGTACTAATAGCCCTCTCTCTTTCCCTAGTTCCCAACCCTTCGTTCGAGTGCGTAATGGAGCACCATTGAGAAAACCTAAGACTTGTCTACCAGTAATAACAAACATTAAGTTTTCTGTTTTAGGTTTCGAAGATGCTGATGAACCGGAAATACGACTCGTTGGCGATTCCATTGTTCGAGGGCAGCTCGAGGAATTCTGTGGGAGAAACCCTCGTCGTAGGCGCCGTTACTGCTACCCTGGTGCAAGGGTGGAGGATATAGCTAATAGTGTTGACCATTTTACAGACGGTACCGCCGAGGACACAACGTATGTTATTCATGTCGGTACTGATAACGTTTTAAATTCTAGATCGGAAGAACTGCTGGCTAGATACAGGGACTTACTAGAGCGATTAAAGGAAAAAACTAGTAAGATTGTTTTAACAGGTATACTTCCTCGAATTATCCAACGTAACGATTTCTACAGCAAGGCGACCTATATTAACAATAACCTAAAGTCTCTTTGCCAACAGGAAGGAGTGCATTTTGCGAATTTTTGGAACAGTTTCTACGGCAGGAGGGACTTGTTCCTCGCAGATGGACTTCATCTTAATGACGTTAGAGCTGCGCGTTTAGGAAGACTATTTCATAATACTGTCTCTTCTTTTCAGGCTGCCGTAACTCGAACGGTCCCAGCGTAAATTCCACAAATTTCCCCTGCGCTCGCGAAGGTGTCGCAATTACAAACAATTTGAAGGTTCTATCCTTAAATGCTCGTAGCTTACGAAATAAAATAAACGAATTTTTTTCTTTAATTGCTTGTAAAGACTATGATTTAATTGCGATAAATGAATCGTGGCTCAGCACTGAAACACGTGACTTTGTAGGGGAGTATCAAATTAGAAGTTATAGACTTTGTTAAAAACAGAATAGGTAGGCGAGGAGGCGGTGTTATGTTGTATATCAAAGATAATATTGCGAACGTTATAGAAGTAAAGCACACAATTCCAGAACCAATAGATTCGACTATAGCAGAACTTAAATTGAACGATTTCAAACTTGTTGTTGCGGTTATATATAGGCCCCCTAATCAAACAGCTGATACGGACGAAGCGTTATATCGTGAACTAAAGAGAATAATAGGTAGTAAGCAGGCTTTAGTTATGGGTGACTTTAATTGCGCCAACGTGAATTACGATACAATGCAGGGAGACGCGGAAGGTAAACGTTTAGTTAATTTTCTCGAAGATAGCTTTTATTCAAAAGGTTGGGGAACCTACGAGGTTGGACAGTATTTTAGATTTAGTAATAACTACAGATGATAGGCTAATTACTGATCTTCAAGTAATAGAACCGTTAAGCAATAGCGACCACAATATGGTAGAGTTTGTCCTCTCAGTAAGTCACTCGAAACCAGCTAACTCGACTAAAATTCCTAACTTCCAGCACGCAGACTTTTGTAAATTTCGAAATAAATTGTCACACGTCAATTGGGAAAACGTAATGGGGAACTCCAACGCAAAACTAATGTGGGAATTGTTTGAAACAGTATTTAGGACTATAAATGAGGAATGTGTACCGTACAAAAGTAAGCGTGCGAAAGTAAATAACAAGCCCTTGTGGTTTGCTTCTAGAGTAGGAGACATTATAAAGAGTAGAGATAGGGCTTATAGGCTACATAAGTGCGATAAAAACAATTTGTGGTTACGAAACAATTACATATCTCTAAGGCGTGAAGCGAAAAGTGTAATAAAAAAGTCCAAGCGCGAATTTGAAATCTCCATAGCTCGTGACGGTAAAGAAAACTCCAGGCGATTCTTTCAATACGTCAACAATAGAAATCTAGTAAAAAGTGTCTTCGGGCCGTTGAAAAATGTTAACGGAGATCTAGTTTCTGAAAACAAGGAAATGGCTACCTTACTAAACGAATTCTTTACGTCAGTTTTTACTATAGAAGATGTAACGAATATCCCTACGGTCATAGACATAATACCTTTTGATAATGGTAATATTTTGGATAATGTTGTGGTTAGTGAAGGGGAGGTAATGCGCTATATTGATAAAATGAAAACGCGTAAATCACCGGGGCCGGATTCCATATATCCCATACAACTAAAAGAATTAAAAGATAGCATTGTTGTGCTGCTAACAAAGATTTTTAATGCGTCTATTTCTGAGGGGTGCGTACCAGATAATTTCAAGTTAACAAACGTAACACCTATCTTTAACTCTTTGACGACCAGTATACGTTTCTTTGAACTTAAAAGTTTAAGTTTTATTGTTATTTACAATTAGATATTAGTAAATATAGTCACTTAAATGACCCATTTTTCGGTTAATTTTCCGACAACTAAACGATACCTGTATAAACATGTAGATGTATTTGTAGAAACGTTGCATCATTGTACAATTTATATTATTATTTCCGTTGGGACAAATATGTCCCATGGTCCTCAAAGGGTTAAGAAAGGCGATAAAGGTGCGGCGGGAAATTATAGGCCAATCAGTTTAACGTCTGTTGTAGGCAAGCTACTGGAATCAATAATTAGGGATCGTATAGTCGAACACTTAGAATTGCATAACTTAGAAATACGCAGCACGGTTTTAGGCGAAACAAATCTTGCTTAACTAATCTTTTAGAATTTTTTCAAAGCGTGGTTGACGTTTACGATAGTCATCGGGCGGTTGATGTAGTGTATTTACATTTTCAAAAAGCGTTTGACACCGTACCGCACAAAAGACTTATTGAGAAAACTAAGGCTCATGGAATCAGGGGTGTGGTAATAAATTGGATAGAAGAGTGGTTGCGAGGTAGGAAACAGAGGGTGGCCGTTGATGGAGCGGAGTCGTGTTGGGCTAATGTAGCGAGTGGCGTTCCTCAGGGTTCTGTATTGGGCCCCTTGCTTTTTCTTATATATATTAACGATTCAGATGTCGGCCTAGTCAGTACAGTTTCAAAGTTTGCGGATGACACGAAGCTGGTGGTAGGGCGATTAATGACGAAGATAGAGGTAAAATCCAGAATGATCTGAATAAAATAGTTGATTGGTCAGTCACATAGCAAATGAGATTTAACGTCGATAAGTGCAAAATTTTACATATAGGTTCGCGTAACGGTAATTTTACGTATAGTATGTCAGGGAAAGAGTTGATAAGCGTAGAGCAGGAAAAAGATTTAGGAGTATAGTCACTGGTGATTTTAAAAGTAGCGAAACAAAGTACAGCAGCGGTCAATAAAGCGAACAAAGTGTTAGGTTTTATAGCTCAGAATTTTGAGTACAAATCGCGCGATATTATAGTTCCTCTTTATAAATCATTAGTTAGACCCCATTTAGAGTACGCGATCCAATTTTGGAATCCGCATATGCGCCAAGATATAGACAAAATCGAAAGAGTTCCAAGACGAGCAACTAAGATGATTCCGTCGCTTAGGTCAAAGTCGTACGAGGATAGGCTTAAGGAGTTAAAATTGACTACTCTCGAGACTAGGAGGCTAAGGGGTGATCTAATCCAGGTTTTCAAAATTATGAATGGGTTCGATAACGTAGATTGAGATAGCTTTTTCGAAATATCTCAATATAATAGGACTAGAAATAACGGGTGTAAGTTGACAAGTAGAAGGTTCGAGACAGCAGTTGCGAAAAACTTTTTTACGCATAGAATAGTAAATAGCTGGAATAGTTTGCCGGTAGAAGTAATTAGTAGCACGTCTATAAACATGCTTAAAAATCGATTAGACGCATATGTTGATAGATTGGGTATAGTTTAAGGTAGTAAAATTAAGGGTTGGATAAGATAGATTTTGATTCTCTTTTCATTAAAGATCACAATAACCAGACTAGAGGTCATAGTATGAAATTATTTAAGCCAAGATGTAGCACAAATTTAAGAAAACAGTTTTACAAACAGAGTAATTAAGATTTGGAACAGTCTGACAGAAGAAGTGGTGACTTCAGATACAATTGATTCTTTCAAAAGAAGGTTGGGTAGTTTGATGTCTGCAAGGGACATCTGGTGATAGTGTTTAAGCCCATTTTTATTGCATGAATGGTATTAGTTTATTTCATATATATTATGTACATTTAGGTGATAGATCCCACAGCTCAACACAAGTGTTGTGGGATATAGGGAGGCAGCGTCTTGGGTTAGGGGATACTCTCTGTCCTTACACACCCCATTTAAAGAGATTCCTCTGCCGAGCGGTGCCCCCCATAGTACTGTGAGGTATTGAAAAACTCATGATCTTCACTTGCCCCACAAACACCTTTAAATGGGAGACCCAAAATGGGTGCACACACATTTCTACATTATTGTACAGTCTTTACAGCCACACCTACACTTTTCCTCCTAAGTATATATATTGTAATGTATATGGTTGTAAATTGTGACTTGGTTCGCAATTGATATGGACCGTGACTTATTTTTGGTTGGCAAGGTACTGGTAATGATGGATACCGTAATGAAATTGACTGGATTCTTTGGATCTGATATATTTGCATGTCGGTTATAAATAGATATAGAGTGTAACATATTTGTGGATAGTAGTCTATTATGACTTGATCCTCTGGATCCAGAGATTCTATCTTTAGTTTTAAATTGATAATTAATTAGTTTTAAATTGATAATTATTTAGTTTTGTAAAAATTGGTCGTTGCCAATGTACAGGCAGTTTTTACATAGTGGAGCCACCTCGATGGGCCAAAGTGGCCCCTAATGTGCCCACTATAAAAATTTCTTATGTTATGTTCTTGTGGTTCGGAACCCACGTAAAATTGTAGGTCCCCTCCGCCACCACGGAGGACATGCACAATGCACAATTACGAACACACTTAGGTAGACCAGCCATGAGTGGATCCTAGGGTCTTTGTTGGTCTGAAACATTATAACATAACAAGACCAGGAGACAAGTGCACCACGTGCCCAAGAAAGCCACTGACACATTTCGGACACCACAACGAGAAAACCCACAGGTTGTAGAGTTGGCACTCACTGTACATCATGACATCAGGAACAAGGCGCTGATGGACCTCCTCCATGTACAGAACTACTGCGTATCACACAGCCGTGCCTTGCTCCAAGAAACAGCAATTGCCAATGCTGTTGTGGAAAACACAAAACAATTTGATGAATTGTATGTACCACCTTTCCTCAAGAAAGGTACGTATGTCTTCTTCGCTGTTCATAATACAGATTTTGCAGAGGACACTGTAGATGGCAAAGGCACCACACATGGCACAATCACCGCAGTGTATCAGAAGGCAGATGCGCCTGGAGAATCAATCGCACCCAATTTGGAAGTTAGCGAGGCAAAAAACCTGTCGGTTGTCCCTTATCATGTACCCATCGAGCCTTGCAGTAAACCAAAACCTGGGCTAGTCAAGAGAGCAAAGGAATTCAAGGCGTGTTCCACAGGTGTTGCTGAATCCTATGAACTAACCAATCTTGGTTGGATGATTGCATCTGCTTTGTCTAGATCAACCGACAGTGAATCACAAAGCAGTATCCCAGGCTGGGCAGGCTACAAATCACTTGTGTCATCTAGTCAGTCACTGACTCAAGTCGGTGCCTTGCCTCTACTTCCAGAGGTCGCACATGAGTGGTCTACCATGCTGACTGTGATGTTGCAAGCGTCTCAGTTGAAGAGCTTGGCAGTTGGTGAAAACCACCCAACTGTCATAACCTTTGACATGGCCCTGTACGAGAAGGCAGTACAGTTGCTAGATGCAAGACCTAACTTGAAAAGAGAAGTTGTTCCGAGACTTGGGGAGCTGCATGCTGTGATGGCTGCACTGAGGGCACTCGGAGCCTCAATAGAAAATTCTGGCATAGATGATGCATGGATTGAGGCAGATGTATATGGGCCTGCTACAACGAGACAGATCCTCAAGTGCGGCCACTACAAGAGAGCACTCCGTGCACACATCCACACTTACATGGCTCTGTATGAACTTGCTCTAGAACAGTTCTTCACAGAGATGCCACAACTAAAAGAAATCTGCTCGAAACCAGCAAATGAATTGCAGGAAGCCTGCACAAACACAGCTTCTGGGACAAGTGATGGAGCAGAATGCATCAGAATTGCTAACACTCACCTGCTTCAAGTCTTGACCAACGAAGATGTCATTCAACAGCTGAAGAAGTGGGAAGCTCAGAAATCATCTAACGCTATGTTCAAGTCATTGATGAATTACCTCCACCGGGTTGAAACCATCTTGTTCTTTGTTGAAGCATCCAGAAATGCTGATCTCGTTCTCCATCTGGAGGCTGGAGAAGCACTCAGCAAGCTGTTTTTCGCAATGGATCGAATAAAATACAAACGCCTCTGGCCAAGGTACATCGCCGACATGCACGAAATGAAGACAAGCCATCCAGCAACATGGCGAGAACTTCAAGATGGAAACATATCTGTCACCAAGAGTGAGATTCCGTTCGTCTCAATAGGTGCAGACCATGCCTGCGAACATCTCAACAAGATGATGAAGGTTCATTCTGGCCTAATTGGCATTTCCAATAATGCGAATGCTAGGCAGCGGTTCTTCTTGGCTTCTCCAGAGATGTCGTGCCTCTCAACAGAGTTTAAAGGACAGTTCGGGCTTCAAGTAAACAAGCCAGAGGAACACCATGATGTACGACCCAGTGCTGTCAGGAAAGAACATGAAGCTGTTGACAAAATCAAGGCTGCAATACTGAGCCACGGGAATCCCTTTGCTGTTGAAGGTGATCAGCTATACAATTTCATCACACATGCATATGTACGACAAGAGTATGTTCCACAAATCTTGAACATTGATGACATCGGACAGAAGCTTTATGAAGATTATGTCACTGAACGTATCAATGGAGATGTTAGTCTCTGGGCACCAGTCAAAAAGCAGAACAACAAGATGTACATGTCTGGCAGCAAGAAACAAACTTTCAAGTTCCGTGACCAGACAGTTGACCTAAAAGAGACCAAAGATCTCTATGGTCGGCTGATGGTTCTCACCAGGTCGAGCAGGGACATCGATCAGAAGAATGCAGTTGGCAACTATGAGTTCACATTGACTCCGAGAGCACTATTTGCACCAGACGGCTCAATGCTGCCATGCACTGACAAGTCCAAGCTGATACACAGCCTTGAGAAGCTGGCAAAAACAGATGAAACCCAGGAACAGACAGAAGCTCTAGCGGCCAAAGAGCAGGATGATGACAGAGGTCCTGTATCATCATCTCCATCGTCGTCATCAAATCAAAAGATCGCCATTGTTGATGGAATGGTGCTTGTCCAGAAGATGACAAAGAAATCAGGGACAATCAGCACAGTCAAAGATCTAGCCCAGTGTTTCAATGACAGGCTCGTGAGCTTGACAGCAGGGTTCAGTGAGGTCATCCTGGTCTTCGATACATACAAACCTGACTCACTAAAGGAGGAAACTAGAGAGAGACGACGACAAGGAAAAGCTCCTATACAGTATCAGGTTGCAGATGATACGAACATCAAACACATCCTACTGGCACGGTTTCTATCGCACGAAAAAACGAAAGCAGATTTGACAGACTATCTCGCCAAAGCAACCCTTGATTACAACAAAAACTCACCTCAGTTAGTCATCACATCAGCATCAGGTCACACCAGAAGCAACAGAAACATGCACTTTGAAGACAACAATCACGAGGAGGCTGACACATTGATGATCTGCCTGGCAGCGGAGGCATCACAGCGGTGTCCTGATGCACAGCTAGTATTCTTCACTCCTGATACTGACGTCTTGGTTCTGGCTGTGGCACACTATGACAAGCTCTGCAAAAAGACATCTATTTTGATGGTATCAGGTACAGTCGAAATAGAGCCAATCTGGAGAGCTTTGGGCAAAGAAAAGGCGCAAGCTTTACCTGTATTCCACGCATTCACTGGAGCAGACAATGTTGGAAAATTCTCAGGAATAGGCAAAACAAAATGGTTTCAGCAGTATATGAAAGCTGACATGCACTTAGTCAGAGCACTGATGAAACTACCGGAGAAAGGTGACCTAACACAGGAGGTGAAAGACGTATTGGCCAAATTTGTGTGCTCAAGCTACTGTCCCAAGGGTATTCACATTGCAAGTATCCCTGATCTAAGATGGTATCTGTTTTGTAAACACCTAGCTGAAAGCAACAACTTACCTCCTACACTCGGTGCACTTGAGGAACACATCCAGCGTGTGCGGTTACAAAGCCGAGTATGGTGCCAAGCCAATGTTATGCAGCAACAGCCTTTTGACCCCCTGAAATTTGGTTACTATCAGGACAAAAGTGGCCAAATACTGCCAGTCACCACAAAGGTTCCTCCTGCCCCGCAAGCCATCATCGAGTTGGTCAGATGCCACTGCAAAACCAACTGTTCTACACAGAGATGTTCATGCAGAAGGAATAACTTGCCTTGCACAGAACTATGCTTGTGCGGCACAGAATGCGAAAACGATGCAGACTGTAATGTTGAATATGACACTGAGAGTGATGATGATGTGTAATGATGTGTCAAACTGAGATAGGAAATACGTCTATACGTATGCTGTTGTTACTACCAACAATTTGAGTGTGCATTTTTTCATAAAAATACAAACATAATTTCACAAACTTCTTTTCTTGGTTTTTGGTGTTCATAATCACTAATTTGACATAAGCTTTGAATTCCTTGGGCCTGGAAACATAGGATTAGCATTTAGAATGAAGTTTCTATGTCAATTACAAGCTGAGATATTCGGAAATTCTTATTTTATGGCGGCCATTTTGAAAATCCAAAATGGCGGCTATGCAGGCATCTGCGCAAATGTAAACATTGATTTTCAGATTCCTGATGCCATAAGCTTTCCAAAAATGCACTGGTTTGCTAATCTCCATAAATTTTGAACGAAAGTGTTTTTATTGACATAGTGAACCGGACTAGAATGAGAACTTTGTAAGAGTTGTTTTCTTACTAATAACCGATTTTATATAATTCAACTACGCTGGGAAAAAACAACATAAATAAATATTATTTATTTCAATTTACATTAGTACCTATTTCGCTTTGTTATACTAATTACAAATGCAAACAACTTTAAAAAGAGAGAAGACTATTGACGTCAATTATATATTCATCTTTATTTGTCCTGAGTTTTTTTGTCTCGAATGTACACGCTGTTCCTTTTCTTTTATGTAATAATTCTGGAGTATCCCGTTTCAACATCCAGCAGTAATCAGCCATCATGCTGATGTCCCACCTTCCCTGATATCTCTTCTCCATTTCTTTGATGTCT
Source organism: Bathynomus jamesi (assembly GCA_023014485.1). Lineage (NCBI taxonomy): Eukaryota > Metazoa > Arthropoda > Malacostraca > Isopoda > Cirolanidae > Bathynomus > Bathynomus jamesi. The sequence goes on along the minus strand of JAJOZX010000697.1, from coordinate 584,082 downwards.
TGGTGAAACCGTTCTCCTTGTTCTTCGCTGAGTGCTCCGAGATTCTCAGGGGAGTTTTCATTTTCTATAACTGGCAAACGTGATACTCGCATTCAAATCGTAGGCCGACTGGTAAACCTCGTCACTCGCACTCGAATCGCGTGAAAGTGGCAAACGGTGACACTTGCATTCGAATCACAGTCGATTGGCAAACACGATTACTGTAATTGTACTCGGATCGCATGTTTCGTTTTTTCCAAGAGAAAAGCAACACTTGAATTTTAATCGTTAATTCACAGGCCTGCGATGATTTTGTTGTCCGAAATATTTTATCACTTGTATAGTAATTTTTGAACGCTGATTCCGAAAATAATATTCATTTTTCGCCATTACATACAGATTTTTCACAAAATGTCATATTTCATATTACATATGTAAGTAATTTTCATTAAATTTTCATTAAAAACTACTACGTACAAATACTTGGTTTCACCAAGACATCAAAGAAATGGAGAAGAGATATCAGGGAAGGTGGGACATCAGCATGATGGCTGATTACTGCTGGCTGTTGAAACAGGATGCTCCAGAATTATTACATAAAAGAAAAGGAACAGCGTGTACATTCGAGACAAGAAAACTCATTTCAAATAAAGATGAATATATAATTGACGTTAATAGTCTTCTTTCTTTTTAAAGTTGTTTGCATTTGTAATTAGTATAACAAAGCGAAATAGGTACCTAATGTAAATTGAAATAAATAATATTTATTTGTTGTTTTTTCCCTTCCAGTTTGCAGAAAACCTTACGTGAACGAAAAAAATGGACACCTTATTCGAAATCAGCGTAGTTGAATTATATAAAATCAATTATTAGTAAGAAAACTCCTCTTACAAAGTTCTCATTCGCAGGCCTGTGTTATTATTCACACGATAGAAAGTTCGTTTTGCCTTGTTAAGGCAAGATTCCAAAAAAGCAGTGGGTAACCCAAATCACTTCACTAATTTTAACATTAGCCAGGGCCTTTTTTTCGCTTGATCCTGTTGTTTTGAATTCGTTCAGGACAGATTTAGACAAGAGGGGCAAAGTGCTAAAACTATGGTAGCTTTTCCTTATAAATTTGTATGCTCCTCCTACAATTTTTATTTTACTATTTATTTTTTGTGACCTATATATAGTCTCGAACTTGTTATTTATTTGTGTTCCTGAGGATGTCATTAGATGAAAGCGCTTCAGCACCATTCTGTGTTACCTTTTTCCTTCGTGGTTATTTTCATCAGAAATATTATTCACGTGTTATTTTCGTGAGATAATTTTCACAATATATATATATATACTTTCGAGTATACTTCAACTCCTCTTCAGGTAAACTGAAAATATTGAAAATATGGATGAGTCTGGCCAACTTATTTACATGCCTTATCAGAAACTCTCACCATGGATATGATCCCTCTGATTATATTGAATGGTAGTAGGAAGCTGGTTTTACACTGATTAAAAATAAGTTTGGAAATACAATCATCAAGTTTACATGTGCTAGAAATAACACTAAAATTATATTTTTTAATACACGCTGATTTAGTTCATTTCTTTCAACACCTGAATTATTTCAACACCTGAATTATTTCAACACCTGAATTGTTCCAATCAATTGCAAGATTATTGGTTATGTACACAAACAAATATGGCGCTAGGTTCAATAGCTGTGTGTATTATACAGTTTGATTCGAGTAGCCAGAGTTTTGCCTGTTTGACCAATGTATACAAAATAACCACCTTTACAATTAATAGAATAAATACACCCAGGGACATTGAGAGGGGATATTACGAATTAATAAACTTTTGACTGAATTATCGTACGTAAACACATTAACTGTTACGCCTCTAAGCACGTGAATGAGGTGAATAAATTTTTTACATGGTGAGCACTGCGTTTTAAATTTTTTTATTTTATTTGTTAGTATTATAAAAAGATTTACTAGCTTTATTTAGACAGTTCTCCAAGATATAATTAAGATAATAATTTGCTTTCAATGTAAAACAACTTGTTAAATTCACTAAAATTTCTGGGCTAACTATTCTGAAGGCTCTTTGGAACATAGAAATGAGTATAGATCTTTTAACGGAAATATGATGGTTGGAAAAGAAATGTACATGAGAATTATTATTGGTAGGCTTCCGGTAAATTTCAAATTTAAAGCCATTGGTAATTCTATGAATAATCATATCAAGAAATGGAATGAAATAATCCCTTTCAATTTCTAAAATGACTTTAATAGAAGGAATTGTGCTGTTGATAATATTAAAAGAGTCATGAACATTTAAACGAATATGAACAAACATAAAACGTCGTGTGTGTATATACCACATCCACTTTCGATAAAAGTTAACAATATTACCGAGTAATTTTCTCTCAAAAAACTTCCGTGTATAAAGTGCACAAAACCGGAGAAAGGAACCCACCCAGCACCCATTTGCATTCCAAACACTTCCTTATAAAAGCTAACATTGAATTGAAATATATTATCCTTAATACATAGCTTAATGAGAAACATTAATGAGTTAACATCAATGAGGAATGAGTAATCAGCCAATTTCATCTTGAAAAACTGTAACAAGTCATCAATAAAGATACATCAAAACTTACAATTGGAAGTTAGTAAGACACTGAATAGCATTTAACTCGTTAACTAAATCTCTGTTATTAATCACATGAGGATCAGAGACCGTACTAACAAGAGGAGACAAGAGTTTGGCTAGTCATTTGGACAACTTATAGGACATAGAATTAATCGTACTAATGACTGGCCGCATGAGATTGTTCATTTTGTGTGTTTTCACAGGTCCATATAAATAAGGAAGCGTAGCATTACTTATCGTAAACGGTTTCCACAAATCACCAGAGTTTTTTAAAATCTCTCCAAGCTTTCAGTTGAAAGGTCTGTTAACATCTTCTGAGGAGTTTTTATTTAAGGGTGAATAAGAATTACGATCACTTAGGAGTGACCACATTTTATCATTATACACAGATTTGTGCATAAGCAAGGCATTAGATTTATCAGATTTTGTAAAGTGAGTATATTTACAGTATTTTCTTCAAGATCGGCAATGGCTTTTTGAAATCGTTCAGGATAATCACAAGAATTGTTCACCTTACTTAAAATAATTCGGTCAAGAGTTTATTAATTTGCAACACCCCTGTGAATATCACTGGATGTGTCTATTCTATTAAATGTAAAGATTGTAATTTAGCATATATGAGAGAGGATGCTGCACCCCTAATTATATGCGTGTCTGACGTCCTACTATGAACTTCAGCGGGCACCGTTTTAATAGATTAAAAAAAAAAAAAATGTGCGTCGAACCCTTCTACAGCGTTTCCCATCACTTAAGAAAAAGATTATATATAATATATGTACATATAGTAATTTTTCCTATTTCCTCTCCCTAAATGCATTTTGTGGGCGTGGCTTAACCCACTCGGCACATTTACATACCAAAAATACTATTTTATTTGAAAAGTTTTACCCTTTGGTATCCATTCTGATATCTTTGATCGCGCCTGTGTGTATATAAACCAGCCTCTTGTGCCTATCTCTCCATACCCTGATAAGAGGTCAATACATAAAATGAATCATTGAAATGTGATAAATTCTCTCTCTCGCCGAACATGTATTGTTATTACTATTATTGTTTCCCCGTTGGGAGTCTGTCAACGATGAATATTATTATTATTCTTCTATCCCCCATCCCCACACACACAAACACACACACTTCTATACCCATTGGCAAAACTCAGAGATTACATGATACAGCCAGCCAGCCTTGTAGCCTAAAAATCCACTTTCCATTGTGTATAATTATCAGTGCTGGGCACTTGCGCAAACACTTGCGCAAAACGCAAATTGCTCAAGTGTGATTTCGGTTGCGCATTTGCGTTTGCGCCAATTCTTGCGCAAACTTGTGCGCAAACGTGAAAAAAAAAACAAATATTAAAAATAGTGGATTTAGCTCATAAACACGTGACTGCCAGACAGGTGGCGCCGCCAGACAGCAGTGAGCACTCAGTATACCAACACCGCTAGTGAAACACGTTTGTTTGATTAGTTGATTTTAATTTTATTTCAGAGTTCAAACTACTAACTACTCTAGTAACTTCTAGAAACTTCATAAGTCATAACTACTGTCTATAACTAGTGAACCATGGACAGCCTCAGACACCAGTCTCTGTCCAGCCCCACCTCTGCCCCCAGCCCGGCCGGCAGCGTGACCAGCCATGGCTCAGAGCCTCACCAGGAGGAAGAGGACCTCAACAACCCCTGGCCCCACCTGGACACCTTCTTTGGACCTTTGACCAGCAAGAAGAGGGTGGTTGAGAGGGGCAGGGTGGTCTACAGGGGCAGCATCATCTGTAAGAAAGCCAACAGAAAGCCAACCATCGCGGCCACCATCAAGAGGGAGGTGGGCAGGAAGCTGAAGACCCCCAACATCACCCGGTGGAACTCCCTCTATGACTCCATGGAGGTCCTGAACGAGGTGTTCAACACCAAGATGGCCCAGATCAACATTATCTGCATGGACAACAACATGGCCAGCTTCAACCAGACGGACAAGGATGTCATGACAGAGTACCTCACTGCCATGAAGCCCGTGGTGACCAGCCTTGCGTTTGCGTAAGCGCAAGTTTCGAGAAGTTTGCGCATTTGCGCTTGCGCAAGGTATGGGTTTGGGTTTGCGCATTTGCGCTTGCGCAAGTGAATTTTCGTTTGCGCTGCCCAGCACTGATAATTATACATTAATCCTTATTATAATTTCCTATGTTAATCATTATAAATTGAACGGTGATTTAAAATGGTTTAACATCAATTAAAAAACCATTCGAAATACTGACAGTCAGACACCGACTACCACCCACGTATCGAAAAGCGCCCAACCGTTTGCGTACCGCGTTTGTTTTTGTGCATGCAAGTAAACAGCGCTCTCATCACGTGTAAAATCTGACGAGATCTTAGATTTCTCAATTTATTCAAATATTTCTCCAAAAGCTATGAACGTTAGCTAAACTAAATTTTATATTATTGACAAAACATTCAGACAACTCAATCTGGTATCTAATTTATTACAGTATTTCAACAGGAAGGTACCTAACTTATACAAAACAGTAAAATTTTAGAAAGCCTAATTCCTCATAGGGTTCTACCAGAATAATTCTTTTATAATTCACACAGGGTTGCGGCCAGAAGGTAAGGAAGAGTGTCTAACTTCAGTTGTACAGAATTGACAGTTTCTTATAGTCATACAGCATACCTAATTTTAGTGTGTAGTGATAACCAATTTGTGCAGTAATAATTTTAATTTGTGCAGTGATAAATTGAAAATCTGTGCAGTGATAAATTACCATATATTGGGCGTATATGTCGGTATTTTAAGCTTAAAATTATGCCCCTAAAGTAGGGAGTCGACTTATAGGCCCAGTCTAAAAAAGTAATCTTCCACTTTCCATTGTACTTATATTTAAAGACAGGTCTACCTGTCATAGGTCCTCAGTCCTGCATTAGCTCGCTTTTGGTCAACATCTGAATTGGATCCATATGACGAAGCACTTGCAAATGTATCTCAGGATGTATAAAATGAACTTATGATGTCAGATAATGATTATGATGATGATTATGAAGGATTTGATAACTCATTTTTACAAGGTTTTTACAAAGTTTTACTTTTTTATGTTGGCAAGTTGGTGGTCGACTTTAAACACCCAGAATAGGCTAAAATCTAAATCTGAAATTCAAAGTCAGGGGATCGACTAATTTGGACCGTAGACTTATACGCCCCAATGTACGGTAGGTTCTATACCCGATATAAAACCTAATCTATCACTGCACAGATTTTCAATTTATCACTGCAGAAATTGAAATTATTACTGCACAAATTGGTTATCACTACACACTAAAATTAGGTATGATGATGTATGACTATAAGAAACTGTCAATTCTGTACAACTGAAGTTAGACACTCTTCCTTACCTTCTGGCCGCAACTCTGTGTGAATTATAAAAGAATTATTCTGGTAGAACCCTATGAGGAATTAGGTTTTCTAAAATTTTACTGATTTTTGTATAGGATAGGTACCTTCCTGCTGAAATACTGTAATAAATTAGATACCAGACTGAGCTGTCTGAAATGGTTATCACTGCACACTAAAATTAGGTATGCTAACATGCATGTTTTAGCACAGAAACTTTGTACTCCCTCTATTGGTTCACCTTTCATTTTGAAACTAATATCAGCTGCCTAATTAGAGCTTTTAGGAGCAAGATATATATACTCTCAATAACTCTGCTTATCACTGGATGATTGTTACCACACAGTGCCTTCAAATTGGTCTCCACAAATGCTCTCTCCTTCCGTCTCATTTCCAACTGAAAAGTCCCCTGCTTGAATCATAAAATTTTTAATCACTATGAAATTTTATATTCCGATAATGAAGTAGTTTTCCAGTTCTTAGGCCATGACCCTTTTCACTTGCAGTAATAAAAGGGAGTTCTGTGTTAAACATGGTATTCATACATCCATTTAACACTTATCAAAACTAGGCCAAGACATTTCTTATTTTCAAATCAGTTTTGATGCCTATGGTACAATACACAATAAAATTCTACTTTAGCAAAGATTACTACAGGCAAGATGCAAAATTTCTAAATTATTAAAGAAATTATCTATTCTGTCTTCATATTCTATTCTCTGTTCCATGTTAAAATTAAACCAACTGACACAATTATTCTTTCTTACTTAGTTCTTGTTATGTTAGGTATTACAGAAGTTGATAAAATTAATTATCAACTACAAAATATAAATTTAGGTTATTATGGCACAACAGTTGTTGTTGTTGTTGTTGTTTAGCCGATCAGCCCACCCTGATCGAGCAAGCCGGCGGCACGCAGGTAAACGATCGCCCTCTCCGGAGTGGACCAGAGGTTCAGCGCACTAGTGATGTTGTGTTGTGTTCGTTGTTGTACTAGAGCGATACAGTCTCTCATAATGTGTTCAATTGTTTGTGGTGTGTCCTGGCACAGGTGGTAGGTGTCGTCTATGGAGTTGTCTAGTCTGTGTTTATATGTCCGTAAGTTGGGGTGATGTCCACATCGGAATCGTGCTAAGTTAACTCGATCCGATCTGCTCAGGCTGATCTTTGACCTGTTAATGGGTGGCGGCTTCGCACCTAGGACCGCATTCGGACCGAGTCGTGTCAGTGCTTTGTGGGTTAGGTGTGTGTGTATGTGTTTTCTGTACTGTGTGATGTCTGTGGGGCGTGGTATGGAATGGAGTATTTGGTTATAATGTCTCTCTGGTGTTACCTTAATGGTGCGAGGTGTTGGTGCATGATTGTACATGTAGTGGCAAGGGTGTTGTGGGTTAGTTGTCGCTGCTACCATGAATTGTGTTCCCCTCATGTCTAAATGTTCCCTAACTTTCAGTATTTTTGTTTCTGTGTGCAGGTGTTCTATTGTTGTTGTTTGAGTGCATCCTGTAATGATACGAAGTGCGTTGTTTTGTATTGTCTGTAAGGTGTTTATGTGTGTGTTTGAGATAATGGGTGCCCAGCATGGGCTAGCATAGTCCATAACTGAGCGAATATATTGTTTGTATATTAGTGATGTTGTTTCCTGCTGGTGTCCAAAGTTTGTGCCTGTTAGTACCCTAAGCGTGTTAAGTCTTGAAGTACATTTGTTTTTAATGTCCTGAATGTGGTTAGCAAAAGATAATGATGTGTTGTATGTGACCCCAAGTATTTTGGTCCTGTGAGTGTGTGGAATGTTGATGTTGTTTAGTGTAAGCTGTGGAATTACCTGGTGTTCTTTTGTGTTGCTTGTAAGCAAGGTGATGGTTGATTTTGTGGGCGCTACTTTGAGTCTATTGTGTGTGAGCCAGTCTTGTATACTGTTTATGTATGTTTGTAGGTTATTTGTAGCGGTGTCGATGTTATTGTGGGTGGATGTTAGAGTGATGTCATCTGCATATGATGATAAGGTAAGCTTGTTATCTATGGGTGTTGGAATGTCATGCATGTATAAGTTGAAGAGTGTTGGTGAGAGAACAGAGGCTTGAGGGACCCCGTTCGGAAAAAGCTTGTTTTTGGATGACTTGCCATTAAATGTGACATGTGAGTATCTTCCTGAGAGATAGTTGCTCAGCCACCTTTTGGTGTTATTGTGCATGTTTGTGTTGAGTATTTTGTTTATGAGAGGGAAGCGTGGGATAGCATCAAATGCTTTACTAATGTCTATTGTTGCTAATAGTGTACGTTGAGCTGGTCGTCTGGAGTTGATGCCATCCATGATGTGCTACGTGAGGTTAGTGAGTAATGTCGTGGTTGAGTGGTGAGGTCTGAATTTATGTTGAGTAGGCGATAGTGGAATGTGTGGGTTGGTGATTTGTAAGATTAGTCTTTCTGTTACTTTGGAAGGTGTGCATAGTAAAGTAATGGGTCTATAGGAAGCTGGTTCTGTTGGATTTTTGTTTGGTTTGAGTAGTGTAATAATTTTACCTTGTTTCCATATGTCAGGAATAATACAGCGTTGGTATGAATATGTGCTGATATTTGTGAGAGCTAGTATTCCTTGTGGGCCCAAGTGTTTAAGGTGTATGTTAGATATGTTGTCCAGTCTTGGTAGAGAGCAGCCATAACATTTTGAGCAAACTCATTTTCCCACAATATGTGAGTGAGTGTATCCAAAGGATCACCTTTTGTCTGAGGCTAAGTGACCAAATCAAGCCAACCCGGAGCCAGCAAACAGGAGTGAGCCATAACCTCACCAAGTGGCTTGAAATTAACAAAATTTTTAATACGCCATGCCAATTTCAAAGCTCTCCTTTTCATAGAGGATGAAAGTCATAATAAAACAAATTAAATTTTGCTAACATGCATATTGCATAAGTTTCTTTCAAATATATGATCTTCAAGTACAAATACCACAACAGAGAGATCTGATATGGACAAGGGAGAAGTAAGGAAAGTAAATGATTGAGAAATCAAAATTCTGAGTCCATGTAAAAAAAATTTAACATTTCTTAAGAATGAACTATATAAGCCTTTAGACTTAACAAAATACAAAATAAAACTTTTGTGTATAAGCAGAGGCGTACTTAGCATTTTGCCGCCACTAGGCAGGGAAATTGTCACCACAGTGGCTTATTATAGCTGTACCATTTGATATCGCTAGTTTGCTATTAGAGGCTGCTGTTCCTTTTTATTTTAAAACTTATTTGTGACTCCATTTAATTTGTTAGTGTTTATAAGTTATTTATTTTCTAATTTTTTTTCTTTGCCCTATTTGTGTTGAAATACGACAAAATTTTCTGCCCTAGGCAGGTGCCTACTTTGCCTATACGTAAATCCGCCTATGTGTATAAGAACCCTTTATTAAACTTTAATGCAAATCAAAATTTATGTACATTTTAATCATTCTAGTGATGAATGTTGAGACAGCAAAAGTCTTATAAAGTGTTATAAAGTAGGCCTAAATAATTATTTATCTAGCCTTAATAAAATCTTTGTTCACTATCTATTTCAAAACAATTGAAGTCATTTTTATCTTCTATTAAATCGGTTTACTCTGGCTTTAATAATGTGTTTTGGGGTTTCACTAATTTCTTTTCATTAAGTTGAAAACATTCACTTAAATAAGATGCTGAAGAAACCTTTAATATTTCTAGATTTCTATTTTCAGAACCTACCTAATAATAATGCATGGGTGATTCTTTTAGAAGTATCAATTTTTGTAACATTTTCTGGGGTTCTGGTTTGAGTTAACCTGAAATTGTAACATCCATGGTTTACCGAGTGATGGATTGTTTCCACTATAACTGAAAAGAACTTTTTAAGAACCTTTACACAGTTTTAACATTGTATCCTATACACATACAGTATTAATGTTCTAGGTTATAAAATTTTCTACACGCTTTTTCTCACTAGTACTGTAATACATTAAGATACGTCCCATATACTATATTCCCTAAATGTAACTTTTTGATAAAACCAATGAAAATTTAAAATTTACAAAAAAAAAAGGCAGAAAACCCTCATTGATGTTTTGGAATTTATTCTGTAAAATCAGGAAGGATGACTCCGTCACAAATTCTTTATTTTTATAAATAGTATCAAAGGTTAACTGTAATTCTTTATAAAAGTTCTTAACAGTGGCTAGTTGCTAATCAAGTTAGTTATATGTTAATGAACTTAGGGTTGCCAGATTTTTCAAATGCCCATGGGGGACAAAAGTTTTTCTGAGGTTTTTTTTTTAGCCCAATTTTTTTTTCAAATTGAAACTAGATTTCTTCAACGGTTACAACAAACAAAATTAGAAAAATTTTATTCAATAATATTTAACAGCTAATTTTTTACAAAGCTGGGCACTTGCGGTTTTTTTTGCGGTACTGCGGTACTGCGGTACTACCGCACTACCAAACCGGTACCGCATAACGCAGTACCGCAAAAAATGCGGTAGCGGTACTGCTGTACTTTCAGCGATCCTTTGCGGTACTGCGTTATGCGGTACCGGTTTGGTAGTGCGGTAGTACCGCAGTACCGCAGTACCGCAAAAAAAACCGCAAGTGCCCAGCTTTGCAAGTTGAACTAAACCGTGAATAAATTGAAATTATTATACATAATATTGAAATTCTAAATAAATTCATCCCTAAAAAATTTGCTTAAAAATATTTTTTGCGGGACATTTTGAACGAACGCGGGATTTTTTGATCAAATGCGGGACTGTCCCTTAAAATACGGGACGTCTGGCAACCCTATGAACTTCCTGTTAATTAATTAATCTATTTGACGATTTTGTACCAAAACAAATTTTACCTGAAAAATGTCCCAACACTATTTTAAGTTTATTTAAAATATAAAATTTTCCGTTGAGGGTTTTAAAAATTTATTTATAATAAAAAATTTTACATTGAATTTTAATGGTGCACAAAAATTTCTAATTCTCAGTAAGATCTCAGGGCCTTTTGTCAATTTCCACAAATAAGATATAGTTCTGAATAAAAGGTGTGCAGCATTCTTAATCAATATTAGCATCTAACCGAGTATGGAATATGAATCTATGAGTCAAATACAATTTCTATGCAATTTGTAGCAACTTTCCAGTATGAGATACAAAGAAATTCAAAAGCTTAAAACAAGTTATACTCCAGCACTAGTACTCAGTTTGTAAGACAAAGTTAATGACTTTTTTCAAGATAAAGTTGGTACTGTAGAAAGCCATTTAACCGAAATGATCTAGTTGGGCTAGTTGTTTGTTTTCTGACTAGCACCAACGAATTAGGCTACTCTTTCCCCAAAAGTAGGAAATTGAATATAGATTAACCTAACCTATAGTTACCACATATCCTTCAAACAATCTCTCTCAAAATTAAACATGCCCAGCTCATTTGATCTTAAACTGTATTCCACTCTTCTTAAACCAGAGATAAGCATGCACTTCCCTGCACACCTTCAAGCATATCTATATCCTGACTGTGGTGAAGAGACCAAGTTTGAAGGAAATGTTCTAAGTGAGGCCTAACAAAAGAATTAAATAATTTACGGACTCCTGTAACTACCAATTCTCTTAATAATACCTAGCATTTTATTTGCTTCATTTCTCACCTCTAATCACTGTTTAGAAAATTTTAGATCACGACTAACTATAATGTCTAAATCTTTTTTCCCAAATGACGACATCTATCCAATTTCCTTGCATCTCATAACTAAAGTTTTAGCTATTTCTGCCAAAATGGATGACTTTGCATTAAGAGCATCGAATTCCATCTGTCATTTACTAGCCTGAGAAACTAACCTAATCTATCAAGATCTTTTTGTAGTTTATAAGAATTTTCTATATTTGTAACTGGGACAACTAGCCCCTACTTTTTTATCATCCACAATTTAGATATTTTATTACTAACTCCCTTCTCTAAATCATTTAGACATAAAATAAAGCGACGTTAGGCGACATTGGGTCTGGGTAGTAGCTGGATGGAAGACCGTTCTCCGCGCCCAGATTATGTAGCGACCCGTGGTTTGGATCCCACGTAAAGCTGTAGGTCTCCTCCGTCATATGACCTTAGATGTTGCGAAGTTAAACAACCCCAATAAAAATTTATATATATATATATAAAATAAAGAGTAATGGACCTAAGAATGATCCCTGTGATAGCCTTCTTTTCACTTTTTGTCACCCAAGCTTATGACCATTTAAAATTATTCTGTTCTCTGCCCCCGAGCCATTTTCTACCTAATTCATAATTGATATTGTTCTCCCATTAGTTTTTAATTTATACAAGTCTCCTACGTGGAACCTTGTCAATAGCCTAATGTGTTCAACAACCTGAGGATTCATTTTGACCTACAGGTGCAGATTCAATGAGCTTGTGATTGACTGAATCCTAGCTGGGAAAGTCACACTCCATGTAGATTGGTATTAAAAAATAAAGAAAAGATTACCATTGACTTCAATTCACTGAACTAGTTGGATGACCTTGTTTTCACTTTAAGCAGCAGATAATTGAATTACACATTAGTAATGCAAAATGTTTGCAAGAACAGAATTACAAAGGAATTCAAAGGACACCAAACAGCAACAGACTGGCTAATACTTACGAGACTGTCCGTTTAGGGAGGAAGGTTAAAGGATGTAAGAAAATCTAAAGACGAGTGAAAGTCTTAAAGCAAAGTAAAGAAGAGAGGTTGCAGGAAAGAAATTTAAAGATAAAGTGAAAATTTTAAAGTGAAGAGGGAATTCGAGTAAAAGTTCTTCAATACTTTTACGTTCTAACAAATGCTTCTAACTGGAGATTTAAGGCAAAATAAGCATCTAGTCTCTTTTTAAAGAATTCGACCGAATTACTTTCAACTACGGTGGCTGGCAATCCATTCCACAAATTATCTATACGATCGAAGAAAAAATGTTTAACTCCATTAGAATTAAAATGTTTACCCACTAATTTCAGACCATTACCGCGCGTTCTATCTACATTTCTGAAGGTGAAATATTTTTCGGCGGTGTCGACATTATCGAAACCTTTAATAATTTTAAACACCTGGATTAAATCTCAAATACGCTTTTTACAAGTGAGAATAAATTTAACGTTTCTAAACGAGCAGCATATGATTTATTTCTAAGTCTACGAATCCTCTTAGTAGCCCGTCGCTGCACTCTCTCCATTCTACTGTATGTCCTGTCATAAATATGGGGACCAGAACTGAGCGTAGTATTCTAGGTGGGGGCGCACTAAGGAATTATATAAGGTTAACATTGTTTTCTCAGACTTAAATCCAAATGACCTACCAATAAATCCTAAGATTTTATTTGCTTTTCTGACCGCTTCGATATATTGCTTACTCGGTTTAAGAGTGTCAGCAACAAATACCTAAATCTCTCTCTTTCGTAACACTCCTCAGTGTCTTGTCGCGCATAAAAACATACTTTTCTTTAACACTGTTTCTACCGATATGCAACGTTTTACATTTATCTATATTAAAGTTCATTTGCTAAATTTCTGCCTATTTCAGTAATTTATTAATATCTTCTTAAATCTGTAAACGTTCTGCCGCTGATTTTGTTCGTCCCCCTAGTTTGGTATCGTCCGCAAATTTTGAAATTATACCGTCAATTCCTATGTCGATGTCACTGATTGATAATTAATAAAAAGAACCGGTTCCAGAACTGATCCCCGAGGCACGCCACTAGTTACACTTTTCCAGTTAGACGCTTTGTCATTAATGATCATTCTTTGTTTACGTCCACTAAGCCAATTTTCAATCCATTTGAGAACATTATCATCAATTCCGTGAGAATGAAGTTTAGCTAATAATATCCTATGTGGCAATTTATCAAACGCTTTCTGAAAATCGAAATACATAATATCTACTGTTTTACTCCCGTCATATATATTTCCATTACCATTAAAGAAATGAAGCAGCAAGACAAGAACGATTACGTTGAAAGCCATGTTGAGAATCTTTAATTTATTAATTTCTAAGTAATTAACTACATAAGCTTACCAACTATTGAAGTCGGACTATGGGACGATAATTTCCCAGAAACTGGCTGGGAAAACATTCAGTCCTTTTACGCAGTTGATCAAACAACAGCAGAGTTTGAGAACAATAAACTTCATAAACAAATATATAAAAATACAATAGCAAACTATTTTAAACATATTATTTTTATTATCAGTATATAGGGTGGGCGGAAAGTAGCTCCCTATTTTGGATTGGTAAAAAAATACGTATATTATCCATTTATTTCAGAAGAAATAATATGAAAAGGTAGGCATACATGGTAGGTTTTCTCTAAAATTCAATGTGGGCTCCAACTCTTTCCACCAGCTTCTGGAGCCGCCCAGGAATGGCGTCCACTGACTTTAGCAGGAACTCCGGCGGGATGGAGGACATGACTTCCCGAATTCGGTCCTCCAGTTCTTCCAATGTCCTCGGTTTGGTGCGGTAGACTTCTTCCTTTACCCACCCCTAAAGAAAGAAGTCGCACGGTTACCGCTGAAAAACGGCAGAATCGGTTCAGTGTAACGGTGTGGTGTGGTATGACCTCAGATCAGGTTGTGGGCCCGTTCCTTCTGCGCAACACCATGAATGCTGAGCGGTACCTTGCTATGTTGCGAAACGAGGTCTGGCCGGTTGTCAGCACATGGGAGAACATCGACGATCTGATATTTATGCAAGATGGCGCCCCTCCGCACTTCGCTCTTGTTGTCCGTGAGTGGCTGGATGCCCACTTCCCTGGGCGTTGGATGGGTCGTCGTGGTCCACATCAATGGCCAGCCAGGAGCCCCGACTTGACACCGTGCGACTTCTTTCTTTGGGGGTGGGTAAAGGAAGAAGTCTACCGCACCAAACCGAGGACATTGGAAGAACTGGAGGACCGAATTCGGGAAGTCATGTCCTCCATCCCGCCGGAGTTCCTGCTAAAGTCAGTGGACGCCATTCCTGGGCGGCTCCAGAAGCTGGTGGAAAGAGTTGGAGCCCACATTGAATTTTAGAGAAAACCTACCATGTATGCCTACCTTTTCATATTATTTCTTCTGAAATAAATGGATAATATACGTATTTTTTTACCAATCCAAAATAGGGAGCTACTTTCCGCCCACCCTGTATATATATATATATATATATAATATATATATATATATATATATATATATATATATCAGGGTTGTGGATTCGGTGAAAAAAGATTCCGACTCCGACTGCAGTATATACTAACCGTATGGCATATATACCTATATATGTACTGTAGTATAGGTATGGTGTAGGTAAATGAATAGTCTCCGTGAATTTCGATAGTTTTAATTTTTAAATCTCGATTTTAATTATTCTTTCCTCGTACAATAATAAAAACTAAGAAGTTATTTAATAGTTATAAAATAATAAAATTATAAAAATATAAGACATGAAAGTTGAAACTATTTCAAAATGGTTCAACATATAAAAAAGCAACTGCAATAAATGGAACAATACGTGAATACGTTACAACCACATATATATACTGTACTCTTATACCTAAACTGAATTTGTTCTCAGAAACAGGATCGCTTCAGATAGGTCCTCCTTCATTGCTGCTCTCAAGTCGGATCTGACGATTCGGAGGGCAGAAAACAAACGCTCCACGCTGACTTGAGTCGGTGGCAACGCTGTGACGGTCGGAGCAGCATCTTGAACAATCTCAGGGTATCGGGGTATTGCATCTCTCACTTTCAACTTTGCAGTACGGTCAATTTTTTCTACCTCTCCCAGTGCATGAGAAAAATTCAATTTGAAAATTTCGAGAAACCACGTGCAATTGAAAATTTCAAGGAAAGGCGTGTAGTTTTAAGATTTGGAGTCGGAGTTGGGGGATTTGTACCGACTCCGACTCCAGCCAAAAATAACAGACTCCACAACCCTGATATTATATATATATATATATATTATATATATATATATATATATATATATATATAATATATATATATTATATATATTATATATATATATATATATATATAAACTTTATGTACCATGCGTCATCAGCAGTGGACTTGTCAGCTGAATTAATGTACGGTAGACCTTTTGGTGGTGTTGCTTTCTTAATAAGGAAAAATGTGTCAAACATAAAATTAATTGTAAACTGCTATTTACCATACAACAACGGAAGTAATCTAGATGAATGCATTGATTTGCTGTATAAAATTAAGTCATTATCAGATAACAAATATTCGTACTGTATAATAATGAGGGACTTTAACGCGCATGTGAACTCGGAATTCTTTGTAGAATTGGGTAACATGTGCGAGCCGGCCAAATTAAGTATAAATGATGTAGATATATTAGGGGTAACCAGTGGTAATTTTACATACGTTAGTGATATGAGTGGTACTACCAGATGGATTGATCAGTGTCTCACTAGTAATAATCTAAAGGATCGAATTGGTAGAATTCATATTCTGCATGATTTCCTTCTTTCTGATCATAGACCATTAGAAATATTAATTAATTTTACCAATTTATGCGCAAAACGACATAACAAGAACTCAATAAGTAAGAATAATCGCGTCGATTGGTCTAATGTTAATACGCAACAGAGAATAGAATACAAAGACAGAACAGGTCACCTCTTTAATAATTTAGAAATTTTGCATCTTGCCTCTAGTAATCCTTGCTCAAATGATTCTCACTGTAAACTCATAGATAGGTATTATATTACGATAGTATCCCTGTTAAGAGAAGCAGGAAGCCCCATGATTAAATCTTACAACTATCATACTAAGATTATTCCTGGATGGAATGATTTTATTGCCCCCCTGAAGAGGGAATCGAAAGACCCCTACGATTTGTGGTGCTTTCATGGTAGACCCAGATTAGAACCAGTATATATGAATATGTGTAGAAGTAGGGGTCAGTATAAGGAGGCCATAAGGCGATGTAAACAGGAAGAAGAGTCTATTCTAGCATCAAAAGCCTGTGAAGCTCGCATAAATAACGGAAACAACAAATTTTGGAAATTTGTTAAAAATCAAATGGGTGTCAAAAGTGTCCTCCTTCCGACAATCGAGGGGGTGTCGGGGGAGGATGAAATTGCAAAACTGTGGAAAAAACCTCTACTCAGACATTCTTAACAGTGTGAGTAGGGATAATTTTAAGATAGATTGCAGCGAAACGCCTGTGGGAAGGACAAGGGAAAATACTTTGATATCAGTTCCTGTAGTAAAGAGGTTAATTAAAGAGTTAAAGACTGGTTCTGCGTCAGGGGTAGATGACTTATCGAATGAGCACTTAAAATATGCCAATGACGTAGTATGTCTGCATATATATACGGACAGAAACTCTGGGTGAATTATAAAAAAGGTTCTGGCAGAACCCTAAATTTGTTGTACAACAGGTCTTTTAGACTCTTACATAAATCACCCCCGAGATGCTCAGCTTCGCAAATATTTGCTACCCGCAATGTCCCGAGCTTCCCGGAGGTAACAAGACGTGCTCACTACAGTCTGATGCAAAGAATTAAAAAATCAACCAACCCGATTATCCAAGCTATCCATGAGTCCTGCCGTTTATCCTCTAAGTCTAAGCTATGGAATTCTTCGTATGAAAACGTCTATCTGTAGCTCCACTTAACTTCGACATTACTGTATTATTTCTAATCAACTGTATATACTGCATTTCTATCCTTTGTATGTGAATTGTCATTGTATTAATAATATTTGTCATATGGACTATAGTCTGCCAATAAACCTTTTCATTTCATTTCATATACAGTGTGTATATATTATATATATATTAGTGGTGGACCGGATATCCGCATCCGCATCATTGTTAACGTCCGCATCCGCACTTCTGACTGCGGATGTTATGCGGATATTACTTCTAATAAATTATGCAATTTACAATTAAATTAGCTTATAAACTAGCTTATAAGGCCCAGTCATGCACATTTCATGTAAAGTATTAATTATTATTAATGAACAAACAAATATATAAACCTCAAAATATAAATACCTGGTAACACAGAAAATTGAATGAAACTTGTTTCATTCAATTTTCTGTGGCTGAAACTCTTGAGAAAGTTATCATTTTTATCATAATGAAAACATTAATATTAATTTTAATTCTTATGCATTGCCTGCCATAATAGTAATATCACGAAATTTGAAAAATTGTCATATATTCATAATTCTATATTATATTGATAGATTAACTAAATATCCGCATCCGCGGATATTGAAATTAAAGATCCGCATCCGCAGATGTTGAAAAACTGACATCCGGTCCACCACTAATATATATATATATACACACGTGTGTGTGTGTGTGTGTGTGTGTAAAAGCAAAACTTCGCGAGTTTGGCGAAGAAAGTCTGAAAAGTATCATGAAAGTTGCCTGAAGCGATCGGTCAAATTTATGGCGATTGTGTTAGTGTGGGGTCACTTGCATTTGTAAAGAGAGCTGTCAATAGTCACGTTTATCAAGAAATATTAGAATACGTCATGCTGGAGACGAACTATTTATTTTTCAACATGACGGCTCTAGATAATGCGGCTCGTGCAATATCTGCGTGGCTTGATGCTCATGAAATTGAAGTACTACCAAATGTCAGCTAATTCTCCCAAACTTAATCCGATGGAAAATCTTTGGAATATTGCTAAAGCAGAAAGTCCAAAAGCGTAAACCAGGAGCACTTAGTGAACTGAAGAGGTGTTTGATGACAACCTGGCAATCGATAACTACAGAAGAATGCATGAGGCTTGTCGACTCGATGCCATGCCGATTGGAGGACGTAATAAGGGCTAAGGATGGGCGAACTAAATACTAAGACGCAGAATTAAAAAGTCTTTGATAATTAATATATTGACAATACTTATTAAACATAATGAATTTATTCTATTTTTTTATAACACCTGACAAGATATTCTGATATTTTGGTACGTTGCTATGTAATAACTTCTCACTATTTGATAAAGTTTTTGTTATATTTTCAAAACTGGCACACTTTCAAACGCAGAGTGTCTAGGCATCTCGAAAACCGAGGACCTTGATTTTGACTCTCTTCTTCTATGGGAGGGACGCTTTTGCGGACATCTGCCCTTGGCTCCTCCTTCCAGCATAAAAAAAAACACACAAAGGTGTCGTTTTTTCATAATAACGTCATAAATACTCGATATTCCTCAAAGGTGTACAACTTAAAGGTATTATCAAGGTCATGAACGCATTTGAGACAGTATTCTATTGTTTTGCTCAGGGGCTGTACAACCAAAAAATATCGGTATTGAAATTGAATAAGAATTTACTAGATTTGATGAAGATATTTTTTCAAATATCAACTGAAAAAGCTTTCTTCATAAATTCAACTAATTAAGAATTCTTCATAAGCTTGAATAACACTTGCTTGTTTTGTTAGTGCCTCTATGAGCCTCTATTTTCTGTAGTACCATGTCTGTGTGGACATTAAAAACATGCT
Organism: Bathynomus jamesi; assembly: GCA_023014485.1. Taxonomy (NCBI): domain Eukaryota; kingdom Metazoa; phylum Arthropoda; class Malacostraca; order Isopoda; family Cirolanidae; genus Bathynomus; species Bathynomus jamesi. The sequence goes on along the minus strand of JAJOZX010000697.1, from coordinate 564,611 downwards.
ACATATAAATTGAATACTGTAGTGGTTCTATTGTATAATTATGGAGGCCCGTAGCCAGGGGTGGGTGAGGGGGGGATCGAACAACCCCCCCTTGACAGGAAAGGTCCACTTTTGTAACCAGATATAACTTATAATGTGATATTATAATATATATCATCATTTAGTAAATAAATGAAAATGTTTATTGGCAGACTACAGTCCATTTGACAAATATTATTAATACATACTCGCATTTTTTTTAAACTTCACAAACTACTCTAAACCCCCTCCGCAGTGACTAGGTCGTTGCACCAAAAGGTCTGCCTTTCTACAATTTCGATCTCCCCCCCCCTCCATTGGGAAGTCCTGGCCACGGGACTGTTATGTTATAGCATACTTATACAGCGATAGTCATCAATGGATAAGGTGTTCTTTCGAACCAGAACCAACAACTTCTTATATTATATTAATGTACAAGAGCCGTTCAAGTTGTAAACACAGTTGAAAACTTTTCAAAGAAAACCGCAAAATATTATAAACATAATACCAGCCGAATTACATTACGGTGTATATACAGGGTGTTCGGAAAGTCACTGTGCACTTATATAATCGAGATCGTCCACTCACGCTTGATGACCTCAAAACTGCAATAACTGCGTACATAAGGTCCATTTCAAAAGAAGAACTGACAAAGGTGTTTCAAAATAAAATAAGACGGGTCCAGGCCTGTATTGCTGTTAAAGGACATCACTTTCAACACCTTTTATAAGTTCTGATGGTCCCATCCATAACCTCTATCATATATGCAATGTTATACTATTGTATGCTATTAAATAAATATAAGTGCACAGTGACTTTCCGAACACCCTGTACAATATTCGTCGTTTTGCACCTTGTTATCGCTAATAAAAGTGTTTAACTGTTCATTTCACAAAAAAAAAAAAAAATTATCTTAATATATTTAAAAATGGTTAAACACTTTTATTAGCGATAACAAGGTGCAAAACGACGAAATTCAAAACGACGAATATCGAGGTATACCGTACATTATTAGTACATTAAATCGTGACTTGGTTACGTTTACGCAGACATTTTTTGTGAATGAATTCCAAAGGATGTTTTATATATTTGTTTGAGCTACCTCACGTTATAATGCAATATACTCGTAATAAATGTGGGTGGCTGAAAGAATAATACAAGGTAAGAAGAAGTAGTAAGAAGCGTGTTTTGAGGAAGAGTCTTTTTTAGTTTAAATAATATGAATAAAAATCTTGATATTTGGGATTTGATATGTTGTACATAACTTCTGAAATTTAGTTTTTCGTCTAAATTAATGTCAAGCATTTTAACTTCTTTCACCCTTGCAAAAATAGTAGGTTCAGTAGAAGTTTATTAGCACACATTCATTTATAAACATGCTCTAATTACCCGTTTGTTTCATTTATCATGTTTAAATTATGATAGGAAGTAAGTGTAGTATCATCTGCATATTGTATGTAATATAATGTTGAGAGATAAAAATCGTTGAGGTGAATTTAGAAATAGTAATGACCCAAGAATAGATCGTTGTGGGACCCCACAAGGTAGCATCGCTCTGTCGGATAAATTATTTTTAATCTTATGTACTGATAACGATTTGTCAGATACGATTTTAACCAATCGTAGATATTTCCTCTTATTTCGCATATGTTTATTTCTTCAATAACTTTTCATGCGAAAATGTATCAAATGTTTCTGACAAGATGAAGAAGACCAAGACAGTATGTTTTTTTCCTGTTTAGGTTCTGATACGCATTTTCTAATAGCATGTTTATGGCATCTTCCATTCTATGCCTACCTCTAAACCCAAATTGTGTTTTAGTTAAAATATCGTATTTAATTAAGACGTTACTAAGTTCACTGTATACGATTCTTTCAAATAATTTACTTAAAGCTGGCAATACGGAAATGGGCCGATAATTGAATGGAGTGTTTGGGTGACCTGACTTAAATACAGGGCATGCTGTGGCTTCCTTTAGAATGTCATGAAATATACCTAGTGTTACTGATGCATTCATTAGTCTATCGAGTGTGATTGCAATTTCATCAGATACTAATTTGTATATTTTTAATGGGATCGTATTGATGTCAGAGTCTTTATTTTCAGATTTTTTATTGTTAAATAGATATCGTTTGGTAGGATTGGATCAAAGAAAAATTAGTTTGGAGTGGGTCATGGCATACGTTGTCAGTAGTGAGTGATAGTATTTGGAATCGAGGCTGCAGAATTGGAGCCGATATTTGCAAAGTAGTTGTTTAATAAGCTGTACGTCTTTGGGATCAATGTAACAATTTCCACCTTGTGTGAGGGAGGACAAAGGGATCCGTTTCACTTTTTTTTCAATTAAATCCCTCATTGTTCCATAGCCTTTGGAAATGAGCATTTGTTATAAATTTTTGAACAATGGTGATCCGCTTCCGCTCTTTTAATAACTGCATTAAGTCTGTTAGAGTAATTGTGTATGTCTGTTCGGTAATAACATCAGTTTTTCATAATTTAAAGAGTATGCTTTTGTTTAATACTCACAATGAGTGCTGGGGTGATCCACTGGTTGTTGTATTACGTTTTAGATATGGAAAGAAAAGTTTGTTGAATCTGTCCATTAATGCGCTTGAGAATGCTTGAAAGAGCAAAGTTTGTGTTGAATATATCCATTAATGTGCTTGAGAATGCTTGAAATTTTGTTTCAATGTCATGGTTATTTTTGGTTATTCTAGTCCAGTCGAAAGCTGTTATTCCTCTAAGAATTTTACTTTATTATTATAGCTTATTATTTGTATTATATTATTATAGATCTACTGTAAGTTGCCAAGATCTGAAGATTCTTAGGCAATGCGTTAGAGAGACTTTCTCCACCACCTCCCTCATGATGTAATGGGTATGGATTTGTATCTCTCCCCAAAAAATTCTCAAGAGAAACAAAATAAAAACTACTACAGGCTTTTAACAGTTGTTTCATAGCCATTAAAACAATTATACTTAATTATTAGAAATTGTTTTTGTCTATATACTATAGTGTGTCTTAGAAGTCGCGCACTATTCAAATTTACAAGGTTTATAAGTTAAGCTATGGTACGCGACTTCTGAGACACCTTATGAAATGAAAATGAAAAGGTTCATTGGGAGACTATAGTCCATATATATATATATTATATATATATATATATATATATATATATATATATATATATATATATATGATACACACAGACCGTGCATGGAATAAGGAACTCTTCTAGTAAAATTAAATTCACTATAGTCCGAATAAGTAATGGTAAATGACAAATACTATAGTTTTTTTTCATGATGCTAGCCCGACGTGGGCAAAGGGTCACTCGCAAAGAGGTCCCAAAAATATAGCTTCCCTCACCAGCTATCTGCAAAGCGGATAGGATCCAGCTTTGGGACAGGATCTAGGGTTTAAAGCAGCCTAGCCCAGCTACATTTAGAACCTCCATATGAGCAAAAGACTCGCTGCCTTCACGTCAGATTGAATACATCAAAGAAAAAGGGGTAACTATTATATTTTTAGCCAAAAAACAAAACTTAAACCTCAACTGGCAGAATTGAGCGTCCACTTTTTCAAGGCACATAAGTGGACGCTCAATTCTGCCAGTTGAGTTTAAGTTTTGGTTAAAAATATAATAGTTACCCCTTTTTCTTTGATGTATTCAATCTGACGTGAAGGCAGCGAGTCTTTTGCTTATACTGAGGTTCTAAATGTAGCTGGGCTAGGCTGCTTTAAACCCTAGATCCTGTCCCAAAGCTGGATTCTATCTGCTTTGCAGATAGCTGGTGAGGGAAGCTATATTTTTGGGACCTCTTTGCGAGTGACCCGTTACCCACGTCGGGCTAGCATCATGAAAAAGAAAAATTATAGTATTTGTCATTTACCATTACTTATTCGGACTATAATGGATTTAATTTTCCTAGAAGAGTTCCTTGTTCCATGCACGATCTGTGTGTATCATAAAAAACCTCAGGGAACCATTCTGAGTTCATTCCCATATATATATATATATATATATATATATATATATATATATATATAAACGTAAAGGACGACGCTTTGTATAGGAGAATTATCCGCGCAAGATGAGAGCGAAAGAACGAAACAAATTAAAAAATGAGGTAACCACCCGGGAATGGAACCCGGGATCTTCCGATTGCCGGTCAGATATGATAACCATTACACAACGGGCCTCACTCAGTCAAATGTTGTAGTTCCTCTACATGCGCGCAGAAACCAATGCCCCAAAGGGGCACCTCCCGCATGCCGTAACATTATATACATTATAACTGCAAACACGCAGTATAATTAACGTAAAGAACGACGCTTTGTATAGGAGAATTATCCGCGCAAGATGAGAGCGAAAGAACGAAACAAATGAAAAAATGAGGTAACCATCCGGGAATCGAACCCGGGATCTTCCGATCGGAAGATCCCGGGTTCGATTCCCGGGTGGTTACCTCATTTTTTCATTTGTTTCGTTCTTTCGCTCTCATCTTGCGCGGTTAATTCTCCTATACAAAGCGTCGTTCTTTACGTTAATTATACTGCGTGTTTGCAGTTATAATGTGTATATATATATATATAGTTTTAACATATTCTTGATGTAATTGCTAAATTAAAATATAATTCGCACATTAGAATCCTAATACGGCATTCACACACCACATTTTTCGTGGAATTTCTGATTCAAATGACGTGTTTTCTCGGAATTCCGTTGACAGTATAAATGCTTTTGGGACACACATTCCTTGTGGTTTTTGAGGAATTCCACATTCCATTTCCGATTGTTACAAGAGTAATAGCCGGGTGATGAATTAAGTAATTAATAAATCTTAGTCTTCAAAGCAAGAATTAGATATATTCACTATTTTGCTTTCTTCTACAGGTGGCCACAAAGTCCCTTTGCACGGAAAACAAGGGCAACATACAGATATGCTGTAATTTCACTGCAAAGGGACTTTGTGGCCACTTTGTATATTTATAACATAGATTTATAATATTAAGTTAAATATAATAATGTGGCAAATTTATTGCCATGGGTTGAAATAGGGTTGGTAAAACAGAGGAGGGGTACCTGAACAGGAGGGGGAAGTCTGTATCTAAGGAGTATACAACCAAAAAAGCTTGAGAAACACTGCCCTACAAGGTATCTAATATTTTTAACTATGCAACATTTTTATCACATGAAGCTATGCCACAATCAAAATCTCAACCATACTGATATATAATTAATATGTTATGAATTAAACTAATAAAGGATCACCTGAAGATCAGGGCCCCCAGCCTCAATTACCAAATGATATCTTCGTTAAAACTAACGAAAATATCACGACTTGACCTAACCAATCGTGAAGGGTGTACAGTTGACCTAACCGGGCATTCAATTTAATTTATTATATTTGGTACTCTAAAGCAAAAAACAAGAATACATGAGGGCTCTGATCTTCAGGTGATCCCTAATAAATTATTCTTAATTATCAACAACTCGAAGGATATACACAAAGAAAGTTTTTCTACATTATTTGATCTCTTTTTGTGATTGGCATTTTATGAGGTATTTAAGTAAATCACATTTGAATATATTTTTTGAGGTCTTGATAATGTATATTAAAAATTAATCATACAGTAGTAACTTACTCTTAATATTAAAGAGCAAATTAATATAAACCAGAGATATTTTTCTATTATTTGATCGCTTTTAGGTTCATATTTTAAATAAAATAATTTTTTACCAACATTCTAAAAAAAGTTAAATAAAATAAGTTTTTGAGCGGTTCCTTTAAAACAGTGGTTCTTAACCTTTTTAGGCTGCGACCCAAATTCTGGTTGCGGGGCTAGCTCGGCGACCCATGCCTTCAAACAGGTTACTCGTAATAAATAATAAAATAAATAACTAATGGTAAAATGTTTAGGGATAACAAATAAATAAGTGATAAATAATTTAATGACCCAATCAAAATGGCTTGGCGACCCAATTTTGGATCGCGACTTTAAAGCAGAACCACTGCTTTAAAGGAAAAACCTTCTAACCCCACCCAACAAATACGTCGCATCACGAATACAGATTGTTGACAAAAGTAAATAGACACCTTCGTTTTTTCCAAAATTGGTTGATTTGATCATAAAAGTTAATAATAAATGTATTGAAGCAATAAATGGAAAGAGGAAGAACACTATTTTAAATATATTCATTCATTTAATTTGTTACAATTTAATGACTTTTATAATCAAACCAAAACATTTTGGAAAAAACAACGGTGTGTGTGTGTGTGTGTGTGTGTGTGTGTTCCACAAACATTTCTTCTTGAGGCTTTTTTATGCGGGAAGGTGCAAAGGTTCAAGCTCTCCTTAAAGGAGGAGGCATGCAGTTACAGAATTCAGAAGAACAGTGTTCGTTATAAGAGCGATAGGAAAGAGAGAGTAAGGCAACACTGCAACGAAGAGAGAGGGATTGAAGATAGTCAACGAGAGATGTGGAATTAATGAGACGAAAAGCGTTTGGTTCCATCCAGTCAAGTGGAGCCGTGTAGGTTGAGCCACCCTACACGTGAAAAGCGTACTTCATACAGGAGCGGATAGACCCCTGTACAGAAACAGCAACCTAGTGGAGGTGAAGAAACTGCGGAGCCGGTACAACAAACCTAACCTCTTAGAAGGTTTTAGAGAGTACATGTGATCTTTCTAGGAAAGGTCACGAGAAAGGAAAACAACAAGAATGTTAAGAAAAGAGAGGATTGAATTGTGTATTAATGAAAATAAGGAAATAGTCGTGTGGAAGATTGTGACGAGTAGAAAGATGAAGGAACTGGGTTTCTGAGGCACTGAAATACACGAGGTTTTCTCTGTTGCAATCAGATATAGTAGAAATATCGAAGGTCAGGTGCGCCATAACCGTCTCACGCGAAGCATGGAGTGACTGTTGAGAGGGACACTTTGTGAAGCAGGTGTAGAAGTGAAGGGTGGAATCATCGGCATAAGAGTGGATAGGACAGGAAGTGCGTCTTAAAATATCAGAGTGGATGACAGGACAGAGCCCTGAGGAACACCATTTTTAACACTTTTTCTGAGGTGCGTATCAAAGGTCATCCTTACGAGGTTTTTGCCTGCCAATACAAGATTCTCAAGACCCCAGAGCATCTGGAGTTTATTACAGGGCACTTCTCGACCAGAAACTCTTACCACCAGCAGAGACCTGTTCTGACGAAGGCTTTTCTTTTATACAAGAACAAGAGGAAACCTCAAAGACCTTTCGGTCCACTCGGAGAGAAGTCTGTTATTAAACTGCTCATTTTTAACTATTTTTGCAGTAGTAGAAACTGGATAGAAAAGCATAAGGCTCTTTCCCTACCCTCTGCGCCAGAGGCGGATATGGAAAAAAGTTGAAAAAATACCTTGACTTTGGAAAAGTAGCCAAGGAAATTTTATAGGAAAGAGAACATATAAACTAGCTCTAGAATTACGCCATGTACACAGAGCTCGTACACTAGGTAGCACCGCTGTATAACCTAACCAATAATATAGCCTACTTGCGCCGATCGCACATCAACCACTTAGTATCGTCACGCTTTCTAGACACCAACGTCTGGTTCGATCAAAGACGTCCTTGTTTCGTCTTCGAAGTTTTATCGCCAATACTTTACACGAAAGTTGACCTTTTGCTGATCTTTAAAGGGCGCCCCAGTGATACCGTGAAACACTAGAAGACTGTAACGAACTTCCGCTACTCGAGATTATACTGTAACTTCAGTCTTCCTGCAAACACGATACCGAAAAAGTCTCTAGGTTATAAAGCCTACATACATTTCATTGTCTATTTCAAAGAAAGTTTTCCTCCAATCGTTCCTTGGAGCTCACGTTCGCCTACTTTAGCTCAGTGATTGTTTCTTTTTTAATAGGCCCTCACAAGTCTTTCGCCTATTTTAACTAAGCTACGCATATTATGGAATTTATGTCTGCTTAACTTTTGTGTAATAAACTTAATTTAATATTTTTAATATGATTTAATTAATTAATTTGATCGTTGGTTAAAATGTTATAAATATAATGGCTGTTTATTTTGAAGCAAGCCCTTCTAGGCTTAAAAAGCAACTTCAGAAAAGAATTGGATAACTAATAATGTAAAAGCTTTTCTTCTAACCAACAGCAAGACGCTCACAGTCTTTCAGAAAAAAAAATGGAGACCTTTTAAATCCTTCATATCTCGGCAAATACGGTACATAGAACCATGAAATTTTAGTGTTAGTACAGGTAATTTTATGATTTTATGGTTTTTATGCCATCTTTTAGCATTGTAGTCGAGAAATTGGATTTCTGGCGAATATTCCAGAAAAATCTTGCTAATCATAGGTTCAAGTTGATAATTAATTAAAGCGATTTTAATTAACGTAAGCCAACTGCAGGAGGTTTGGACAAGCTTCTCAAGAAAATTGATAAAACAGGAGATATCAAAAGAATACCAGGTAGCGGTACTAAATTTGGCCACCAAACAGTCCTGATTTAAATCCTGTCGATTACGGCCTTTGGGAAAATTTGTCACAGAGAATTTATCGGGTCAAAGTAAGAAATGTCGCTCATTTACGACAGCTTCTTCTGGAAAAGTGGGATGAGCTACCACAAGACCAAACCAATAAAGCCACAGATGAGTTCCGTCCTAGACTGGAAAAGGTTGTAGAAGTTCGTGGTAAACATATCGAGCATTTTTTTTAACATCAAGGTAGCACCATATGTGAGTACTTTGTAACTTTTTATCTGCACATACAATGCAGTAGTAATGTAAATGGAGAATTTCTAGCGGCATAAGAAATGTTCAATAAATCCATAATTTTCATTAGTTTTCTTTGAAATCCGCTCACCATATAGGAAATTTACTTCTTGTGGGGTGTGAAAAAAATATTGAAATCTGACTATAACTTTGGATTTTACAGCCAAAGTTCGAGGTCTCCCCATTTTTTTTTTTTTTTTGGCCGACCCGATATATGTGCGCGTGTGTGCGTGTGTGTGAAGTGCCCCTTCATACGGCAATTTTTGTATACCTCAAACCAGATTCCTTCCTGGCGTTATAGGTATAAGATGCGAATTGTGAAAAATTATAAAAAAAGTATTGCCAGATAACGTTTTGTTTTTTATGCAGGAAGGAGGGGCCAAGGGCGAATGCCCACAAAAACACCCCACGCCCATAGAAGAAGAGCCAAAATCAAGGTCTACGGTTTTCGAGATGCCTAGACACACTGCGTTTGAAAGATAGGAGGTCATAGACAGGGGGAAAGATGGACTGAGGAAGATTGTTCCAGAGTTCACCGATTGAGTATATTAAAAAGTGAAAATATCGATTAACCCTTGCGATAGTGTGTTGGGCAGCAAAGGAATGAGAATGTGGAGAAAGTCTGGTGCTGCGTGCTCCCTTAAAGAAGGAGGCATGCAGTTATAGAGTTCAGAAGTGCAGTGTTCGTTATAATAGCGATAATAAAGAGAGAGTGAGGCAACATTGCGTCGAAGAGAGGGATTGAAGACAGTCAGTAAGTGGCTGGGAATTGATGGGACGAAAAGCCTTTGATTCCACTCGGTCAAGTACGGCTGTGTGGGTTGAGCCATCCCATACATGAGAAGCATACTCCATACAGAGGCGGACAAGACCCCTGTACAGAGACAGCAACTGAGCTTGGGTGAAAACTGCAGAGCCGGTACAACACACCTAACCTCTTGGAAACTGTTTTGGAAAGAGTATATGTCATCTTTCCAGGAAAGATCACAAGAAAAGGAAACGCCAAGAATGTTAAGAGAAGAGGAAGGATCGAGTTGTGTTGTTGAAGGTAAGGGGATAGTCGTGTGGAAGATTGTGACGAGTAGTAAGATGGAAGAACCGAGTTTTTTGAGGCATTGAAAGCCACAAGGTTTTCTCTGCCCCAATCAGAGATAGCAGAAAGATCAGAGGTCAGGTGATCCACAGCCGTCCTACGCGAATCACGTAATACCAATCACGAAAGAAGTCCATTCGTATTTATTCTCTCCCTCTCGTTAACAGTTAATTCAAAATCCCGACACGTAATTTAAAAGTAGAAATTAATAAACTTTTTTCGAAAACCTACTGTCTTTATTCTCCTCGGCCACGCTGTTTAAACAGGAAATGGCGGTCGGCTTCGTATAGAAATAACCACAAATAGTAGAGCAGTAAAAGTACCGTTACAGAAATTCAACGCACGTGCAAAGTTCAGTTTTCTTTGTCTGTGCATAGAACTCGCAGTGTTTGTCATTTATCGAGCTAACAATTTTTACTGTATTACTGTACAGATGAATGTAATTTACGATGTTGCTGTTTCTGACATTGTGTATTCATACTAACACTTCATAACGAACTGCTTGAAACATGTTTTACATTCAATGCCTTTTGTACAAGTACGATACGTACTTAAAACCACTGCAACTTTATTATTATTTACAGTTACATTTATTTGTTTTGTTAATTAAAAAAAAAGTAGCCGTGAAACCTATTCTTTCCCTCGTTAGTTTAGAACTCAATTAGGCTTTGCAGCAGAGCCAATCTCCATAAACGGTACCCTACAAAGTGGTGTCTGTAATATACAATATGCCTAAATCCCCAAAGAACGCCAAAAGTAAGCCACCTCTTTTGTAAACAAGTGCGACTTTCTTGTACGATCTACTTTTTTTGAGGTTAGGTTAGGTTAGGTTAACCTAACCTAAAACGAATCAGAGCGTGTGTAAAGTCTGAGGAAGCATAAAGGATGACTTCTTTAACTTCTAGTTCTTTTTAACCCTCGTCAAGAACCTTCAATTTATGTACGTTGTTGGAACCATATGACCCCAGGATTAAAACTTTACAAAATTATGCTATAAAAAGTCTGTAATGAAACAATTACACAAATGAAAGTGTATTTGATATTTAAGAACTTTTAATTAGCTCTTTCAATGTTTTGACCCCATAATTCCTGATGAGGATTAATTAAAATCCTGCCGCGAATGAAATTCGAAAACAATTATCATTGTATACGGTAAGAGAACGATTTCTCTAAACTTCATTATAGAACTCCCCTACTTTAACAAGTAAGTAATTAAAAATCTGAAAATATAAAATATATAACCTGTTCGACTTATTGGGTAAAAATGGTTACGGACGAAAATTTACACAAATGTTCAACCAACTTGGGCATTTATGATTATAAAATTGTGTGCGTGCGCGCAAATATGCATAAGAGGGGTCAAATTTGTGATTATAATCCACAGATGTAGTGGGATAATTTTTTGGTGCGGTAACTTTTGGTACCTCGGAACATTAAAAAATTATATGGAAACCTCTAGAAACATTTTTATTGTCGGAAAAAATATGTTGGTCCTGATTAGGTTAGGTAAAAGTTGGTTAGGTTACTTAAGCTAGATTAGCGAGTACCTCGATATTTAATGACTTCACAGAAAATTGCCTTCGAGCCTTCAATTGAGCACGAAACATGTATATCATGCCCTTCTCGGTTCGATGGCACAAAGTCACTGTTTACACTATGCCTGAAACCAGGCGACTAAAAATAAGCTAGGAAAAGTTTTGTCTGTCTGTCAACACGTTCCTGAACCCAGGAGAGCAACATGCTCACTTCTGTTTCATGTTTTGATTCAACTGACCACATGACTCGTTCCAACCAATCAACGTCATTCAGTCCTCTCTCGTGAGGCTCTAATCTGTGGCTTCCCCACAACCAGGCCTAAACTCAAGCGCCTGCTTTTAGACCCCTGAAAAGAGCATTTACGTAAGACATTTTTCAGGCCGGTTTCAGACAGTGGAAACAGTGACTAAGGTTATGTCTGGTTAAACTACAGTTGGTTTCATTAAGTAATTTTTAGATATAAAACTTATGGATGTAAAAAAGTAGGTACCTTTCTTATATAAAGATGCGCACGTGTGTGTGTGTGTGTGTGTGTGTGTGTTGCGCGCGCGCAACCAGAAATCCTGGGACCGGTACAGAATCAAAATATGCTTATTTCACACAGTTAAGTTAGAAATTGTAGCAAACACGCGTCGTTGGAGCGCTATTTTATATTACATATTAAATCAAGCACATAGACTGGCTAAAATTCACAATATATACGAGCAAAAATTTTTAAAAATAGTGCTCTCCACTGATCCTGACCAACGTAGTTGCAAATATATAATAATATATATATTATATATATATATATATATATATATATATATATATGGATCTTTTCCATTTTATGGGAACCACCATTTTTTTTAAATAAATACATGGTTTTACAGCATTTTTTATGCTGATTCCAAATATATTATTCTTTTTCAGGATAAATAAAAAATAAGAAAGTTATAGTCAATAAATTTTTATTATTTATATGATATGCCACGATGACGTCATTTGTACGATAACGTCATCGTAAGCTCAGTTAGGGCCTAATAGCCTATTTCTAATAGTTCAAATCAGTTGTTAATTTACCTTGAATGAAAATATTTGCTTCGACTTGACAATATGGAAAATTATAACTTAATTTGGCTAGCAAGAAATATTACATGTGAAGAAGATGCATTAAAGTTTTTACAACAGAATGATGTTATTCCTAAAACCAAACAATGTAATAAAAAACACGAAATGTCGATAACCAAAAGAAGCGACAGTAAACGCTCAATGGAATGGCGGTGCTCAAAACAAACGTGCCGAGAAAAGGTGTCTGTACGCAAGAATACTTGGCTAGAGGATTCAAAACTACCTCTTGAAACTATAATTTCATTAATGTATTGTTGGTCTCAAGAGTATACAACGATCAAATTTTGCAAAAAGGAATTCGGCATCTCCCATGGAACAATCGTGGATTATAACAATTACTTTAGAGAGGTAATTAAGTTTTAAACAATTAACCTAACTAAACTAACCTAACTAAACTAACCTAACTAACCTAACCTAAACTATGCAATATGAGAAAATAAAGAAATATCGTATAAATAATAAAATATTAATGACTATAACTTTCTTATTTTGTATTTCTCCTGCAAAAGAATAATATATTTGGAATCAGCATAAAAAATGCTTCAGAACAATATATTTATTTAAAAAAATGGTGGTTCCCAAAATGGAAAAGACCCATATATATATATATAATATATATATATATAAGAAACAATCACAGGGAAAAGGAAAAAGAAACACTAAATCCGAGCGCTTTCGTGATATATTCACATCTTCAGGGAAAAACAATTACTTGTTTTTCCCTGAAGATGTGAATATATCACGAAAGCACTCGGATTTCGTGTTTCTTTTTCCTTTTCCCTGTGGTTGCTTGCTTATTAATAAGATCACGTGTTATTCTGTGATTTTACTGCATATATATATATATATATATATATCGTAAAGAACGACGCTTTGTATAGGAGAATATTCCACGCAAGATGAGAGCGAAAGAACGGAACAAATGAAAAAATGAGGTAACCACCCGGGAATCGAACCCGGGATCTTCCGATTGCCGGTCAAATATGATAACCATTACACCACGGGCCTCACTCAATCAAATGTCGTAATTCCTCTACATGCGCGCAGAAACCAATGCCCCAAAGGGGCACCTCCCGCATGCCGTAATATTATATACATTATAACTGCAAACACGCAGGGAGGTGCCCCTTTGGGGCATTGGTTTCTGCGCGCATGTAGAGATATTACGACATTTGATTGAGTGAGGCCCGTGGTGTAATGGTTATCATATCTGACCGGCAATCGGAAGATCCCGGGTGGTTACCTCATTTTTTCATTTGTTTCGTTCTTTCGCTCTCATCTTGCGTGGAATATTCTCCTATACAAAGCGTCGTTCTTTACGTTAATTATACTGCGTGTTTGCAGTTATAATGTATATAATGTTACGGCATACGGGAGGTGCCCCTTTGGGGCATTGGTTTCTGCGCGCATGTAGAGGAATTACGACATTTGATTGAGTGAGGCCCGTGGTGTAATGGTTATCATATCTGACCGGCAATCGGAAGATCCCGGGTTCGATTCCCGGGTGGTTACCTCATTTTTTCATTTGTTTCGTTCTTTCGCTCTCATCTTGCGTGGGATATTCTCCTATACAAAGCGTCGTTCTTTACGTTAATTACACTGGCCAACAAAATTAAACTTTTTTTCTCATCACAAACATGATCACACTTTTCTTAATGCATTTTTCGCGCTGATTCCGAATCTGGTTTTATTTTTGTTTCTAGCACGTACAGTTATATAGATACACTGGTTTTGATATTTTTAAGTTTTTGATATTGCTATAAGAAAATTTATGGATGTATAGATCACACTTAGGAATGCTAAACAACAAATACATCATATACCTTATTCAATGTACTTATAAATAAAGAATATATACATTATTTTATTAAAAGCGCTGTGAGTGTGATTTCCTTTTGTAAATTTGGCCTGGATTGTCACGATACAGCATCCAACAATGGTCTGCCATCATGCTTTCATTCCAATATCCTTGGTAGCGCTTCTCCATCATCTGAATATCTTGATGGAAGCGCTCTCCTTGCTCGTCACTCACTGCACCAAGGTTTTCAGGAAAGAAATCTAAGTGGGAATGCAGGAAGTGAATTTTTAATGACATTCGAGGTTCTTGACTCCATCCTTATACGCAGGTGACTTGTTGCTTCCAAGAAAGTTTTCATATATCCATTTGAACGCCAGCCAAGCCTTCAATTCCAGCGGACTTAGGACTTTTTCAAATTCAGTGTCATTCAAAACCTCCCTTATTTGTGGCCCAACAAAATTCCTTCCTTCAATTTTGCTGCAGTAACCTTCGGAAATTTCCTTGAAAGGTATTGGAACCCTTCAGAATTGACTTTACCCATTGCTTTAACAAAATTCTTCATTAAACCAAGTTTAATGTGAAGAGGTGGCAGATAGATCTTTTGGGGATCCACTAAAGGGACAGACTGGACATTGCTTATCCCTGGGACATATGTATACCTAAGTGGCCAGTCACTTTTGGTGTAATGTTCTATAGTGGCGCGACTGTCCCACGGGCAAAGGAAACAACAAAATTTTGTGAATCCTGACTGCATACCCATAAGCATTCCTATAACTTTTAGATCTCCACAAACATTCCATTGATGACTGTCGTATTTGATTGCCTTAAGTAGTATATCCATATTGTCATTTGTCTCTTTTAGATGGACGGAATGGGCAATGGGGATGGATGGCATTATATTACCATTATGCAGAAGAACTGCTTTCAGGCTTCTCTGCGACGAATCAATAAAGAGGCGCCACTCAGATGCCACATACGTCTGAGATATGGCTGTAAATAGTCCATTGATGTCATGGCAATAACAGAGAGGACCGTCTACTGAAAAGAATGCTGTTAATTCAAAATTCCGCTTTCGGTAGTAACTAATACGAACATTGTTCTCAAGTAAATTGTTCTCCTTTAGTCTTGAGGCGAGAAGCTCTGATTTCGCTTTAGACAGCGATAAGTCTCTAACAAGATCATTCAACTGTCCTTGCTGAATCCAAGTTTGGATATACAATCTGGTGTTTGTTCTTGGCAGAAAACCCCATTAAGTTCACACTACAAAAATAACAGTCTTCATGATGATCTCTCGGCTCCCTCCATATCATGGGTATGGCAAATGGCAGTGAAGCTTTCTTTTTGTTAAGCCAATCACGTAATCCATTTGAACAGCCAGAACAGATTTGATGTGGCGCCCATGGTTTATCTTGGTCACCTAGATGGCAACCAAAGTATAGCTTCTATATTTTCTTAATGTCGGTTGTAATACTTCGTCGCTGTGTTTTAGTTGTCAACTGGCCGCATACGAAACAGAACTTGGGGTCATTCTTACATTGTCGAGGCATGTTGACTGACCTGAGCAAACTATAAATTCAAAAAAAATGTACACCAACTTGACACAAGTTCTTGGACTGGACTGATCTTTTGACACACAAAGCACGGCGTTGTTGCCTGAATCACAATGCTGCTAGACGTAAAAGCTCACACCTGAAATACATAAGATGTATAATTAAGATAATTGAAATAAATAAGATGAATAAACTAAAAAACACAATAAAATAAACACAATCAAATGTTGAAATATTAGTATTTTGCCTATTTAAAATGGTTAAATCTGTGTAGTTATATACAGGGTGTCCCAGAATTAACTATCTATTTCAATGAAATCGGACAAATTTTTTAAAAACACACTTTTATTTATGTTTATCATGTTTAATATGTGTTAAAAATGTATAAATTTCTAAATTTTTTTCATAATTTTATTTTCATAATTTTTTCATTATCTGGTCCAATGAAAGACCGTCTGAAGTCATAGAATGGCAAAGAGACTCTCCAAAAGTTAACGTGTGGCTTGGAATGACCAAATCCAAAATTTATGGCCCATTCTTCTTTGCGGAAGCAACTGTAACAGGTACCGTCTACCTTGATATGCTTCAGCAGTTTCTCGAACCACAGCTTCTTGATGATGGCATTCTTGATAATGTTGTGTTTCAACAAGATGGAGCACCATGTCATTATGCTCTAATTGTTCGAGAATACCTCAACAGACGCCTTCCGAATCGGTGGATTGGACGTGGAGGACCTCGACCTTGGCCTCCGCGTTCTCCGGATTTGACACCCTGGATTTCTTTGCATGGGGTTTCATAAAAACAAAGGTTTATCGCCAAAAGATCAATGCTTCTTGTTGAAACACAACATTATCAAGAATGCCATCATCAAGAAGCTGTGGTTCGAGAAACTGCTGAAGCATATCAAGGTAGACGGTACCTGTTACAGTTGCTTTCGCAAAGAAGAATGGGCCATAAATTTTGGATTTGGTCATTCCAAGCCACACGTTAACTTTTGGAGAGTCTCTTTGCCATTCTATGACTTCAGACGGTCTTTCATTGGACCAGATAATGAAAAAATTATGAAAATAAAATTATGAAAAAAATTTAGAAATTTATACATTTTTAACACATATTAAACATGATAAACATAAATAAAAGTGTGTTTTTAAAAAATTTGTCCGATTTCATTGAAATAGATAGTTAATTCTGGGACACCCTGTATATGCCTTCATCTTGAAAACTATACGTGCTAGAAAAAATCTGAATGCAGTTTTGGAATCAGCGTGAAAAATGCTATCCAGCCACCACAAATTTTACTCTGATGAAAAATCTTTGTTGACCAGTGTTATACTGCGTGTTTGCAGTTATAATGTGTGTGTATATAGATATAGATAGATATATATATATATATATATATATATATATATATATATATATATATATACAGGGTGTCCCATAAGTCCGGCATCATAGGAAAAATAATAAAAAAAAGGCAAAACAAAAGCTTTTATTTACAGAACGCGCTCAATATGTCCACCATTGTTTTCAATACACAAATTCAGACGTGATACCCAGTCAGCAAGCACACGGTGAATAATGTCAGGAGTAATGGTGTTACATGCCCCAATAATGCGCAGCCGCAAATGTTCAACACTCCTAATTTTCTCTGCGTATACCAGCGCTTTCAAGTGGCCCCCGAGATAAAAATCTAGTTGCGTGAGATCCGGGCTTCTAGCTGGCCATTCCACAGGCCCTCGACGTCCTATCCAATGACCAGGGAATTGTTGGTACGGGTATTCCTTACTTGGGTGCTGTAATGTGCAGGAGCGCCGTCTTGCTGGAACCATGTTGGGAAATTTCCTTCTTCGTTCAAAACACTGGGAAATGTTTCTTCATTGAGCATACGTAGGTTGGTGCCTCCAGTGACATGTTCATCGAAAAAGAGGGGGGCCTATGATGCGATCCTTCCAAATGCCACACCATACCATCACCCGAGATGCACCTTGTTCCTTTGAAGAGGTATACCAGTGAGGGTTGTTTTGAGACAGGTAGCGGGTGTTCTGTCGATTTACCTCACCATTTCCATAAAACACAGCCTCGTCACTGAACAGAATGGTGGACGGGAAATTGGCATCCCGAGCATATGAATTATGGTTTGTAGAAATAGAAAAATATTAATTTCTCCTATGATGCCGGACTTATGGGACACCCTGTGTATATATATATATATATATATATATATATATATAGAGAGAGAGAGAGAGAGAGAGAGAGAGAGAGAGAGGGAGAGGGAGAGAGAGAGAGACAAGAAGTACCTCAAAAGGCCTTGCAGTCCATACCGAGGAGGTACCAATGGTAACGGGTGCCAGGGAAAAATTCGTACACATTGTCACAGCTAGCTTCTCAAACAGCCACCCAAGAAGACAGTAACACACATCCTCAAAGTGTGCAAGATTTGGTCTAACCTTTTCTTGAAATGATTCACAGAGGAACTGTTCACAACTTCTGAAGGTAGCCTGTTCCACGTGTCACAGATCTTATAGGTAAAGTAATTCCCACACACACTAGTGCTAAACCTTTTCAAATCCAACTTCCAACCATTGTGTTGCGAGTCGAGTTACCATTTAAACTAAACATGCTTCTAAAATCGACATCGTCGAACCCGCGTAAGAGCTTGAAAACTTCGATGAGTTGACGGTGCAGCCTCCGAGTTTCCAGCGAAAACAAATTCAGGGCGTGTAAGCGTCGATTATAGCCCATATGCCTAACCGAAAGGATTAACTTTGTGTCCCTCGCCTGGACTCCAGCCTGTCAATATCTTTACTGAGGGTGGGCGACCAAAACTGCACAGCATACTCCAGGTGCGGCCGAACCAAGGAATTGTACAGAGAGAGCACAATCTTCTTGTTCCGAAACGAAACTGCCTCCTGATATAACCCAACACCTTCTGGGCTTTCATTTCCACCTCTATGCACTGTTTGGTAAACTTAAGGTCGCTGCTAATTTGCACACCCAAGTCCTTTTCCAAAGCAATGGCATCGATATTACTCCCCAACATGAAGTAGTCCGACTTGGGAGTGGTGTAGCCAATGTGCATGACTTTGCATTTACCAAAGTTAAACGGCATTTGCCAGTTTTCGAACCACTCTCTTATCCTACGTAGGTCCGCACGCAGTTGCTCGATCGCTTCGGGATTCCCAACATTGGCCCCAATCTTGGTGTCATCATCGAATTTGGCGATCCTACTGACGATGCCGGCGTCGATATCATTTATGTAAATGATAAACAAGTGGCCCCAAAACGGAGCCTTGAGGAACCCCGCTAGTGACCGAGGCCCAACCCGAGCTAGCTCCTTTAATTACAACCCTCTGCCGCCTATTCTTCAGCCAGTTTCCAATCCAGCTACCTACTTCCTCATCGATACCCAGCGCGCGTACTTTGGCCATTAGCCGGCGGTGAGGTACCTTAGCAAAGGCTTTCTCAGAGTCGAGATAAAGTATATCAATCGCCCTACTCTTGTCGTACTCCACATGACGTGGAAAAACTCGAGCAGGTTGGTGAGACACGACCTATGCCGCCTAAACCCATGTTGGGAGTCCTCAAGCAGTTTGTAGGAATCCCCTCTAATAATTTAGCTACAACCGAAGTGAGACTAATGGGACGATAGTTCCCTGGACTTTCGTGAGCCCCTTTCTTAAAGATAGGGGTTACATTGGCTTCCCTCCAGTCACCAGGCACCTGGCCCGTCTCCGACGATTTGTTGAAGACTGTAGACAGGTGGGGAGCCACCTGGCCGCGTACTTCCCGCAAGATTCTGGGGAGGAACTGGTCCGGCCCAGGAGCCTTAAACGCGTTCAGTTTGTCTATTCCATCGGCAACGTCCGTCGCGGTACACCGAACACTATCCAAGCCAGCACCGTCGTGCCTGACGCCTGGCTCAGGGATAACGCGGGTGTCCTCCCTGGTGAACACTCCCGCAAAGAACTCATTCAGCACATTAGCGATGTCCGCGTCGGAGGTCCGCAGCGCGCCGCTGAGGTCCTTTAACGGGCCTATCATGCTTCTAATGGGTTTTCTACCAGTTATTAACATAACTGAAGAATTCCTTAAGGTTCGCCTTGCAGAGGCTTGCCACCCAGAGTTCTTCGTTACGTTTAACTAGCCTAACCTTCGCCTTCACTTCCCTGCACAGGCGGACATACGCCTCAGTGTCCTCGTGGGAACGATTGGCCTTCGCCCTACTATACGCAGCTTTCCTATTTCGGATAGCTGGAGCGATGTCCCGACTGAACCACTTAGGCTGCGTTGAGGCAGGTGTGACCAGTTTTCAGGGTATGGCAGCAGACTGCAGCACCATAAACTCGTCCCGGAATGCACTCCACACTCCCTCAACATCGCCGCCGACCTCTAACCCCATCTCACCTACGCTATCCCGGAGCCTAACAAAGTCCGCCCGCCGTAGATCGAGCTTACTGCCTCTCGAGTTACTACGCTTCACTCGAGGGACGCAGACACGGAACCTAATCAGACCGTGATCACTCCCGTGCAACGATTCGTCAACGGTGAGGCCAGTGATGAGGTTGTCTTCGGTCGTGAATACTAAATCTAGAACGCTTTCGCCTCGTGTAGGCCCATTAACCAACTGAGTCAGGAGGTTCTAATCAGCAAAGTCAACTAGCCTCCTCCCTTCGGCATCAGCAGTCGTCTTCCCACTTTATGCCGCGACAGTTGAAGTCTCCATAAACTAGACACACCCTGTCCCCTAGCAGGCTACGGAATTCGGTGTACAGTGCTTTATCCCCCTCGAGGAGGAGATGCGGAGGTCTGTGCACCAGGATTAACATGTAGTTCGTCCCTCTCAGGTTTAGATCGACGCCAAGTAGTTCCCGTTCCGATCGGAACTGGCAGTCAACCGGACTCAACGTGTCCCTGACGTATCTTAGTACCCCTCCCCCCCTCCCCACGGGTGCGGTCCTTGTGAAACATTCTATACCCGGGAATCTCGAACTCGCCAACGTAGTCCCTACGATCAGTATGAATCCACGACTCGGTGAGCGCAAGGATATCCTGGTATTCTGATGCTAGGAGCGCTTGTAGCTCTCAAAACTTATTCTTAATCAACCGAGCATGAAAAGGCATTGCACGGAGAGAGCCTTCCCTATTCTGACCACCCCCTAGCACGATCTTTTTCCCGAACAGCCAGGGCTGTTTGGAGTTGAAGAGTCCCTCACCAACGAGGGGGCAACTTCCGCAGGAACCCGAGCCCCCTCCATCGGGGATGGAGGGTCACCCACCTGTACATGGACGCACCCTTCAGTTGAAGGTACGTCCGGAAGCAGCTCAAGATCATTCCCCCCGATGGGGGCCCGTCATCAATCCCAGACTTGACCTCACCATAAGGGATAGGTGCCGGTCAAGCAGCGCGCCAGCACACCTTTACCCTTGTCATTGAGATGGACACCATCCCTCTGATAAAGGTCCCACCTACCCGAAAACAAAAGAGAGAGAGAGAGAGAGAGAGAGAGAGAGAGAGAGAGAGAGAGAGAGAGAGAGAGAGAGAGAGAGAGAGAGAGAGAGAGAGAATAAAGTAGATGCAATGAATAACAATTAAAACTACCTTTTTTCAAATATAAGACCTGTAATTATTTCCACTTTTTTGCACCGAAAGGCTCGCCTGGAAGTATTTTGAAAATGAAAATGAAAAGGTTTATTGGCAGACTATAGTCCATATGACAAATATTATTAATACAATGACAGTTCATATACTAAGGATAGAAATATATACAATTGATTAGAAATAATACTGTAATGTCGAAGTTAAGTGGAGCTACAGACAGACGTTTTCGTACCAAGAAGTCCATAGCTTAGGCCTTAGAGAATAAATGGCATGACTCATGGATAGCTTGGGTGATCGGGTTGGTTGATTTTTTAATTCTTTGCATTAGACTGTGTTGAACACGTCTTGTTACCTCTGGGAAGCTCGGGACATTGCGGGTAGCAAATATTTGCGAAGCTGAGCATCTCGGGGGTAATTTGTGTAAGAGTCTAAAAGACCTGTTGTACAGCAAATTTAGAGTTCTGCGAGAACCTTTTTTATAATTCACCCACAGTTGCTGTCCATATATATTACTGCAGAAAGTACGAAAGAGAGTGCCTTTAGCTTCACTTGTACAGAATCGAAAGTTCCTTATGTTCATACTCGCTTTAGCACACAGGCTTCGAGATTGTTTTCTTATATCCGAGTCATCACTCAAGGAGTTGGTAATAGTTTGACCCAAATACTTAAACTCTTCTACTTCCTCAATTACTTCACCATTCATTTTAAACCTTATATCAGCTCGCTGATTACAGCTTTTAGGATGAAATTGCATAACCTTAGTTTTTGTAACATTAAAAAGAATATCATGTTTCTGCGAATACGCTTCGCAGACTTTTAGTAGCCGATCCAGACCTTTAACAGAGGGACTTATTAACACCATATCATCGGCATAAACTAAGTTATTTATCTTTGCGTTATCTATACAACATCCCACTGTTGCCTCATTAAGTGAAGCAATTAATCCGTCGATATACACATTAAAAAGCATAAGGGAGAGCAAAGAGCCTTGTCTCACCCCGCAAGAGGAGCCAAAACACTTGGATAGTACACTGCCCCACCTAACAGTGAAAGATTGGTAGGAATACCAAAATTACAATAAATTTAATATGTACATGGGAACCTTCCTGTCTTCTAGTTTTGCAAATAAAATATTGTGGTTCACCCTATCATATGCCTTACTTATATCTAGGAAACAGCTATAAATAGTTGAATTACTGTCAATGTATTTAGATATTGTTTCTTTAAGTACATAGATACATAGGTCAGTTGGGTGGGACCTTTTAAAGCCAAACTGATTAGGAGATGTCCATGGGAAATCATTTAATCGGCGTAACAAGAGTTTTTCTATTAGTTTCGAGAAGCAGGAAGCGACAGCAATAGGCCTGTAATTATTGCTGGACAGAATGTCTCCGTACTTATTTTTGACCAGGGGCAAGATATATACCCTCATGAACTCTGCAGGGATATAGCTATGAGCAAGCATGGCTGATAGGAGCAATGATATATGCAGACATACTACGTCATTTGCATATTTTAAGTGCTCATTCGATAAGTCATCTACCCCTGACGCAGAACCAGTCTTTAACTCTTTAATTAACCTCTTTACTTCAGAAAATGATATCAAAGTATTTTCCCTTGTCCCTCCCACAATCGTTTCGCTGCAATCTATTTTAAGATTATCCCTACTCACACTGTTAAGAATGTTAGAATAGTGGTTTTTCCACAGCTTTGCAATTTCATCCTCCCCCGACACCGCATCGATTGTCGGAGGGAGGACATTTTTGACACCCGTTTGATTCTTAACAAATTTCCAAAATTTGTTGTTATCGTTATTTATGCGAACTTCACAGGCTTTTGATGCTCGAATAGACTCTTCTTCCTGTTTACATCGCCTTATGGCCGCCTTATACTGACCCCGACTTCTACACATATTCAAGTATACTGGTCCTAATCTGGGTCTACCATGAAAGCACCACAAATCATAGGCGTCTTTCGATTCCCTCTTCAGGGGGGCAATAAAATCATTCCATCCAGGAATAATCTTAGTATGATAGTTGTAAGATTTAATCAAGGGGCTTCCTGCCTCTCTTAACAGGGATATTATCTTACTACATATAATACCTATCTACGAGTTTACAGTGAGAATCATTTGAGCAAGGATTATTACAGGCAAGGTGCAAAATTTCTAAATTAATAAAGAGGTGATTTGTTCTCTCTTTGTATTCTATTCTCTGCTGCATCGTAACATTGAACCAACCGACGCGATCATTCTTACCTATTGAGTTCTTGTTAAGTCGTGTTGCGCATAAATTGGTAACGTTAATTAATATTTTCTAATGGTCTATGATCAGAAAGAAGGAAATCATGCAGAATATGAACTCTAACAATTCGATCCTTTAGATTATTACTAGTGAGACAATGATCAATACACCTGGTGGTACCACTCATATCACTAACGCACGTAAAATTACCACTGGTTACCCCTAATACATCTACATCACTTATACTTAAATTGGCCGATTCGCACATGTTACCCAATTCTACAAAGAATTCCGAGTTCACATGTGCTTAAAGTCCCCCATTATTATACAGTGAGAATATTTGGGGTTATCTGATAATGACTTAATTTTGTACAGCAAATCAATGTATTCATCTAGATTACTGCCGTTGTTATATGGTAAATAGCAGTTTACGATTAATATGCAATCATTGTTCACTCGTAATTCAATGCCTAACAACCTTACATTATTTTATTATAAATGGAACTGTTATCGACCTTCAACTCTCTAAAACTTCAAAAATCAAATTTTGACATAACTTGAAGCAACTTCGATAACGGAACGTTATCAACATGAAAAAAAAAATTCAAACGGTGACATGGAAAATAACTAACATCATCATAAATAAATATAACAAATCACAGTATAGTACAGTGTGTGTGTGTGTGTGTGTGTGTGTGTGTGTGTGTGTGTGTGTGTGTGTATGTATATATATATATATATATATATCACACAAAAGTTGGTACGAACGTAATATTTTTATTTTTCAGTTTGTAAATAGTACAATAAGAGGCATTATTTTTGTACCGCCCCTCGTGTGTGTATATAAAAAATTAACCTTATGCAGTATTATTATTTTTTGAATTTTTACTCAAAGTCTATTCGTCACCTGCATTGAAATATATAATAAATGAAATTAATAAATGCAACACTTTATTGGCACAAATCCAATTCAACCGAATGAGAACATCTCTTCTATACTACCTCGTCCTCTTCTTCTTCTTCCATTTCTCTCGTATTTTCCTCTTACTTCTTTAAGAGTAAGAGTGTAAGTGAGGCATAAGATTCTCTCTCTCTCTCTCTCTCTCTCTCTCTCTCTCTCTCTCTCTCTCTCTCTCTCTCTCTCTCTCTCTCTGTGTGTGTGTGTGTGTGTGTGTGTGGATCTTAGGGTCTTTGTTAGTCTGTAACGTCGTTTACCGATTTCATTTTATTAAGCGTCTGTAATCTGCTTAACAGTTGTGGGTCGCTTGCTGTTGCTAGTTCCAAAATAGCTCCTATATAAATAGGCTGCATAAAAGAGTAGATGATGTAATTCATTCACACCACCACGGGTTATTATTTGCTTTGAGTAAAGAATAACGAGAAGGGAGGCACCAGTGAACTTAATTGCATTATTGGCATTTTCTTCGCAAAAATGTGCATTTTTTCAAGGAAATACGAAAGATATTCTTAAAACATTGAGTAAAACCAGTGAAATACTCCTCTGCCTGCAGTTTCCTCTAGTGAAAGCAGGGTTCTTAAAATTAATGGGAGGTTCCAAATTTTCAGACTCGCTGCCATGACAATACGGAACCTCGTATACTCCATTGTAATTATTTATTACATGTTTGGGTTACGTATCACAAAAGAAGCTACACGCGAATCAGAGAGATCAAATTCGCGCCAATATGAGAGTGCATTCAACTTTTGAGCCTGATCTTCATCACTGACATGAAAAGAAATAAAAGTACTCTCTGATTTAAACAAATTCTTTTTGAGGACTACATCAATATACGCTTCAGTGCAACTGCAGACGTTCTGCAGAGTTGTAGAAAAGCCGGTCGCAAGTGAACGATTGATATATGAACATGACCGTCAAAATGTCGCGCTCCATTTTCAAAGACATTGGCTCAAAGTCTGTGAACGTAAATCACCCTCATTTTCAGCAAATTTTATTTAACTTAATATAAAATTTTATATAAAATTACAAAAACTTCGATTTGTTTTAGTCTTCCTCTCACTCATTCCTACGAATTGCTAATTTATTTTTCACTACCTTTACTACAAGATCTAACCAATTTATTTTATCAGAAAACTGAATAACGTTTCCAAGATCACTCCAGAGGTTCATCAAGTATTCGTATCATAATGACTATAAATATGAACTTACGAAGATTTCCATTTTATACAAACAAAACTTAAAGTAACATATTATAGAGAGTGTCACTAGATTACCTTTCAGTCACTGTCCTTCCTATTCTCATCCGGAGTTCAGAAATGGGAATGATCGAAGTGAGAATTCAAAATTTGGGAAAAGTTTCCTGATTTCGGGAAGTATAAAAAAAGACGGTGACGCAGTTGTGAACACGAGGGATATTTTCTTTGGAAAAAAAATCCACCTCAAAGAGAAAAATTCTACAGTTGGAATGGGAATGGGACTGGATCGATTTGAGAATTTCCTCTCAGAGTCTCACCCTTGGGCGAAAAATGAAATCGGAATCACAATGAGTGGGAAGAGGCCCCGTGACTATCGGGCATACATACAATTGTAGTGACGGTCAACAACCGAAGATGGAATACTTATTTACAATATTTTTAACACACTACATCAGGGCTGGGCATCCGGAATCCCGAAAGTAAAGTAGACAGCTCATTTCCCAGGCAACTGTCATCGACCCCGGGATTTCCCGGTATTCTATTTTCAGGGGAGACTTTTAAACAGTTTTATTATGAGGTATATTTATTTCATGCAAAGGCTTTTCACAATTGAAGTTTTCGTTCACTTGTTTTTTAAACTTTGAAAACCGTTTTCGCTCGAGTATGGGGTGAAATAATATAATTTTCTTCCACTGAAAAGTGAAACTGAAGAAAGATTAATAAGAAGCTCGTAGGATTATATAAATACTTAAACAATCCTATAATAGCATTTAATTCAACTTGTCCTAATTTTTCACTGCCTTCTAAATCAACATTGCACACAACTGCCAAAGAGTTGTTTGCCAGGCTTTTCAGAAAAAGTGAGACGGACGTAGTGACAGAAGGTACTGATGTAAATGAACCCCAACAGTTTTTTGATACACCACTAGAACTCGAAGTCTTTTCCTCTAACTCATCTTCAAATCAAAGGTCCTTGGAAGAAAATGGGAACCACAGAGCAACAAGAATTGCGCCCGAGATACGACGTAAAGAACATCATAAAAGAAATGAATGTTTATGAAGCCACTGGTAACAGAACAGAAAATTTAAACCTCTTATTTAATGCTCTGGCGACAATTCCTCCAACTTCAATAAAGTCGGAAAGAGCATTTTCTGCTGTAGGATTATTCATCACAAAACTCCGAACATCTTTAAGTGATAATAGTATTGATCATCTGTTTTTTAAAGCATTATTTTAAGTCATAATCCAAATAAATCAATAATTTAAGTTTTATTAGTCTCTAGAAAGTTTTTATCAAAGCATGTTTTTGTTCAATAAAAGGAAATTTTCTGTTTAATTATTTAATTTATTCCAGTACTTCAACCTTATTTAAATTTTTTAATCGCAGTAATTTCCTGAGGTCTCGGGATTGCAAGTTTTTGAATCTTGTTTCCCGGCATTAAGAAAAGAGCGGGAAATGCTCAGCCCTACACTACATTCGAGATTCGATTGAAGTAATAACAAACTTCTCGGCTTTAATGTCAATTAAGTTAATTACAAATATTTAAAAGGAATCTAAAATTATTAAACTGAAAATATTCCACTAAAAGCTGACCATTCAAATCATTGAAACAGAAACTGTAGCCAACATGCTTTGAAAAGTATCATATCGTCACTTATATCTTGAAAAGCCCTAGCTCGAAAATTTAAAAAAATTGTTTTTATCGAAAGATTGGTTCGTTTCCATGTTCTGGCACCTCGTCTCAAAAGGGCCTAGCTCTCCTCCAATCAGAAAGCTTGTGCCTCGTAGAATCAAACGCGACAAGTGGGACGACCTTGAGAGCAACAAAGCATTTTTTCTAGTTTCCTGAACAATTTACTTTTTGCGAGTTAGGGCCTTTCAAGATATAAGCGACGATATGATTTCTTCTTTCTGCTTGATGTTAAAATAGTCCAATGACATCCATCGCACGAAATGACACTATGAATATTTTGATTAAACACACAACTTTTTTCATTATTTATTACCTTTAATTGAAAATTAATTGACGTGTCATAATACTCGCTGACAGACGCACATGACACTAATTACGAATTCACAGTTCACGTTTTGAGGCTCGAACACAGATAAAGAGTCAATGAATATATATATATATATATATATATATATATAATATATATATATAATGCAAACCCACAAGGAAAAAGAAAAATGATTCCAAGGATTTCGTGTATTTAGAAGTACACTCGTCAGGGAATATATATATATATATATATATAATATATATATATATTTCGCCGAGATATGTACCACTCTCGGTACG
Organism: Bathynomus jamesi; assembly: GCA_023014485.1. Taxonomy (NCBI): domain Eukaryota; kingdom Metazoa; phylum Arthropoda; class Malacostraca; order Isopoda; family Cirolanidae; genus Bathynomus; species Bathynomus jamesi. The sequence continues at coordinate 536,431 of JAJOZX010000697.1, read as the reverse complement.
AATCGGCGGTTAAGCAACTAAATAATATATATATATATATAATATATATATATATATTATATATATATATATATAATATATATATATATAATAAAATCCTAATACTTTTCGACGATAGCAATTCCTTCTTGATGGTTTCTTCAGGGTCTTTTTTTTTTTTTTCAAATCCTATTGCTACAGACTGGTAAAGAGTCCTTTTTAAGGATGAGACCAAAATGAATTTGTCTGGTACACACACTAGGGAAAACTGACCCTGCAGTGCATAAAACCTCCTGTGAAACATGCTTGGGGCTCCATAATGGTATGGGTATGGGGTTGTTTGACACAATGAAGAAAGAACAGCGGCTACCATTCTAACTTAATTCAGCAAGCCTACGTCTGGGGAGTATACACTTAACCTTCGCATGAAGTGTCTGAAGCATAAAGTGGGACAGAACGTGCCGACAATTATAGAATGACATCCGCAGTCACATAATCTGAATCCAATTTAAAATTTATAAACACTGTCCAAATATGAATAGGGGAAAACTCAATCCTAATAACTTCACTGATCTATTGGAAGTGATACAACAAAATTGGAACATCACCGAAGAAATCATTAATCAAGTGATTGAATCGAATTGCCACAATGAGTGGCTGCTGTATTGGCTACAAGAGGGAGACGTACAAAATATGAGATCATAGGCCTCATTTTTATCCAATATTTTATATATATAAAAAAAAAATTATTTCGTTTTATCGTTAAATTAAGAATTAATAATTTCACAGTACTTTTGAAGGTTACCGTATTTTCTAACTGCTACAAAAAGTCCTGGTGAATTAATGACTTCAGCTGCGCTAATATATAATATATATATATATATATATATATATATATATATGGTAAATGTACAGTATTACACCCGTCTCCCTTTCGAGTGAAATTTATTTTTCCTATGGTTTTTGATGTGTTTTGAACGAATCTGACCTTCAAAACCGTCAGAAATGACTCGTTTTGAGATAAACCCCCCCCCCCCCCCCAGCCGGCAATCGAAAACGAGTCATTTCCGACGGTTTTGAAGATCAGATTCGTTTAAAACATCAAAAACCATAGGAAAAACAAATTTCACCTTCAAAATTGACCTAACCTAACCTATCCTAACCTAAATCACTTATAGTCTGTAGGCAGCCCAGGAATCACTATAAATCACAGAGCCAGGCCTAATGTACTTCTGAATGAGTGGAATGAGTGTTCCATTCCGGTACGAAAGTAATTCAAATTCGAAATGGATGGAGCGCAGTGATTGGGCAGACATGTAACGAACACACAAACGAACACACAAACGAACGTACGAACACACACTAGATACACACCAAAAAAATGTTTATATCTCGAAAACGAAGCATTTGCGACGGAAACGCTATAGAAGGAAAGCGTCTTAGAATTAAAAATTCTACTTAATGAACATATAATAACTGCTGGACGTTAGACGGGTGTAATAGTAGAATAATACCATATATACACACAGGGTGTTTCAGGTCGACCCTAGAAATAAGGAAATTGGTATTGGGTATTTGGAAATAAATTTGTATTTGTTATTTGAAGTTTGTCATAGTAGTTTCGGCAATTTCCATACCGTATTTTTAGAGGGTCGAGCTGAAACACCCTATATGTATATGAAGATAATTTATGGCCACCCTGTATTACTTAAAGTAGTATCAATATTTATACTGCTAATATCGTTTGAGGTTGTTTAACTTCCTTCGTAACAGCGAGGGTCATGTGACGAAGGGGACCCACAACTTTAAATGGGATCCAAATCATCTAAGGGTCACTACATCATCTAAAGGCAGAGAACAACCATCCATCCAACTACCCAACAGACCCAACATCGTTCAGCTTCGCTGTTCTAGCGGGAAGCAATGTTGCGACGTGATTGTGATTAATGAATTCCTAAAATACTAAACAAAATCTCTTTTTTTTTAAAAACCCGATTTGAAGTCCATAAATTAAAATTAACTGTAACTACAAAATACGAAACACACACACACACACACATTTTGTGTGTGTATATATATATAACTTAAAATATATATTTATTTTACGAATGTTTAGAATATTAGTTGTTCGTTCTATTTCTGTCCTGAAATAATAAACGAAAATTGGGAAATATTTGTCGTAAAAATTTTAATTATTTTTTTAGAAAATATTTTTCTTAAAATAAATTACTTTTCATTCTCTTATTTACTTATTTTTTTTAGGGTTCAGCTATATAATATATATATATATAATATATATATATAGGAGAGAGAGAGAGAGAGAGAGAGAGAGAGAGAACAAAAGTAAATAGACATGACGATGATTGTCTTAAAGAATAAATGGCAAAACTCTTCAATGGAATCGCAGAACGTTCGTCAGCTTTACATAATTGAAAGTGGAAAGGAACATGATTCTAAATATATTCATTCAATAAACCTGTTATTATTTGCTGACTTTCATTACCAAATCATAAAACTATCGAAAAACCAAAGATGTCTATCTACTTTTGTCAACCCAGTGTACATATACCCAGGGACGTAGACAGGGGGGGGGCTACGGGGGCTTCAGCCTCCCCCGAAATAAAATCACAGGTTTGATATTTTTATTCATTTTTTGAAATTATAAGTAAATTATAAGTAAGTAGGCCATGCCAAGTACTTTCAGCACATGTTTAATTATTGTAATACATTTATGAATGGGTTTTTATTCATTTACACACTTTTAATATACAGGGTGGCGCAAAAGTCGCGCATCGTAGGAATTTTCAGTGTTGACTATAATATATATATTTTTTTTCTTTTAGGTAGGGCATGGCTGCGAAATTAAAAATAGACAATAAATCGATGAATCGGTACAGAATTTAAATTCTGTACCGATTCATCGATTTGTTGTACCTGGTATTCCATGCATTAAAACCAAGCTCACCCTCTCGTCTATTGTTAATTTCGCAGCAATCCCCTACCTAAAAGAAAAAAAACAACATATTATAGTCAACACTGAAAATTCCTATGATGCGCGGCTTTTGCGCCACCCTGTATGTATATATATATATATATATATATATATTAGCCCCTTCCGAAAAGAAATTCTGGCTACGCCTCTACATCTCTCTCTCTTTCTCTCAAGGGAAAAGTCCTCAGCCCCAATTCTTTCCTTATCAAAAAGACAGGTAATATGTACGAAAAACGGAATGTGTGTGTGTGTGTACAGAGTACAGACAGAGACAAAATAATATATATATATATATATATATATATATATTAATCATGTGTGTGTGAAAATAGTACCATGTAATAAATAATTATAATAGCTTAATACAAATGGAAATAATAATAAAATTCTAAAAAAAAACCAAACTTGTGCCATGTTAAATCTACGCAAGTTACTTGCAAATATAAAATGATAAAAAGTAGTTCACAATAATTAACTGTTATTCATACTTTTAATTCGTTTTGAACGTAACAGTCTCTTTATTGAGGACTAAAAGCATTTCCTCACAAACCGAATACAAATTACAAACAAAAAATCTTTGCATTTGTGTTATGGTCGCAAATTATTTATGCTAATTTAACGTATCATTTCATCAAATATGTCACGAGATGTAACACAAAGACACTAAAAATACCTGCGTTAATTGACTTCAATTATTACTAAGTGTGTCATTACTTATCGCCATTACGCATTTCTTCTCGCGTAGCATTATTATTATTAACTATAATAGGCCAAATTAATAAATTGGGTCGTATACACACGCTCAGAACTGAAAATAAATGTCTTTAAATATAGGTAACGGATTTATAGCCAATATAATTAAACACATTAATATATCTATACACATTTTCCTTAAAATAAGTTAACACAAAGACATCACATTCTTAAAACGTTTCGTAAATTTAGAGAAGTAATAAACTTAAAACACTCGACCACTTTAATAAAATTAATAAGAATCCCTATAAAACGTACAATAGTAATAAAACTACTGAAATAGTTCGCTTGCTCACAAATCGAACGAACGCGTATCCCCAACCGACCACATATCGCATGACACTGACTTAATATTTAATTACCTAATATTTATTGTATCGAAAAGCACCTCCCAACCAGATCATATTAGTCGGTAAACTATTCGCGATCAAACGTAACATTATGAAAGTGTCAGACCTATAGGTCTTTTTCAGTTCATACAAATTCCAAATTAAATATTAATACGTAAGTATTAATTTCTGTATATTATTTAATGAAATTCTAGGCCTATAATGGTGAGAAATAGTGTACGATAAGTTGAAATTTTGAACAGAGTAATAAAAATGAGAGTATCGTAAGTTACAACCGCATTGTGAATCGTACGTCTGGCAGTAATGCAGCAAAGGTATATCTTTTTCAAATTTTTTAATTAATTCATGGCCAAATTTAGAGAACGTAAGGGAGATGTTACATGTACATATTAAAGGGATAAAAAACTATATTAAATAGAAACAAACACGATAATACTGTAGATGATTATTTACTTATTTGAGAGCCTAAATAAAACTATTACACTATTAATAACAATAACTACGGTATCACCATTTTCAAAATCGAGAATTTTTAATTAAATAAAGGAAAATATTATTATTATTATTATTATTATTATTATGCTTTGTAGTCTTTGCGATGTGGGTATAATTAAAATGAAGGGCAAAATTATTAATTAACGCAGCGATATTTCGAACCCCGGTTTCTGACCAAGGTCGAATCGGTGGTTCCAACCCGGTCACTGAGGGGTGTTCTAAATATTGCTTTAACAAAGAACTTGATTGCCAATAATAAAGCAAAAGAAAAATGCCCACAAGATGCCTCTACGTGCCAACCTTCAAAAAGTCACCACAACTTCTCTTCAACCAATCTTTTATTTATTTACTCTGATGATAATACCATGCACTTGGCACTGTTGCTACAAGCACGGCATTCCGCCGCAAATGCGGCAATACCTATTCATGTATTACCTATCTCTGGTAATGCCCTTTCAGTATGTATACAGCTTCGGAAAAAAGTTCGCCTAGAGAATTTCTAAGTATAAAAAATTATGAATTGAGAAATTAAGTTTCGCTTTTGAAAATTTACTACCGTCACCAAAAATAATAAAATATACAAAGAAAAATGATCACCAATTAGTATTTTTTTTTATGTTTTTAGAAATTTTTGTCTCCAGACGAACTTTTTCCGAAACTGTACATTGAGCCCAGGTACTTCAGCAAAAATTTCAAGCACCTCGAGTATTACATTACCACGCCCTTAATACTAATAATCCCTTTAGGGAAGGGATGCCAACTCAATCTCGGGTCAAATAGTCAAGGGATAAGACAGTGGTCAAGAGGAATACCACTTAAAACTGACTAAATGTGAAGTCGGCTCGTAATTTTTTATTTTGAATTTGGGAAATATTTAACCTTTTCCTTCATTGTATATACGTTTTCTTAAACCAAAAAAGTACAAGATATATTGTTAGTCAAAACCAAATACAGGGTATCCATAAATTATTTTTACAAATTCAATGTAATTGTAATTATAATTTGTAAAGATAATTTATGGAAAACCTTTATTTTAGCAACTAGTTACTAAAATAACAAATTTTGGGTTCCCTTTCCGACAGCTAAAGTACACCTACATTATATAAACACGTAGAAGCATCTGTAGAAATGTCACACTTTAGTACTATTAACGTCACTATTTCTGGTGAATCTGTTACTCTCAATGGTGGTGAAAGGACTAATTATGGATGCGAGACTTTAATTGCTGACCTAATCCTGCTTTCAAAATTAAAAACGTATATAAATCTTTCACTTTCTGGAAATACATAGTAAACAAACAAAACTTTTCAGCCAATCACCTTCCAATAATACAAATAATGCTTAAATATGATAATACCGTTCCACAATACTCTGTAAAGCCCTACAAAACAAATCCTTTTAGAATCTAGAGAATGCTTGAGTATTTTACGATGTGAAGGAATTAATGTTCATGTGTGTGTGTGTGGTGTGTGTGTGTGTGTGTGTGTGTGTGTGTGTGTGTGTGACTATATAGGTCACAAAAAAAATAAAAATAAAATAGAAAAAGAAAAATTGTAGGAGGAGCACACAAATTTATAAGGAAAAAACTACCAGAGTTTTAGCACTTTGCCCCTCTTGTCTAAATCCGTTCTGAACGAATTCAAAACAACAGGGATAAAGCGAGAAAAGACCCTGGCTAATGTTAAAATTATTTGTAAGTTGAATAATGGCAGACTCAAGAATATTTCTATTAACAATGTTGCTTGAGTGAAACAAAATTAAAGCATTATTCCAATCAATACAGTGGGATAACTCTGACAAATGGACGAAAAGGGCACCACTGGACGACTGTCCCGTTCTAACGAAATATTGATAGATAATGCCTGAATTATTGGTAGGGCTATTTTTTACTATGATTTTTTTCAAAATATTGTCATATGAAAATACTACATTAATATTCAAAAGTTTAAGTAGATTAGCAATGCCTAAAAAGCCTGGGGAAAATAGAAGTACTAAAATATTCTTCGACAAAAAGAAGGTTCGTTTTGCCTTGTTAAGATAAGATTCCAGAAAAGCAGGTGGGTAACACAAATCACTTCCAATACTGCTGATTTTTTCTAATTCGGCATCCATGTATTTCGGACTGGCGATCCTAAGAGCGCGGAGAAGCATTGAAGAAAATATGGCTTTCTTGATGGGGTGTCAGGTCAGGAGTAAAAGTGTACGGAGGACAAATTTTTTTTTTTTTTCAATAAATACTAAACTTAAAACCTGGGCTTTCCCTATGTACACGCACATCCAAAAACGGGATTGAGTCGTTTTGTTCCACTTCTAAAGTAAACTTAATGGAGGGGACTTGATTATTTAACTGAAGGAGGAAGTCATTCAGGTCACGCTTCATGGGCCAGATACACAAAATATCGTCAACGTACCACAACCATGGGGTGCCAACCCTCAGGATTCTCGAAATGTAAGTAATTTCGAAAAACTCCATATAAATATTGGAGAGGAGGGGCGACAAGGGATTACCCATGGCCATCCCACAAACCTGTTGATAATACTCGCTACTGAAAGTGAATTTACAGTCTTTGATGCAAAGTTTATGAGTTCCAAAACGATGTGTGCAGGTAGTGGCGGGTCATACTTATGTAATTCTCGGGAGAGAAAGTCAAGCATATCGTCAATCAGCACTTTCGTAAACAATAAACAAACGTCAAAACTGATCAATCTATCGTTGGTTTCAGTGCGTATATTATTCAGTTTGTCAGTAAGATGCATGGAATTTTTTACATGTGAATCAGAGATAGTTCCGAGAATGGGGGACAAAACTTTAACAAGCCATTTGGAAAGTTTATAGGTAATGGAAACCACAGAGCTAATAATAGGACGCATAGGGTTGTCAGGTTTGTGGGTTTTAATAAGACACTAAAGGTAGGGAAGAGAAGTCGAAGTGGACGTGAAAAGAGGAATTAAGTCCTTATGATCTTTGAGAATGCGTTTCAAGCCAATATTGAATGATTTGATGACGTCATCCTGCGGGTTGTTCCTAAGTTTTCTGTATGTGGCGGGATCCTGAAGAAGCTCGTTCATCTTTCTAATGTATTCCACTTTGTCCATAACAGCTATGGCGTTAGCCTTGCCTGCTTTAGTAATATGTAGCTCACCATTTTTTTTTAATTGTAAGAGGCTATCGCGAAAACGTTTAGGAATGTTTTCTTCGTAAGTACTATTCGCAGCACTATAGATAAGGCCTTTAACTATGTTAACCGAAGACTAAACAGCATGTATTTTTGTATCTGACTAAATCGTGGTGCTAAGTTTAATTTGGTGATGCTTCTAAAGTGCAAAAAGAAAGCAGGAGGTTGTCTAATCATTATATCAGTTAGGGGTAATGTTTATAGCTTCTAAATTAGTAAAGTTAGAAATATTAGGTAGGTCGTTTGTGGGACGCTGGCACCTAAGGTAGGCCCTAAAGAAGATCTAAATCTAAGCACCTGTAAGTACCTTTATTGTCTATTTAATAACCTAACACCTAACGGGGTCTAAGACCCCCACGTTATTACATTTGGCATGGGATGGCCATGGGTAATCCCTTGCCTCCCCCTCCTCTCCAATATTTACATGGAGTTTTTCGAAATTACTTGCATTCCGAGAATCCTGGGGGTTGACATCCCATGGTTACAGTACGTCGACGATATTTTGTGTATCTGGCCCATGAAGCGTGACCTGGATGACTTCCCCCTTCAGTTAAATAATCAAGTCCCCTCCATTAAGTTTACTTTAGGAGTGGAACAAAACGACTCAATCCCGTTTTTGGATGTGTGTTTACATAGGGAAAGCCCAGGTTTTAAGTTTAGTATTCATTGGAAATAAACAAACAATTTGTCCTCCGTACACTTTTACTCCTGACATGACACCCCCATCAAGAAAGCCATATTTTCTTCGCCGCGCTCTTAGAATCGCCAGTCCGAAATACATGGATGCCGAATTAGAAAACACCAACAGTATTGGAAGTTATTTGTGTTATCCACCTGCTTTTTTGGAATCTTGTCTTAACAAGGCAAATCGAACTTTCTATAGTGTGAATAATAACCCTCGCACTTTGTCGAAGAACATTTCAGTACTTCTATTTTCCCCAGGCTTTTTAGGTATCGCTAATGTACTTAAACTTTTGAATATTAATGTAGTATTTTCATATGACAATATTGTGAAAAATATAGTAAAAAATAGCCCTACCAATAATTCAGGCATTATCTATAAAATTGGTTGTAAACAATGTGATTCCTTTTACATTGGATGACTGGACAGACGGGAAAGGATTTGCACACACATGTAAAACAGCATCAATACTCCGTTAGAACGGGACAGTCGTCCAGTGCCCTTTTTGTCCATTTGTCAGAGTTATCCCACTGTATTGATTGGAATAATGCTTTAATTTTGTTTCACTCAAGCAACATTGTTAATAGAAATATTCTTGAGTCTGCCATTATTCAACTTACAAATAATTTTAACATTAGCCAGGGTCTTTTCTCGCTTGATCCTGTTGTTTTGAATTCGTTCAGAACGGATTCAGACAAGAGGGGCAAAGTTAACTCTGGTAGTTTTTCCTTATAAATTTGTATGCTCCTCCTACAATTTTTCTCTTTCTTTTTTATTTCTTTTTTTGTGACATATATACAGTCTCGAACTTGTTATTTATTTTAGTGTTCCTGAGGATGCCATTAGACGAAAGCGCTTGAGCACCATTGTGTGTTTCCTTTTTCCTTCATGGTTATTTTAATTATATATATATATTATATATATATATATATATATATATATACAGGGCCGGATCTAGAAGTTGCGAGGCCCTAGGCAGATCTAGAAATTGCGAGGCCCTAGGCCTATATATATATATATGAAAATATGGACTTAATTATCGGTACTATACCAGCAATATTAGAATCCCGCATAGACAGAACTATGCCATCACTTAAAAATTAAACCAAACTAAAATAATCACGCATGGAAATTGTATAAGAAATATAAATAAACCATACAAATAAGTATAAATTATAATATGAATCAAGATTTGTATCGAGAATATAAGACAATGATTTCTAAGATTTATATAATATTATAGGTAATGACTTTCCATAGTATACAAACGTTTTTCATATGTGATGTATAAGAGATGTTGACATTTCATTGTTTATAATAGTGAGCGATCGACTTATCAGGCTAAATATTAATGCTTTAATATTTGGTTCAGATGCTCCTTGAATATTACAGCAATGCTTTTCTACTTTTCTTCGAGCTAAACTCTTCAATTAATTGAGAATAATCTAATGAATTTGTTATATCGTTTTCTATTGATAACATAGCTAATGATTGCAATCTCGCTTGAGACATGGTGGAACGCAAATATGTTTTAATAAGTTTGAGACGCGAGAAACTTCTTTCAGCCGAAGCAACAGTAACTGGGATGGTTAATACTATTCGAAATGCAACATAAACATTAGGATAAATCTCACTTAGTTGTTTTTGCACTATATAAACAAGGGCATTTCCTAGATCTGTTTTCTCAGGTATAAACCTGCAAAGTACTTTAAGTTCTTCATAGAGTTCTAAATCATTAATATCACTTGAACAGAACGCGCAAAACGGCTTGAGCGAGGCCCCTTTGGCGCGAGGCCCTAGGCGATCGCCTAGTTCGCCTATAGCTAAATCCGGGCTGTATATATATATATATATATATATATAATATATATATATATATATATATATATATATAAACTTCACAATTAAACACGTGAAATAAATAAATGATGCATATTCACAAGGAAAAATGAAAAGCAATTCCAAGACCTTTCGTGTGTTCAACAGTACACCGTCAGGGAATAAAGGGAAGAAGCCAGAAATATAGAATATATCTCTGAACAGCGTAAGCAAAATAGAAAGGAGGAATTAGCAAAGATTTTATCGATGGGTGATGGTTAGAATAATTCTTATCTTCATTTTTATTCTGACCATTACCTATCGATAAAATCATTAGTTTTTTCTTTTATATTTCTCAGAGCATTAAGAGTTGTTACTCAGAGTTTTTAGATTCTGAGTTATGCTATATTATAAACATTAGTATTAAATTATGTTATCCTATTCCATTTGTAGAAAATTGTCTAATCGAAGCTAAAAAGGTATTATAATAGTGTAACTGAAAAGGAATTTGATCGTAAAAATACTCTTAGTCTACTTTACCGAGTAAATTTTAAAAATCTTCCGACTTTACTTGAAACAAATGATTTTAACATAGCAGGTGCGGAACCAGAGGGGGTCCTGGGGGTCAGGAACCCCCCCTTTTGGTCACCAAAATTTTGATTAGTATAAAATAAAGTAAGTCTGAGTATCTGTCTCAATCGTATTTCTTCACATTATTTGCTTGGTATATGTAATTATAACACACTACTGATCGTAAATGTTCAAACCATCTCGACCCCCCCCTTTCCAAAATCCTGGATCCGCCCCTGCATAGTCTTTAAGTATCAAAATACTGCTAAATCTCTCCCAATAAAGAACAGCCCAGATAATGCTGCTGGCTGTCTATTCGATTGAATGTACACGGTTCTGTAAATAGTTCAATGTTAATTTGCCGATTTGAGATCGACATGTTGCACTAATTTATTATAAAATACGGTATCGCTCATAACTGGGATAACCTCGATGTTCCCAAGTGGCTCCATGTTTACCAAATGAAATGTATGTAATATAACTCTGTTTTATTGACCAAACTGGAAAATCTTTAAACGTCAGAGTAAAACAGCACAAACATACGTGCAGGGACGGCAAATAACTCTAATGCAGTGTTCAACCATATGTATAAATATAATCATCGTGTTAATGGGGAGAGTTCTAAAATTCTTGTTAAAAATAAAGACAATGATAGGAACATTCTAGAATGTGCATTCAGCCATTTTCTAAATAATTTCAATAACAGTTCGGGAACGTATAAAATTAACCATACAGGGTGGTCCAAAATCCCTATCTATTTTGCTGAAATAATTATATTTCTATTTTCTTTTCTACAGGCCATAGATGATGATGGATGTCCAAGAACGTGTAATGGTAGTAACACTACCTATCCAAGGGAAGAAGGGCAGAGAAATTCGAGAAAAATTCGAAAGAAGATTTCACAAACCAGGACCTACAGGCAAAGCAATTCGCGAGCTGGTCAATAAACTTAAAAGAACAGGATCTGGTCATGATGAGGCAAGATCTGGAAGGCCAGGTACCTCTCAAGAAAATGTCGAATTGATAAGAGATGCCTTTCAAACAAATCCTAGCATGTCAACTCGCACTGAGCATACCAAGAACGACTGTTCTAAGGATATTAAAATGAACACTAAAAAGAAAAGTTACCATATTCAAGTGCTACATGAGTTACACGAAGAGGATTATCCAAGACGAGCCGCCATGTGTACAGAATTGATTGAAAAAATTCATACAGAAAACTTATTGAACCACATTCTCTTCAGCGATGAGGCGACATTCCACACATGCAGAAAGTTTAATCGACATAATTGCTATATCTGGGCTAGTGAAAAACCAACCGAATTCTACGAATGGGAAAGAAATTCTTCTAAAGTTAATGTCTGGTTGGTCGAAGATTTCTGGACCTCTTTTCTTTGCAGAAGCTACGGTAACGGCCAATTTATCTTGACATGCTTCAGCAGTTTCTTAAACTGCAGCTTCATTCAGATGGCATTCTCGACACTTGTCTTTCAACAAAATGGCGCTCCATGTCCATATGCAATCATCGTCCAGGCGTACTTTGATGAGCTCTTACCAAATCGCTGGATTGGACATGGTGGAAACAGGCCATGGGCAGCACGATCTCCGGGTTTAACACCATTAGACTTCTTTGCGTGGGGCTTTATAAAGTCTGAGGTTTACAAAACAAGAGTTACAGACCTGCAGGATCTGCGAACCCGCATTGACGCGGCAGTCGCTAAAATAACCCAGAGATGCTTGAGAATGTGTTCCGCAATGCAGTGAACAGATTTGAGATTTGCAGAGACAATGATGGTGCTCACGTCGAATCTTAGACCTAAGCTTCATAATATATATATATATATACACATCTAATAATTATGTTGCTACATTTTCATACTAAAATACTATTATTTCAGCAAAATAGATAGGGACTTTGGGAGCATCCCGTATATATATATATATTTGGCTCCTTGCTTTTTACCTTTTATGGAAAAACTATACGCACTCACAACATAGTATCATATGTGGTACCTTTATTTCATAATTAAATATAAATTATTAATTAATTGAATTAAATATCTATACAAAATTGCCTCGGGATTGGCGACATAGCCTATAGGGAATGAAATAATTGCCATACGTACAAAGAACCGGTATGTATGCATCGAGTCTCACATAGCAACAAGAAAACCCAATTTATTGTTTAGTCTTCAAGAGAGAAGTAGACCAAACAAAACTTTGCCAGATCAGCAAATAATGAAAATACAACGCGAATATATGAACGGCTCTCGGAGCTGTTTATGTACAGCGAACGCTTTAAACAGGGAGGATGTGCTTTTGTCTTCCCTAAAGTTCTGAGTGAATTCCTTATAATAAACTTAATAATTACATAGGATAGGCCTATATCTTCAAGTGTTTATATAGTGACTGCCTATATTAATTACATCAAGTTAACTCATCGCGTAACTCCATCGTGGCGGCCCTACACCGAAAAAGATCGTGACGCCCTACATCGAAGCAAACTAAGGCCCAGCAAAAATAAGGTGGGACAATTTCTTTTCGTTCACATATAGGCATCTAAAATCCCGACGCTAAAATTACCATAAACAATTAAATATAAAGAGGTCCTTTAAAGACCTACATAGTCATAACTCTCTAACGAAAAAACAGGGCTTTTGTCGTTTAACTCTCTACTGAAATCTGCTGGAAATTTCCAACGGATGAGGGTATCAGGCAATCAACCCATAGCCCTATATAGTTTTTTCACACCTTTATTCCTTGACGAGGTAGTAGACGAAAGGCTTTGTAAACGCTTTTCCTTTTTCTTTGTGTTTTATATATATATATATGGTAAAAATGTTGACTGCACACTCACCAAGTAGCAAGGTCTGTAGCCTACTACACTTAAAAGAGCATCTTTAAATTTCCAGAATACACGCCATCTCGCACATTTAACTCGCCACTGGCGAGCAGGAGAGTGGATTTTTACAGCCCTTAATATATAGATATATTATTAATACGAATGTAATTTGTTATATTTCAAACATGTTACCACAGTAGCAAAGCAGTTGTACGTTTTTTTCTGAGAAATGTTAACAATTTAATATCCTGAAAAGAAAAGTCCAACTCACCATTTTATATTCCTGATCCAGTCTTTTCAGTACTTCGTCTTCACTTTCTGTAGTTCTACATTCCTGAAGACAAAGAAAATGGAGATGAATCAGGTAAAGAAAACTGAGTTATCATGGTATACTAAAGAATATTAATTAAAATGTAAATTTTCAGAGTTCAAAAAATAAATAAACTAGTTTTTCTCATACAGTAATATATATATATATATATCAGAACCGATTATTAAGAAATTGGCAGCACACCCTTATATACAGGGTGGGCCGAAAGTCTGGATCCATAGGAAAATATTTATTTTAATACATAAATTACAACAAATGGTAAATACTTAAAATGAATATCAACTTTAACTCGTAAATGCGTATCCGTGATACTGTACAGTAGTTCGTACTCCAGTATAAATACTCAAATACTTTTTTTATTTCAGCCCAGAAATGGCTTCGAATCTAAACAGAAGACCGGGTAGAACTTGTGCTCACGTACGCAAGACAGGGCGCTACACACAGAGAAGTTGCTACCGAATTCAATAGAAATCATCCTGATAAGCATCCAGTAACACATGCGACTGTTGGCAAGTTGTTTAAACGTTTCAAAGAAACAGGAAGTGTGCATGATCGACGGCGTTCTGGTCGTCCAAAAACTGCAACTGATGAAAATACCTCTGCAATGGTATGTGAAACTTTAACGAATAGTCCAGTAAAGTCAACAAGAAGATTATCAAATGAAACACGCATCTCGAGAACGTCAATTCGAAGAATTATTAAAAATCATAAATTTCATCCCTAAGTGTCTCGATGTCAGATGCCGCCAATTTGAGCATTTGTTATAATTTGTTGTTTATACTGGAGTACGAACCACTGTACAGTATCACGGATACGCATTTACGAGTTAAAGTTGATATTCATTTTAAGTATTTTACCATTTGTTGTAATTTATGTATTAAAATAAATATTTTCCTATGGATCCAGACTTTCGGCCCACCCTGTATATATATATATATATACAGTATATATATATATATATATATATATATATACGCACAAGTAGTTCATATTTCTAAATAATATATATTAGTCACATTGTCCTATATCATGAACTGTTTACATAATCTGAACATGACGACTTTTAACAAAGTTTAAAAGTTAAGAAAACGTCGGAATAAAAGGAAGTTCATTTAAGTGGTCCTTTGCAGACTTGCAACTTTTCTCTAAATAGATTACGGACAAGTTACATATCGTTTCCTGGAGGCAAACTTTGAATTTTCCTCAGTTTGAATATTTTCTCTATCTTATTTTGTTCCCTCGTGTACTCGTTTTTTCCTGAGGAGCAGATGTTTGAACATTATTCAACATACGTGAGATTTATGCGAATATTCTCGTTTACGATGATAAGTTGGATTAAAGGACTGAAGCCTCAATAAGGAATGGATTTATTGGGAAGCACAACGAGCTTTCGACCTATACTAAGGTCTTTATCAGATGCAAAGACGTTAGAATGGGTCCATTTCATAGTGTAGCTTTATTCCTTACGCGAGTGTGTTTTACGTAACGATATACTTTGTAAAATGTTTTCCTGACATGCGCAAGACAACCTAAAAACATTTACCTCCTTTCTCTACACTTATTGTAAAGCAACACTGCTTCCTATACACGATTTAAAAAAAAATCCTTTTAAATGATCATTAAGTAATTTTTAACTGCCGCGATATCGCACCGTTTTCAACCTATACTACCACTACTCATGCGTCAAGTGACTGGTTAGTTCTGAGTATAAAAGCTCGTGACTGCTTTCAAAATTCAAGACCATTATCCAAAAAGAAAAAAAGTGACAAAGTTTTCAAATTTTTAGACATTTGCTATGACATTAATATATTCAAAGTACTCTAATCTGAATATGCCCTTGGAAGCATATGGAGGCTTTTTACGCACAATTAATGGCATTGTTTATTTATTACATAAAAATAGTGAAAATGGCAAGTAATAGTAACAGTGACAGCAAAACTAATAATAATAGTAAGAAATACAATATGAAGTTTACAAAGTGTTACATAATTTTAAATTAAATGATTTATTGTATATTTCATAGAAAATAAATGATGCTTAATAAAAAAATAAAAAAAGAGATTACGATTTTAAAGATGTTTAATGAAATATAAAAGGAAATAAAAGGAAATATAAAAAAAATAATAGATTACGAAAATTAAAGTT
Source organism: Bathynomus jamesi (assembly GCA_023014485.1). Classification (NCBI taxonomy): domain Eukaryota; kingdom Metazoa; phylum Arthropoda; class Malacostraca; order Isopoda; family Cirolanidae; genus Bathynomus; species Bathynomus jamesi. Next base: position 520,298 of record JAJOZX010000697.1, on the reverse strand, counting down.
GCTTAATGAAATGAGCGTATTTTAAATAGTTGATTACAAAATGGGAACTTCATTTACTATGGTAAAAATGGCAGTAGTGAACTTATACATCAGTAGGAGCTAATGAAATGCTTTTCGCGTGATTTGTGAATTACATTCAGCGATGAAGCCTGCCTGATACGCATAGGAATCGCATTCCATACATCTGCTCATTAGAAAAGGGTGAATTTCCTGCAGTTTCTATTGTATAGTTCGGTTTGTGTATAAAATCCCTGGGCAGCGTGGTATTATGACGATGGTGTATTTGATAGGGGGTGATTGCTCTTTGAATGGGTGATGTATGTCGATTTTTATTGGTAACTTTGAACATATTGACAGCAACATTAAATTTGTATAAGTCATTTAGTTTTAAAATATTTAGCTCTTTAAACATTGGGGAAGCGTGAATTTATCCGTTGTCATTATTCGATAAAGTAGACATTTTTTTATGAATTACTTCAAAGGATGTTTTATATATTTCTTTGAGCTACCCAATGTTGTAAACTTGTAATGCGATATAATAAATGTGGATGGATGAAGGAATAATATAGGGTAAGGAATGCGTTTTGAGGAAGGGTCATTTTTAGTTCAAATAATACAAAGAAAAATCTTCATATTTTGGATTTGATAATTTATACATGACTTTTGAAATTTAGTTTTTCGTCTAAATTAATGCCAAATACTTTAATCTCATTCATCCTTTCAAGAATAGTATTCCCAATTTTTATTTGACAATTTGTATTAATATGGTTTGTAGTAATAATCATACGAGATGACTATCAGATTCAGTAAAAGTTTATCAGCATACATCCATTTGCACTTATTTTCTAAATGCCTGTTCGTTTCATTAATCAGAAATTTTGCTTTTATGATGGAAAGAAGTAAGCGCGGTATCATCTGCGTATTGTACGCAATTTAATGTGGTTGAAAGATGAAAATCGTTGACGTGAATTAGAAATAGTTTCAGCGACTATTTATCGCCTAACACTTTCGAGATATCTCGGTGCGAAAAGTTTACTGATGAAATTTGCACTTCGAATTTTATCTTCTCTTCTCTTTGTATACACGTGAACAGAACAGAGGGATAAGACGAGAGCCGGAGTATCCACTTGAATTGACGCGAGGATTAAGGAACTTCAGCAGAATTTTATCAAATAAATAAAAATCTTTTATTCTTCTAAATAAGAAATTATTACAGTATGAAATGATACAAAATAAATTCACAAAAGAATAAAATTAAATACGGTAAAGTGATAAGTTCGCAAAATAAAAGATAATTTTAATCAGTCAATTACTTAATTAAACAATATATAAAAATTATTTCATAAAAATCGTAATGAAAGTTAGAAAACGCGAGTTAACTTGAAAGACATGATGAGATGCAAACCTCGGGCCATAGAACTGCGTGACCAAATAAGAATTTCCAAAAATCGTGCAAACTTAGTATAAAATTAAATGAACATTATGCAAGCTTAGGTTTTAAAACGAAATAATATCAATTTAAAAAAAAAATTATATGCATCCGTATAACTACATATTATACACTCTACTCGTATAGAGAATTCAGGGCTGGATACCAGTATCAGTACCAGAAAATATCACAAATTTTAATACCAGAACAGTAACATTTAAATTAATTTTCAAATAGTACTTTTATAATTGCTTGGTAATACCACTTTGAAAGGTGGTATTTACATGCAGCAAATTCTCTAGTCAGGCCTAGCAAGCTTTTTTAGAATTTGTGTGACTGCTACAGGGTTGTTAATTTTAACAAGAGCCCTTCTCCTATGAAAAAACATTATTGAGTATTTATTGAAATATGAATTAATGATTCCAGAATAGGAAAATGGAAAAAGAAATACCCATATGGTAACCTCTGCACACTGTAGACTGCAACCTTGCTTAGCACTAACCTTAGAATGGATAGATTATTTTTGTTCAGTAGCTCAACTGCTATTCTGCAGAACAGTATTCTCCCCCCCCCCCCTTTTTTTTCCCCCTTTACTAACTCCTTTTTTTTCTTTATAAGCGAACTTGCTTATGTTGTGAAACTTAATTAACCGACTGTAGATAATACCCTTCAATGACTAACTAGGCCTAATAGGAAATCTAGTTTTATTAGAAAAAGAATTCAGGATTAAATATTTTAAGTTTTTCTACAGTGAGTTTTGGATCAAAGAAATATCGTGCCATTTCTGAGCACTTTGAAAGAATTCCTTGGCTTTGGTGAGTTTTACAGCCCTGGGAAAAACTAAAGATGACTAGCAAAGAAGGGAGATTCTGGTATAACACAAAGGCTTCGAGATGCATTGGTGCAGCGCTAAATGCAACTGATGGAAAATGGTATTCTACTTGCCGCGGTCTATTGTTGTCACCAGAGGAGACAAAACAAGCAAAAGTGGTGTTGTTAAGAGTTTTTCTAAAAGAAACGTACACGACTGCAGTTGAGGAAGTTTCAGATAAAAAAAATTTTGTGAAGCAGCTCTGCTGAGGAAAGCACTGATAGAGATTCGAGAAGCTTCTGCGGCAAGAAGGAAAAAAAAGGCTTGTTATAAGTCACATGACATTTAAGCCAGATTTCTATAAGGAAAGCCTCTTGCAGCCTGCACTGCATATGACAGTGAACTTTGTGTGAAAAGCAGTAAGGACCTCTATTTCGCTGTGGTGAACATGTACGAGACCAAATCCTTTGGTAAATGCAGCACAGATAGTTTCTGCCTTTTCACCAACCTAAGTCTGCGTGGAAAGACTGTTTTCTACAGCGCATTGCATTTTAAATAGGCTGACCATATTTCCTTGAGACAAAAACGGGACATTGGGATGGCAAAAAAGGGACGGGGTTATGTAATATTCTGTATTCATGAAAAAGTAAGTACATAAACCGGGACAAAATTGACATTTTTATTAAAACGACGGGACGGCCAGGAAATATAAAACAAACGGTACTGTCCCGTTCAAAACGGTACGTATGGTCAGCCTAATTTTAAATGACTTACAAATATCGTAATCTGGAAATTCAGTCATTAATATTCTGTTCCTAAAATGCAACAGACTTTATTAACTTCGTACAGAATGAAGATAATAAACTCAGTGTGTTATAACTCGGCCTATTCCTTATCAAGCCTGTCATTAATGTTATATTTTCTTTTTCAAGACTAGTAAGTTCCAACATAAGTTAAAACGTTTCTGTTGCAAAGCACTTATTATTTTGTTATGCTCTTGCTTTAAGCAGTTTCTTATACAAAGAACCATAAAACTGAAATTAATAGGTTATTCACCTGCAAAATAGGTACTGTCCGTAGGTAAAAAAAATTATAATGTTAATACTGCTTGTACCAGATAAACAAAAAATTGCATACCGAGTACCATTACCAGTACCACTTCTGTTGCTAGCACCCAGTCCTGATTCAGATACACAAGTACACATACATACATACACGAGTTGTTGTTGTTGTTTAGCCGATCAGCCCACCCTCATCGAGCAAGCCGGCGGCACGCAGGTAACCGATCGCCCTCTCCGGAGTGGACCAGAGGTTCAGCGCACTTGTGATGTTGTGTTGTGTTCGTTGTTGTGCTAGAGCGGTACAGTCTGTCATAATGTGTTCAATTGTTGGTGGTGTGTCCTGGCACAGGTGGCAGGTGTCGTCTATGGAGTTGTCTAGTCTGTGTTTATATGTCCGTAAGTTGGGGTGATGTCCACATCGGAATCGTGCTAAGTTAACTCGATCCGATCTGCTCAGGCTGATCTCTGACCTGCTAATGGGTGGCGGCTTCGCACCTAGGACCGCATTCGGACCGAGTCGTGTCAGTGCTTTGTGGGTTAGGTGTGTGTGTATGTGTTTCTGTACTGTGTGATGTCTGTGGGGCGTGGTATGGAATGGAGTATTTGGTTATAATGTCTCTCTGGTGTTACCTTAATGGTGCGAGGTGTTGGTGCATGATTGTACATGTAGTGGCAAGGGTGTTGTGGGTTAGTTGTCGCTGCTGCCATGAATTGTGTTCCCCTCATGTCTAAATGTTCCTAACTTTTAGTATTTTTGTTTCTGTGTGCAGGTGTTCTATTGGTGTTGTTTGAGTGCATCCTGTAATGATACGAAGTGCGTTGTTTGTATTGTTTGTAAGGTGTTTATGTGTGTGTTGAGATAATGGGTGCCCAGCATGGGCTAGCATAGTCCATAACTGAGCGAATATATTGTTTGTATATGAGTGATGTTGTTTCCTGCTGGTGTCCAAAGTTTGTGCCTGTTAGTACCCTAAGCGTGTTAAGTCTTGACGTACATTTGGTTTTAATGTCCTGAATGTGGTTTGCAAAAGATAATGATGTGTTGTATGTGACCCAAGTATTTTGGTTCTGTGAGTGTGTGGAATGTTGATGTTGTTTAGTGTAAGCTGTGGAATTACCTGTTCTTCTTTTGTGTTGCTTGTAAGCAAGGTGATGGTTGATTTTGTGGGCGCTACTTTGAGTCTATTGTGTGTGAGCCAGTCTTGTATACTGTTTATGTATGTTTGTAGGTTATTTGTAGCGGTGTCGATGTTGTTGTGGGTGGATGTTAGAGTGATATCATCTGCATATGATGATAAGGTAAGCTTGTTATCTAGGGTGTTGGAATGTCATGCATGTATAAGTTGAAGAGTGTTGGTGAGAGAACAGAGCCTTGAGGGACCCCGTTCGGAAAAAGCTTGTTTTTGGATGACTTGCCATTAAATGTGACATGTGAGTATCTTCCTGAGAGATAGTTGCTCAGCCACCTTTTGGTGTTATTGTGCATGTTTGTGTTGAGTATTTTATTTATGAGAGGGAAGCGTGGGATAGCATCAAATGCTTTACTAATGTCTATTGTTGCTAATAGTGTACGTTGAGCTGGTCGTCTGGAGTTGATGCCATCCATGATGTGCTGCGTGAGGTTAGTGAGTAATGTCGTGGTTGAGTGGTGAGGTCTGAATCCATGTTGAGTAGGCGATAGTGGAATGTGTGGGTTGGTGATTTGTAAGATTAGTCTTTCTCAGGTCCGGCGCCAGCCTATTTGGCGTCCGTAGCAGGACTGCAGCTGGCGCCCCCACCCGCCTCCCACTTCACGATTGGGTTTGCCCACAAAGTAATCAAGGTACCATATTGAAGAAACTATTTGCCTTACACTGATCTATTTAATTTGCTAATACATACATTTATTATAAAATTATAAAATCATTTCACAGTTCAAGAAAGTGTCATGACCAATCAAAACAGCGAGTAAAGCGAGGCATATGTAGTAACAAATCAGAACGCTCAAAAGTGCTAAAATATGCGTGCAAAAAGGACATATCTACTGTTTTTTCCAAGCAAGAAGGGCATATGTCACATAAAAACCGTTATTCGCTTATTGACGACTCCCGGAACTCATATTAAGCCGTAAATAAGCCGAGTCGCTTATTGACGACTCCCGTCTGTGCGCGCAACATTTTTAAATCGCTTATTTACGACTCCCGTCCCTAAAGGGTTAAAGGTCGTGATAGTGAAAGTTCTATAATGACCCAATAAGATGAATAAGTTAATTATGTAAATATCAGTCAAGCTAAACTGGCGTACATACGTCGTACAACCTTTCATCATTTGTCTATGCTTCTCATTCCTTCATTATGTTTTTCATGTTCTTACATAATACTATCAGACGTGCACAGGGCGGGAGGCGCTGGCGCCCCCTAGATCTTTGGCGCCCTTAGCATTTACTAACCTCGCCTAATGGAAGCGGCGGCCCTGATCTTTCTGTTACTTTGGAAGGTGGGCATAGTAAAGTAATGGGTCTATAGGAAGCTGGTTCTGTTGGATTTTTGTTTGGTTTGAATAGTGTAATAATTTTACCTTGTTTCCATATGTCAGGAATAATACAGTGTTGGTATGAATATGTGCTGATATTTGTGAGAGCTAGTATTCCTTGTGGACCCAAGTGTTTAAGGTGTATGTTAGATATGTTGTCTGGTCCAGTAGCCTTCGAATTCTTAATGTTTTTGATGATCTTGGTGGTCTGGTACTATAAAATTACGTGTTCAGTGCATTGGACTGGTTGGTTACTCGATAAGCGAAGATTATACAACATGAGAAGTACTGACGACTGCACCAGCCTCATACAGAATACGAAAATTATCTTTACATAATGTATTGCCACGATCACGAAGATGTTTTTTAAGCCGGATTTGAAAGTGGAAAAGGATGATGCTAGTTTGATTAAAGTAGTGAGGTTACGCTATCGTGAGGAAGCTACTTGTGATATTGCCATTCTAACAGTATGAGAGCGTCTTACACTCGTTTCCAGGTCGTCATTTGAAATACATGTCGGATGACGTTGAATGTTTTAAAGGAAACTAACACAGTGAGGAAAGTAGTTGTGCATAATTTTGTATGCAAATGCAGAGATATCAAAATGCACTTTCAAGTTTATATGAGTCGCTTCTGGGAAGAAGTGGCTAAGCGAAAAAAGTTTAAAAAAACACACCAGAAAACGTAGTTAAACGTTGTACCAATTTGAAAGTGACATAACTTTTGAAGATATTTCGACGAAATATCTTCAAAAGTTCAAAAGTTATGTCACTTTCAAATTGGTACAACGTTTAACCATGTTTTCTGGTGTTTTTTACTTTTGCCGCTTCGCCACTTCTTCCTGGGAAGGCCTCATATTTAGATAGTCTAACTTTTCTCTAAAAGAAGTTGGATGATAGTTTTTCTCCCCCTATTCACATGCCAATTTAGTTGAAAAATTTTACCCCTTTTCTGAACTTCCTTTACTGAAGTTGGGGAAGAGCTACTCTAAATGGGAGAACAGTAAGACACGCGACTCATTACCAGATGGTTTAAAATAAATTTTTCTCGATTACAGAATTTTTGTTATATCTCAACAATCGTAATGTAATTAAGTTATCCTAATTGTAATTATTAAAGATATAACTGCGAAATATATTGGAATGTTGGAATTTACTTCATGGATAACTTTAATAATAGTCCCGCAATATGTAAGCTTCATAAAATCTTGCTAAAATTCCTTAATCTTCACGTTAGTTTAAATACTGTAGGTCATCCGATTCTGGCCATCGCCCGTAGCTTAGTGGGCAATACGAGTCAGGAGGGTCAGAAACTGGCACAGCGGTCGGGTCAATGAATGCGGCACATTGCCTTAGCTTCTGTAGATTATTATTATTATTTTTATCATCGGGATTCGAACTCCCAACCTCAGTGTCTTCAACTCGCTTATAGAGAAGCGGTGTTACCCTCTGAACTACGAACGCTGGCTAGCTCAGTGAATAACACCGTTTCCTTATAAGCAAAGTGAAGACACTGCACGAGGTCGGGGGTTCGACTGTCGATGGTGCTGGTGGTGATAATTCAGGAGTTAGCGCGGTAGACCCCATTCATCTGGCCTGAGGGCTATGCCAGTTTCCGGCCCAATTAATCCGACTCTCGTCACTTCCCTTGTGCGTATAAACCACCTTTCTATCTTTCCACTCATTCCCTGACGAGGTATAAAACCACACGAAAGCATTTGAAATCGCATCCCCATTTCCACGCGAGTATTTCTACAGAGGGGCTATAATGTAGCAGAATCATTTATAAGAAGTACCTATATGTTATTCGGTTATAAGCATCACAATCAAAAGTCACAGAAGGAAAATTCAAATAAAATTTAATGTTACGTTTTAACTGATCACGTACATGCGGGTATACGAATCGATCGTAAAGCTGGAAAAGGATTTAAAACTTATGATTATGAAATAAAGAATGTTAATGTATGGAGGTGGATAGATACGACTTGGAAAAGAAATTAAAGTTTTCGTTTAGTTTACCCGATTTCAAATAAGTTTAATTATTATCGGAAAAAGATTTACGAACATTTAGAAATAGTGATAAACAGAAATGTCACTGATCAAATTGGTTATCGATTTATTGACTTTACGTTAAAAAGCCCAAATTATGCGAGAGTTATCGACTACTTGGCAAAAGCGGGACTCACCCTCAAAGTCGACTGGAGCAGAAACACTAGCGCCCGTTGTTCAATCGGTAACGCCGTTTCCCTATAAGGGCAGTGAAGACAGTGAAGTCTCGAGTCTCGGGTTCGACTCCTGATGGTGTTGGCTATTAATAAACCAAGAGTTAACGCAATGGACTGCATTAGTCTAGCCTGAAAGACGCGCAGTTTCTGGCTTTCCTTACTGATTAGTATTGCTTTCAGGGACAGTACACCCTCGTTGAATGCTTGCCATGCAATGGGAAGTCAATAACACTATATTTTTAGCATTAAAATGCGGCCTTACAACATCTGATCGACTTGACATTCTATCGACAAGTTAATATTAGGTTAGATTAAGTTGTTAGTTTTTTAGTGTGTCAGTGTTTGGGTCTTGTCGACGAAATAGGTATGGGTCCTCAAAATGACGAGTTTTCGAAGTCGAATCTCCAAAAGATTTAACTCGAATTCATATACCATCCTCAAACGACTGGGTTATAAAATAAATAATTAACATATATATATATATATATATATATATATATATATATATATATATATACAGGGTGGTCCGTAAATCCCTATCTATTTTGCTGAAATAATGATATTTCTATTTTATTTTCTGCAGGTCATAGATGAGGCAAGATCTAGACGTCCAGATACTTCTCAAGAAAATGCCGAATTGGTAAGAGATGCCTTTCAAACAAATTCTGGAATGTCAACTCCCACTGAGCATACCAAAAACGACTGTTCTAAGGATTTTAAAATGAACATTAAAAAAGAAAAGTTACCATATTCAGGTGCTACATGAGTTACACGAAGAGGATTATCCAAGACGAGCCGCCATGTGTACAGAATTGATTGAAAAAATTCAAACAGAAAACTTATTAAATCATATTCTCTTCAGCGATGAGGCGACATTCCACACATGCGGAGGGGTTAACAGTTAACAGACATAATTGCCGTATCTGAGCTAGTGAAAAACCAACAGAGTTCTACGAATGGGAGAGATATTCTCCTAAAGTTAATGTCTGGTTGGGTATGACAAGATCAAAGATTTATGGACATTTTTTCTTTGCAGAAGCTACGGTAACAGGAGCAATTTATCTTAACATGCTTCTGCAGTTTCTTGAACCCCAGCTTCGTTCAGATGGCATTCTCGACAGTGCTGTCTTTCAACATGATAGCGCTCCATATCACTATGCAAATAAATATTTACATAGTGAGATGGAGCTCCATCCAACTTAATTATGTCAGAAATTAGAATCTCTTCTAAAGATGTTTTTCTGCCCTATCCGGGTTCAACTCTAAGAAGGCATGGGGTCCGTCCTGTTCTAGAACTGTGCTTCTGTTCTGACACCCTAGTGACAAATTCTTTCGTCATTGTCTTTCATATGGTATTTTTCTTTCATGGTGGAAATTCTTCGCTCTCATTCAGAGTGTCCCAAAGAAGAATGACCGCTCTCAACCCTCCAACTATCTTCCAACTATTACCCAACTACGTCGATCTCTTGCCTTTTTAAAGCTTTTAAATCTATCCTAAATTGGAAGTTTTTTAACTCCATTCACAATCTTTTTTCAGATCGTCAGTATGAGTTCGGCAAGGAACGCTCTACTGGCGATCTTCTTGTATATCTCTAACTCTTGGTCATTCTCCTTTCGAAATTTCCGTGAAAATCTTGCTATTGCGCTAGACATATCAAAAGCTTTTGATAGAGTCTGGCACAAACCCTTAATTTCCAAACTGCCCTACTTCGGTTTCTGTCCTTCTGTCTGTGCCTTCATCTCTGATTTCCCTTCTGGCCGATCTATAGCTACGGGTGCAGATGACCACTGTTTTCCTAAAGCTATTAATAGTGGTGTTCCTCAATGTTCTCTCCTGTCACTCACTCTGTTCCTTTTATTAAACAACGATCTTTTAAGTCACACGTCCTGTCCTAACCACTATCGATCTTAACAATCTCAACAATCACTTCATGCTTCGCGTGAGACAGCTATGGCGTACCTGGATTCTGATCTTTCTAATATCTGTGATTGGAACAGAGGAAACCTTGTGTTTTTCAATGCTTCAAAAACCCAGTTCCTTCATCTGTCTACTCGTCACACTCAGCCTCGTCACAGTCTTATATGCAACTCAGTCCTCCCTCTTCTCATAACATTCTTGGTGTTTCCTTTTCCTGCGATCTTTCCTGGAAAGATCTCTCATGCTGTTTTTAAAACAGCGAGGCTAGGTACGCTGTACCGGCTCCGCAGTTTCTTCGCCTCCACTTAGTTGCTGTTTCTGTATAAGGGTTTTGTCCGCCCCTGTATGGAGTACGCTTCTCCTGTGCCGGGTGGCTCAACCCACACAGCTCTACTTGACCAGGTGGAAGCAAACGCTTTTCTTCTCATCAGTTCCCTGCCTCTTACTGACTGTCTTCAAGCTCTCTTCGCCACAATGTTACCTCACTCTCTCTTTACTATAGCTATTATAACGGACACTGCTCTTCTGTATTCTCCTACTGCATACTTCCTCCTTTAAGGAGAACTTACAGTAACAGACTTTCGACACATTTTCATCCCTTTACTGTCCAACTCTCTAATCCAAGGGTTAATCGATATTTTCTATCTTTCATCTACTCTGGAACAACGTTCCTCAATTTATCTTTCCCCCCGTTTGTGACCGCCAATCTTTCAATCACCGTACTCAGGCATCTCAAACACTTTGGACCTTGATTTCGGCTCTCTCCTTTTCCTTAGATAGGGGGAGGGGGCGTTTTTGCGAGTTCGCCCTTGGCCCCTCCTCCATGTATTAAAAAAACACACAAAATCATCCTTGTAGATATTCACAATCCACAGGCAGTTAAAGTTTTACTAGAGTTTAATACTCTTAGTAATTAAGAAAATTTGCAGTTTTTCTTTTTCTTCCCTATGTGTATATAAATCACCTCTCTCTCTCTTTCCACGAGGTATAGAAATATACGAAAGCACTTGGAGTTACTTTAGTTTCCATATAGCCGTCTGTCATTAATTAAAATCACGTGATTAATTGTGAATATACGTATATATAAAGTTGTCTCACACACACACACACACAGCGAGGTACCGACATTTTAAAACCCATATATTGAAAAAACTAATGAACCAAACCTAATATAACCTCGGTACCATCAAACAGAGAAGGGCGTGATAAGTGTTCGGAGGCAATTGAGGGCTCGAAGGGTGGTTTCTATTAAATCATTAAATAGCGAAGGGCTCGTCAATCTAACCTAACTTTAACTAACCTAACGTAGTGTAACCTAACCTAATCAAGACCAAGGGCTATTTCGTAGCCAATGTCGTAACATCGCTTCCCATTGATCAGCAAAGTTAAACAACATTGGGTTTGGACAGTAGTTGGATGGGAGACCGTCCTTCGCGTTCAGATGATGTAGCGACCTATGATTCGGATCTCACGTAAAGTTGTAGGTCCCATTCGTCATATGACTTTAGATGTTGCGGAGGAGGTTAAACATCCATCATTACATTCAATCACCCGACAATCAATCTTTTTTCCCGACAGTAGAAATATTTCAAAATTTTTTTTATATAAATTTTTAATGTTTAGAGTTATCAAAAGTGCTACCTCGCAAAAAAATTATCCTACTGCATCTGTTAATTATCACACAATCGACTTCACTTATGCTCAGTTGCCTGCGCGCAACACACACACACACACACATGAAAACAAAATTAAAGAAACGTACATATAAATATACAGGGTGTACACAAATTATCTTTACAACTTCTCTCTCAAATAAAAATATTAGGAAACGAGGGTACACATACCGTTTTTGCGCCATCTGTGAGAGAGTAATAAAGTTTCACATAACCTCAAAAACATTCAATATGGGCAACATTTGTCACACGTAAGACGTCCAACTGTATTCTATCTCCATTCATGTACGCTGCAACATTTTAACGTCAGCTCTTGCAACAGCAACAGCAATTCTGGTCTTTAAATCATCGATGTTGGCCACTGGAGTTGTGTACATGCAGTCTTTTAGATAACTCCATAGAAAAAAGTCTGATCTGGTCGGGAAATGCATGTTAAGGAAATTTCGTACCAATTTCGTAATTTGTGTACACCCTGTACAATAATCTGACAACTACCACGTGAAACTTTATTACTTTCTCTCACAGATGGCGCAAAAACGGTATGTACACCTCGTTTCCTAATATTTTTATTTGAGAGAGAAGTTGTAAAGATAATTTGTGTACACCCTGTACAATTAAATTCAATCTAATGAATGCATCACGAACAAAAAAGAGAATTTTCTCAGTAATGACTTCTTTTTTAACTCCTTCACCCTTTCTATTAGATTCTATTTCACTATTTGAAAAAAGAAAACGAAAAAACGTTTTCCCAATGACCTAAAGCAGTGCACAGTTACTGAAACGCGTATATTACACAAGTCAACAAAAAAACTTTTTTTTTTCGTTGCCAAGGAAATTCGTACGAATTTAGGGTATTTTGGGGTTGCTGAATTCCAAAATGAAAGTAGTTTTTCCGATTTGGCTCTAGTTCTTGAGATAATGAATACCCTCAATTAATAGGAAACGTAACCATAACGCGTGCATATGGGAAACTACCGGAACATTCTAGATGGTGAGACCGAATAAAATGCCATTATGTATTTCATGTGTTTACTTTTGTATGATTTGAGACAATTTCAATGCGATTTGTAAGTAGGCTCCGCCTGAACATTAAATGTTTTGCATTTTTACGTGTTTCAATGGGGTACCAATTATCTCATAAATTAGAGCCAATCTAGCAAAACCGATGTCATATTCGGAATCAGCACCACAAAGTTACCCCAAAATCACTCTAATATGATTGGCAATAAAATGAGTGTTGACCAGTGTTATACTCGTGTGAAATGCGTATACAAAGCGAAGAACTCTTCAGATCGGCTCGTCAACCGAAAGGCAAAAATTTCAAATTCATTCGAACAAAAATGAAATTAACACGCAAAAAAACCTCCATTTTAGTTAAAGTGTATCAAAAGAATAAAAAAAAGAACCTATAAGTATAAAGAGAAGTGCAATATTCTTTTTTATTTTTTTTACCTGCGGTTTTAACTGCATGAGGTCCGATTTAAGTGATGATACAAACTTTGTATTTTTACTACAGCTGGGTCAGTCAAGCAAGCATGGTGTGTGTGTGTGTGTGTGTGTGTGTGTGTGTGTGTGTGTGCTTGCTCCAGTTAGGTTAGTTAAGCATGGCGTGTGTGTGTGTGTTGTTGTTGTTGTTGTATAACTTCCTTCGTAACATCAAGGGTCATGTGACGAGAGGGGCCCTACGGCTTCACGTGGAATCCGAACCACGGGTCCCTACATCATCTGAACGCGGAGGACGGTCACCCATCCAACTACAACCCAGATCCAATGTCGCGTAACTTCGCTGATCGATGGGAGATGGTATTGCGACATCGTCACGACGTAGCCCGTGCGTATGATATGCGAGAGAAGTATAACTAAGAATGAGCAACGTAGAACTCGTAGGTCTCAATATAAAAAGTTGTACAGGAAAAACGATAAGCATGAATTGACTACTCTCTCGTTAACATTACATAATAATTTGAGATGAAATTGTAAATGAAAACGTCTTACATGATTATTACCTTCTTTCCAACCATAGAATGATGATAATCACGCGAACCAAAAGCAATTAAAAGCGGACCTACGCTCATATACTCTCGGGTATTGTACTGATGGAATCATTTAACTTTCTTCGCAAAATCTAAGTTCGTATAATGAAGGGGACCTACGGCTTTGCGTGGGATCTGAACCACGGGTCCCTACATAATTTAGACGCGGAAGACGGTCTCCCATCCAACTGCACTCCAGACCCAATGTCGCTTAACTTCGCTGATCGATGAGAAGCGGTATTAGAACACTGGCCACGACGTAGACCATACACTCTCAGGTGTGTTGCCTTTCCCAAGCTTGAATGATAATGCTATCCAACGTATGTGAATAGCATTAACACGTTTCATACAGGATACAAGCTATATTTCAAGTCTACTTCTTCACCCGCAAATAAAAACCTCATAACAGATTCCAACATACCAAATAGGCAACTAACATAGTAACTTGCATTACATCGTAAAAATAGGAAATACACATCAGAAATCTTTGCTTATTAAAAAGATCACGTGTTCTGTGATTTTATTTTATATATATATATATATATATATATATATATATATATATATATATATATATATATATATATATATATATATATATATATATGGGGACGCAAAAGTCTCACATCATAGGAATTTTCAGTGTTGACTATATTTTTTTTTCTTTTTTTTGGTCGGGGATTGCTGCAAAATTAACAACAGAGGAGAGGGTGAGCTTGATTTTAATGCATGGAATACCAAGTACTACAAATCGATGAATCGGTACAGAATTTAAATTTTGTACCGATTCATCGATTTGTTGTACCTGGCATTCCATACACTAAAACCAAGCTCACCCTCTCCTCTGTTGTTAATTTCGCAGCCATCCCCTACCTAAAAGAAAAAAAAATATCATAATCAAACCTTCGTAAAGTAAAAAATGTGTGTGTGTGTGTGTGTATATATATATATATATATATATATATATATATATATATATACCTTTCAACGTTTCAAATGTTCCGCGCGATGATTCCTCATTTCACGAAGGTCAGGTTTGTCGCCCCTCCTCTCGAGTTGGCCTGGTGAAGTAGTGAGTTAGTTTCTTGTACTCTCCACCTCACATAGCCAGTTCTTAGGTCTTTGGGCAGCTGATTAAACAGTTTTTGTCCTCTCACAACAAAACTATTTTCTTTCAGGGTTAAGGATGTTCCCTGTCTAGCCTTTAATTTGGGAACACGACACAATCTTCCTTTTCTACTTTCCACTGTTGTTTGGGGAGTTACAGGGTTCAGAGTAAGATTAGGGACTAGTTTCTCCATTATTTTTCAAGTGTAAATAATGGTGTATCTCTCTCTTCTCCTTTTCCAGTGAATATAGGTTTAATTCGCGTAACCTTTCCCAGTAGTTTAGTTCTTTGCACCCATTGATCTTGGCTGTGAAGCTTCTCTGAATCCCTTCTAGTTTTCTAATGTCTTCTTTTTTATATGGGCATGTTAGGACCGAGCAGTATTCCAATTTGGGTATGATCAGTGTTTTCAGTAGAGGAATCATTATATTCCTATCCGTTCGTTTAAAGGTTTTCAGTATCTGCCCAGTTACTCTCTTTGCTCTGTTTACTGCTATCTTATTTTGTGTTTCAAATTTCGCATCATCAGTCATTACAACCCCTAAGTCTTTTGCTTTAGAATTTCTCTGAATTTCCTGTCCATCTGGGGTATAATATTCCATGGATTTTACGTCCTCTCTTTTTCCGTACCGTAACAGCTGAAATTTCTCAGTGTTAAACTTCATATTGTTGTCTTCCGTCCACTTGTAGATTCTGTTCATGTCTGTTTGTAGAGATCGTACATCTTCTGGGTTTCTTATTTTTCCACTGATCTTTGTGTCATCGGCAAAGGATGTTACTGTGCTGTCTCTGGTAACGTCCTCATCTATGTCAGTTAGCATGATTATGAAGAGTAGTGGAGCTAATAGTGTTCCTTGTGTTACTAAGCTGAGGACATCTGATTCTGATGAAGATACTCCTTGTACTGTAACGACTTGCCGCCGCTCACTAAGGAAATTATATATCCATTTCCCTACTTTTCCTGTTATTCCCATATGCTTCAATTTATGTATTATGATTCCATGTCGCACTTGTCGAACGCTTTGGCAAAGTCTGTGTATATTACATCGTAGTTTTCATTACTTTCCAGTGCATCAATAATGTTGTGTTCCATTAGTTGTGACAGACATGATCTGCCTGACCGAAAACACACACACACACACACACACACACACACACACACACACACACACACATACATACATACATACATACATACATACATACATACATACATACATATATTATATATATATATATATATATATATCAGTACAATGCGTATAAACACTGCATGCAGTTTTGCGGAAACTTAAAATATAAAGTTTAAGCAAGTCTGAAAAATCTTTTGAAATTTGTATAAAAATCTTTTAAAACCTTGGTTTAAGGGAGCTTCTTTGTTCCCTTTTCAGGAAGTGAAATTATTATAAAATATATATATATATATATATATATACATAAAGGGGACAAAGGAATAAAATAAAGTTTTACTAACAGATTGACCTTTATCCCTCTTCTTTTTCATATAGTTTATTCAATTTTCTTTTTACATAAAACTATACTGAACAGGTTAAATATATATCTCTCTCTTACCGTTATGTTCCACTGCGACTTCATGTCCTCGCACCATTGTTGGTACGGGGGACCGCATTGAGATACCCTGTTGAGAAATTCGCACAGCTCGTTGGCAATGGCCGGATTATTTTCTATTCCGACCCCACCGGCCTCCAACCACTCCTGTTCCGGAAAGAGAAGTCGCATTAACAAGTTACGCATCGAAAGCTTAAATTCATTAATATAATTATATAACAGAATAATGAATGGACGAATAATGTATGTTATGAGTGTACATCGCAAAGGAAGTAAAAATTAAAAATGAGAAAAGATTACCTACAAATATTAAATTTAACATAAATAACTCATTTTGCGACACTTCTCACAGTATAAGTGTTAAAAAATACTTAAACAGCAGTTCCAGTATAATTAGATGATACAGTTGATTACAAAACTCGGAATACACTGGGACACACCTACAGTACCTTATATACACAGGCCAGTCCATACAGACTTTAGTAACTGATGGTACAGTTGATTTCAAAAGCCCTATGTAGCGAAACTACACGTTTCCTACCGATAAATGGCAGTAAGAAAGAATTTCACACTGGACTCTTTTTTTAACAGATTGTACATCAATATACCGAACTAGGAAACCTTTTGACAAGAGCGTCAGTTTATAGCTTGCAGATGGACTATCTTAAGAATTCGCATTCATTACCTTATGGAAAATACCCAAATAATAATAATAATAATAATAATAATAATATTATTAATACTTATAAAAAACTTGTTTTTCTGTAAATGTTTTTGTCCTTTCAGGGAGAGCTTCAGGAACATGTACCAGCAGGCCTTTCAGAAGCAGCAACAGCACACTTTATCACAGTTAACCGCACTGACTAATTGTTAATAAAATGTGTGTGAATTTCCCAAAATAAAAAGTAAGTAACTGCTTCAATTCCGGTTTAAGTAAGAATCATATTTAACACTTCGATAATTATAGTTTGTAATCATCTAAAAGAAATATAAACGCGTCTCGTGCATTTTTAAAAGTTTCTACACTACTCGTTTGAAGACTTCATTTTATATCAACTATGGAAATTAGTGTTAAAAAAAAGTATTGATATTACAATGGTTTGTAGAATATTTCCGTTCCATATATATATATATATATATATATATATATATATATATATACACAGGGTGTTTCAGGAGGAAAGGTCAATACTTCGGGAGGTGATAGTATCGGTCATTGTGAGGAAAAAAGTTCATATGAACATGTGTCTAATTCTGAATGGTTACGGAGATAGAGCTGTTTGAATCTACAAATACAAAAGCATTGTTAATGGTAATCAAGAAAGAGAAACCAATTACTGTTTCTAATATTTAATTTTTAAACATTGGCATTTTGAATGGTATCAGATAAAGAAATGACAAATTTGTTACAGTTTACAATACGTTTTCGAAAATCCCACCGTCAACCTCAATGCACTTTGCAACTCGTGTGCGAAGATCACGTGTTGTTCGTCTGAGTTGATCTTGACGTTCCTTTATGCGGGCAGCAGCATCCAAAATGCGCGCGAGCAATTCGTCTCGTGTATCCACCTTTCTTTTGTAAACTTGACTTTTCATCCACCCCTACAAACAATAATCTAACGGAGAGAGGTCTGGAGACCTTGGTGGCCATTGAATGGGACCACCGCTGGGGGAGGAAGAGCTGCGCGCGCATCAGATTCAAACAGCTCTATCTCCGTAACCATTCAGAATTAGACACATGTTCATATGAACTTTTTTCTCACAATGACCGATACGATCATCTCCCGAAGTATTGACCTTTCCTCCTGAAACACCCTGTGTATATATATATATTCTCTTCCTTTTATATACAAGTTTAATTCCCATTCAATCTTTGTTCAAGAATGATAGAGCCGCGATCCCCCACTCGAGCCCGCAATTGCATCACGGGCTCTTTCTACATTTCCCAATTCAGGAAACTTTTTCCTAAATTTGGAATTCTCACTTCGAGCATTCTTACTTCCGGACCACGGATGGGAATGTGTGTGTGTGTGTGTGTGTGTGTGTGTGTGTGTGTGTGTGTGGTAGGAATGTTTCCATTATTCTCTGAACGTCATGTTTTAAATATATGAATTTGACATCATGACTTTTATATTGTACATCAATTTGACGAGTAGGCCTATTGTTTGAGTACCTTTGTGCAAGAGTCAGGAACCTTTAACAGTTAGAGAGCCACATTATGTCATAAAAGAAAAAGGAATAAAGAGCTACAGATATAAACACATTTTTTATTGTTTTATAATTATAATCGGTGGGTGCTGTAATGGGGGGAATACGCGGCCATACGGCGTATCCCTACCTTAAAATTTCAGGCATGCCGTATAGCTAAGAGTAGAACCCTGGCCATACGCGGGTATACGGCGTATGGCCAAATATCTTTACCTCAGATCACGAAAAAGTCACCAAAATGGCAATTTTGGTGACTCCCTCCACCTTCCCTCGCTGACCAATGGTGGGAGCAACGTATGGGTAAGAAAAAAGTTACCATTACAGCACTGATTATAATGTAGCAAACACACTTATGTGGCCTACCGATAAATACATTATTAAATTAGTAAGAAACTTGTCTGTCTCGTATTAATGATAAAAAATAAAAGCAATACTGATACTAAAGATATTATTACATTAGCAATAATAGTAGTAGTAATAAAAATA
The DNA here is from genome assembly GCA_023014485.1 of Bathynomus jamesi. NCBI lineage: Eukaryota > Metazoa > Arthropoda > Malacostraca > Isopoda > Cirolanidae > Bathynomus > Bathynomus jamesi. Next base: position 501,267 of record JAJOZX010000697.1, on the reverse strand, counting down.
TTATTTGAAACAAATATAGTGCATTGTATTATTCACACATACAGGGTCTCCCAAAAAAAACTATATACTCTTTATAGCATCATATATTTTGTAATTTAAAAAACAAAACAATATATTGTTATAGCAATTGCCAATGAAAGGTAAATTAGTAATCTAAGTGATCAAAATGTTATAGCGAGTTGTTTGCATATAAAATTTAATTAACTACGACAAGTGCTCAAAATGTTCTCCGGCGGCATGAATGCACTTTTGAATGCGTCGACTAAGCTACCTTCAAGCTGAATGGCACAGTAAATCGACACAACTGCAGGTACTGGTCACTTGATAATCCACACGTTTATGTGGATAAACATGTTAATTTACCAGGATTAACAGCATGGTGTGGTTTATCATCCAGGGGTTTGGTTGGACCATTTTTCTTTAATGGGACGGTTACCGGTGCCGCATATCTCGACATCCTGCGGACAGAAATTATACCTGCAGTTCGGAAGTTGTTTGGAAACGACGACTTTTACTTTCAACAAGATGGAGCCCCCCCATCATTATCATTGTGATGTCAGAAGGTACCTCGATGAAACGTTGCCTAACCGTTGGATAGGACGAAGAGGAAGCGTTGAGTATCCTCCACGTTTACCGGACTTGACTCCACTTGATTTTTACTTGTGGGGCTACCTGAAGGATGCAGTTTATGGTACAAGACCTGCAACACTCGAACACCTTAAGGATGCAATTAGGGAAAAGTGCGAGACCATCACAGCATCCACGTTAGTCCATGTCTGCGAATCAGTTAGTCGACGCATTCAAAAGTGCATTCATGCCGCCGGAGAACATTTTGAGCACTTGGCGTAGTTAATTAAATTTTATATGCAAACAACTCGCTATAACATTTTGATCACTTAAATTACTAATTTACCTTTCATTGGCAATTGCTATAACAATATATTGTTTTTTTTTTAAATTATAAAATATATGATGCTATAAAGAGTATATAGTTTTTTTTGGGACACCCTATATTTCATTTCAAATTTTTTTTACCTTATTATTCTGGTCAACAAATTTGACTTTTTATTTGTTTCTTCGACGAGGTTCTGTGTTGAGAGACTTTTCAACGCTCATTACGAATATGACCTTGAAATTTTTGTATCACGTAGGGTTCTTGACAAAACTGCGAATTAAGTTTCACCCAAAAGCATACAAAACTGCATATGTTGCATTGTATGGGACGTACTCTAACATTATATTAACCATACCTAAAATATCTTTCTTGACGACTTGTGTTTATAGGCAACATTTGGGGCTTCCCTGATTAATGTCCAGCAGTCAGCCAGCATTGTTGGGTCCCACCTGCCTTAGTACCATTTTTACATTGTGGAAATGTCCTGGTGAAATCTTTCCCCATGTTCGTCAATAACATCACCAAAGTTGGTCGGAAAAAATTCCTAATGGGAGTGCAGGAAATACGAGGATTGATCAAAAAGTTCCGGGAAACATGTATTTATTGCAAAACTAAATGTCACATACCCAATCAAATTTGTCTCCTGATTGTAAAGTGATTCCAGCGGTCCAGCCATTTATTGAAGCACCTGTTACACTCTTCTTTCGGAATGTCCTTCAATTCTCGTGTCGCATTTTGTTCGATCTTTGGTACTTTCTGAAATCTTTTCCTGTTCAGAGTGTTTTTCAGCTTGGGGAACAGGAAAAAGTTACAGGGTGCCAAATCCGGCGAATACGGTGGTTGGGGAACCAGTGGAATGTTGTGCTTCGTTAAGAATTCCCTTATGGAGAGTGCAAAATGCCCGGCAAAATGGGCGTCGAGTTCGTGGATATTGCATCACGACAATGCCCCCTCTCTCACAGCACTCTCCATAAGGGAATTCTTAACGGAGTACAACATTCCACTGGTTCCCCAACCACCGTATTCGCCGGATTTGGCACCCTGTAACTTTTTCCTGTTCCCCAAACTGAAAAACACCCTCAACGAAAAAAGATTTCAGGAAGTACCAAAGATCGAACAAAATGCGAGACGAGAATTGAAGAACATTCCGAAAGAAGAGTATAACAGGTGCTTCAATAAATGGCTGGACCGCTGGAATCACTGTTTACAATCAGGAGACTACTACTTTGAAGAGACAAATTTGATTGGGTATGTGACATTTAGTTTTGCAATAAATACATCTGTCCCGGAACTTTTTGATCAGTCCTCGTATACCTTTAAGGACATATTGCACCCCATAAACCTAAACGTTTCAAGCATCTCCTTAACGAACTGCACGTAGTTCGGTGCTTTGTTCTTACCTAAAAGGTTCTTGAAGACTGTTTCAAAGGCTTCTCATGCAACCCTCTCAGTTCCGTCTAGGACTTCATCGAAACGGTTGTCATTCATAACTTCTCTAATCTGTGCTGTGGATCAACAAAAACGCCTTCTTTTATCTTTGTTTCAATTATTCGCAGAAACTTCTGTTTTAAGTATCGAAACCCTTCACCTTTCCTGTTCATCGCTTTCACGAAGTTTTTTATTAATGTGAACAGGTGGCAGGTATATCATCTTTGGATCAACCAGCTCTTTATGTGCGACGCTCTTTCGCCCAGGAACTAAAGCTTAATGAAGTAGCCACTCCTTAATGGCATAATGAGAATCTCTGGCCCGACTATCCAACTCTTAAGAAAAGCAGCAGTACTTTGTATATCCCAGCTGCATGCTAAGAAGAAGCGCTACGAATTTTAAATCGCCACAGATGTGCCAGTTGTACTTAGTGTATTCTATGTAGTTCAAAACAAGCTCCATATTTTCCAAGGACTCTTTCATATGAACAGCATGTCCGACGGAAATTGATGGATAAACGTTTCCATTATGTAACAGCACAGCCTTCAGACTTAACTTAGACGAGTCAATGGACAGTCGCCATTCTTCTGGTTTATGTTCCTGACCAAGTGCAATCATCAATCCGCTCACATCGTTACACTAACAGATTTCAGCTCAAAGAAAAACATTTGGTCAAATCGTTTTGACGGTTGCGGGACACAGAAATGTTAGTTTTTGCCAACAAATTCCACCCTTGCAGCCTAGAACCTCGTAGCTCTGCTTGATTCTTAGATAAGCTTAAGTCACTGACGAGGTCGTTTAACTAACCTTGTGTAATTGAGGCTCTCTTGACTAAGGTGGTTGAAAATCTAGGTCCATGTCTTGTTCCAATTCCATAGGCTCGTCTACGGTAGTTTCATCTTCTAGGGTCCACGTCTTTGGCCGCTCTGGTATCGGAAGATTTTCACCGTGTGGCATCGGTCTTATTGCCGAAGCAAGATTTGGATATTCAATCGATGTTTTGCTTTCAGAAATAAGTCCAGAAACATTCTTCAAACAAAGGTTTGACGTGATATCTCCGCTCTCTCCAAACCATGGGGACAGCAAATGGCATGGATCGGCCATGTGAGATTTACTGAGCAAGATGCACAACAAATATGAGGAGCCCAGCTCTTGTCTTGGTCCCCTATTTTGCATCCGAAATAGAGTTCGTACGCTTTTTTTAATGAAAGGAGTGACACTGTTCCTTTGAGATTTGAGTGAACTCACCGCATACGTAACAAAGTATCAAGGTTGTTAACACATTTGCGAGACAATGGCTTTTTAGACCTTTTGACATACAAACGTTGAATGACAACCAACAAACGACTAACGACAGTGTTTTTTCAGACAATGTAGTGCAGCAGTTACTAACTGCATAATCTTACTAACACAGTTGCATAGGATTTAGAGATTTTAGCGCCCAATGAATTTGAATTTTTAAGCACCTCAAAAAATGGAAAATAATAAGTCTCATGATATTTCCTTTTGCAATATGGAATATTACGGTCAAGCGACTATTTAAAAAATAAACGTTACAAATACTGAAGCTGGTAATAATGAAATAAAGGAATAAAAAAAATTCTCGAAACCCGTGCGTGATATAGAAATTTCAAGGTCATTTCTGTAATCAGCGTTAAAAAATCTATAGGAATCACGATTTCGTTGAGGAAACAAAATCCTTGTTGGTCAGTGATTAGTAGTCAAGTAAGTATTCGATATATCCTATTCAATTTAAGAGCCACAGGTTCCCGACTCTTGCCTTAGGGAAATGAACTGACTTTTTATACTAAATTTTATATCTATATATATATATTTATTTATTTGCAATAGCTCTATTGGTTATAACATTAATAAATCATAGATTAAACCTAGGATTCAGCTTATATAGTATGTACTTGTAGACATGGGCGTCGATTGCGGGAGGGGGGGGACATGTCCCCCCCCCCCACTTTCGTGGATGAATTGCTATAAATGCTAAGTATTAATGGCACCTAATAAGAAGTTATATGTCGTATTATATGCATATGCAAGTGTAATAGCAATATTATAAATTATTGTCATGAACATCAGTGTATATTTATCATGGAATTTAGCAGTCAATTTGCATTTTAATAATTGCACGTAGCATTTGTGTGTTCTTGGTCATTAAGTACGCGAAATGGAAATACAGTATGTTAAATAAACGGTTTTGTTACGTATCATTTTCAATATCAAAGTGTGATCAAAGTGCAGTTTTTATTTGTTTTATATTTCACGAACATATTTTGTTATCAGTTTATGTACATTGACCTCTGTTGTCTATAGGTAATAAAAGATTTATTCCGGTTAAACATGTGTGTGATATTATGTTACATGAAAGGTTAAATATTATATCAGGTCATCCCATAAGTAATGTCGTTTTTTTGCATTGCTAAACTCGCGTCGTGTTTGCACATGTTTCTCTGTATATTTTGTGGAAAACTCGAATTTTTATGTGTTTAGACATGTTACTTCTCACTCTAAGTGAAGTTTCATCGTGTTAACAATCTTCGTTTATTTCACCCTTACGGATAAGATGGAGGTGTCAGAGGAACACACCAGGCATATGGTGTCCGGCGAATTTGTCTACAACAATTTGTCTAAAGATACAATTCATCTACAACAATTTGTCTACAACAATTTATCTACAGCAGTCTACATATACAATTTATCTACAATAATTTGTCTACATATACAATTTGTCTAGAGCGGAAAAATGAAAGCTATTTGATGTTAATTATTATTAATTTTTTCAAAAAATGAAAAATTTGTTTCTGCAATCGGTTTTCTTGAGAAATGATAAAGAAAAATGTTATTGGATATTGAATAAATTTATTTACTGAAACGACGCAATACATTCCAACATCTTTTTGAATAAGTCCGAGCTGGTGTGGCGCTTACGCCATACAAATTCACAAAAAATGACAAGAACTAGTGCGATATCTTGCAAAAAACAATAGTATAAGAAACTCGATTAGGTCAGGTTAGGTCAGGTCAGGTTAGGTTAGGTTAGGTTTCTCAAGAAAACCGATTGCAGAAACAAAATCAGGGTCATCGACTGCCCTTGTTTTCAATTTCGTAGGAAAATCGAAAGCAGTCCATGAAACATACTAGGTCCAATATTAGTAATAGTTTCTCTAGACAAATTGTATCTGTAGACAAATTATTGTAGATAAATTGTATCTGTAGACTAATTGTTGTAGATAAATTGTTGTAGGCAAATTGTTGTAGATGAATTCGCCTAAAACCCAGGCATATAATGCTTTATGAGTTTAGAAAATGAAATAACGCGACTGCAGCCGCAAAAAATATTCAGGATATTTATGGGGAGGAAGCTTTAAATGTAAGGAAATGTCAAAGATGGTTCCAGAAGTTTAGGTCTGGTGGCTATAGCTTAACTGATGAAGCGCGCTCGGGCCAACCTGTTGAGTTCAATGATGACCTTCTGATAGCTACACTTGAAGAAAATCCTGCTGTAACTGTTAAAGAACTTGCCCAGCGACTAAATTCGACCGGTTCCACAGTTCATCGCCACCTGCAACGACTGGGAAAAGTGTCGAAACTTGGGAAGTGGGTTCCCCATACGTTGTCACCAGACAACTGTAGAGATCGCGTGAACATTTGCTCTTCATTGCATTTTTGGCAACTTCAAGCACCGTTTCTGAATCGACTCATTACTGGGGATGAAAATTGGGTGCTTCATCACAATGTTAAACATCATCGGCAGTGGGTCAGCGCTGGTGAATCTGCTACACCACAGCCAAGAGGACATCTGCACCCCAGGAAGGTTTTGCTGTGCGTTTAGTGGGATATTCAAGGAGTGGTTCATTTTGAACTGTTGCAGCCCAATCAAACCATTACAGCCGAAGTCTACTGTCAGCAACTTCAAAGACGGAGCGTTGCATTGCAAACAAAACGTCCTTCTTTGGCCAGTTGCAAGGGTGGTGTGTTTCAACAGGACAACGCGCATCCTCATACTGCTCAAATCACCACTGCCAAAACTGAACAGCTTGTTTGGGAAAAAATTCCACATCTTCCGTATTCACCAGACCTTGCACCATCAGATTACCACCTATTCAGAAGTTTTCAAAACTATCCTGACGGGAAAAAACTTGAAAGTTTCGAGGCTATCAACATTGCCCTCTCCGAGTTTTTTTGCTTCTAAACCGAAGGAATTTTATCAATATGGAATTGAAATGCTTGTAGAGAGGTGGCAGAGAGTCATAGAAAGTGAAAGAAAATATAAAATTGATTAAAATTTATTTTGATGTAGTTTTATTTTCATTTGGAAATAAAGGTAAAAAAAACGACATTACTTATGGGATGACTTGATAAATAGTTTCTATTGCGTTTCTTATTTCTGCAAAAAAAAAAAATGTTTAAATAAAAAGACTAAAATGATTAAATACAATCGGTTTTTTTTTTTCAACATGCTGAGAAAAATACAAAACACGGGTAAATGGTAAATTACGACATTGATATATTACACGCAACAGCTACTCAGAGTATTGTTTGATTCGCTGTTTGAAGGCGAAGTGTCCCCCCCCCCCCCAACTATTTTAGAGCAATCGACGCCCCTGCTTGTAGATAAAACTCTTAAATGAAACTCGTAAATAAATACTCAGCAAAGGTGTCACACGGACAATTTCCCGCGCTTTCTTAATTGGAAAATGCCCAACTTGTCAAATAATTTTGCAGATTTAGTTTTACAAAATATTTTACAGTTAAAACGATCGTAAAATGTCAGAGTAAAATACTTAAAGTGTCATTCATTTTTAAAACTTAATGTTCCGTTTCTCATAATAGCATTTTGTCACATCGTTAAGTTATAATCTTATATAACTGATACTCCAATTTTGATCTATATCTTTTTTTTGGCTGGTCGTGTAGGAAGATATACTGCACATATTATATTAACAAATAAATACAAGATATACACAAATGTACTATAGATCTGTAACGGTGTTAATACAAGCAAATAATTCGGCAATAAGACCAGCATCAAATCCCTGTAAATATGTGGTCTCTGCTAATAGAAAATATATTTTGGAGAACGAAGTATCACTAATAAAAACAACAACAAAAATACTAAAATTGGTAAGTAATACTTAAAAAGGATTTAGAAACTGTGGCAAAAGTTGCGCAAAAAGACATAAAACTTTTTTCATCTCAAATGATTTGACTCCGAAACGAGGTGAAAAACAGTTGACACGAAAATATATTCTTCATCCATTTGATCCCCGTAAAAGATTGGGGGTATGTCGAACAAACGTGAAACGTGCGCCTCGAGGAGCTTTCTGCAAGACGACTACTTTCGAGAAATCTTGCCACCCTATCGGTGGCAAACATTTGGGGAGCCAAACGCCAAAAATAGGCGGCTAAGATAACGATAGGCATGAAACGTTCTTAATACTGTAATTACTACTAATGGATACTAATTAATAAAGTGTCCTTACCTCGACACAGGAGAGGACCGCACGGTGCACAGCTGGAATGTCGACCACAATGTAAACTGGCGAGTCTAAGCGTCTGTAGGGTGTGGGCGTGAGACTACTGGAGGCGGAAGATTGGCGGCGGGGGTCTTCTATGGGACGAGGGGGGGAGATGGGAGAGAGAGCGGGTGAAAGATGCTTGGGGGAAGGAACTGCTGAATTAGGGGAGGGGTGTTGGGAGGTGGGAGAAAGGAAGGGGGAACAGCTTCGAGGTCGTTTGATGGGGGAGGGGACGCGGGAAGAAGCAGGGGAGCGTTGGGGGGAGGCGTGGAGGGGGGTTGAAGTGACGTGGCACCTCCCTGAAGTGACAGAAGAGGGAGAGAGGCGCCTGGGGAAATAGAGGGTATGAGCGGAGAGGGTAGGGCGAAGGATGGGTACGGTGAGGGAGGGGGAGAGGGAGGAGATGGGCAGTTGGAGCTGCGAGCAGCGGAGGTGGGCGGAGGACGCCCCTCGCGCCATTTCGGGCGTGAGGGAGGGTGAGCGTGTCACGGGCGTGGCCCTTGACATACGCTCACCTTCGCCCTCAAACGTTACCCGCGGCACCGACCTCGACCGCGGCCTCAGAAAAGACGAGGCATCGCCCCTGTCGTAGGATGGAAGGTTAACAAGCTGCCGCTGGAAAGCCATGATGTATTCCTCCAGGTTGCGCGACTGCGACAGTGCAGGGGTCGTTGACCTCTCTTTTTCCTCGCTCTTTTTGGGGGTCGCGCCCTCGGGAGGAGGAGGAGGAGCAGCAGCAGCAGGTGGTGTTGGTTCCTCCTTCTGTTGTCTGAGTCCCGAGAACCGGAAGCTCTTCCTGTTCTTGCTGAAGAAAGAAGGAGAGGTGGAAGGAGAAGAGTTGTTGGAAGAGCTACTTGAGGTGGTTCGGGAGTCTGATCCCCGCAGTCGTGAGGGGAGGAACTGCTGAAGGGTGTCGCTCACATCGAGGGCGCTCAAAGCCACCAGCGTATCCTTCAAGCGCCACCCACTTCCCTTTCCCCCTCCCCCTTCCACCACTCCTCCCTCCCTCTGGTTGTCAGAACTGTAGTGACGAAGAGCGAATTGCTTCTGCTGGCGCTGCTGCTGTGACTGTTTCTGAGAGGTTTCACTGTGACTTCTACACGGGGTGACCTTCGGGTGCTCCTTCTTTGATGCCTTTTCTTCTTGAGAGTCGCTCTTGAAGGGCAGCGACCCTTTACCTTTTGGAGCCTCCTTATGGGGTACCTCCGGCTGCGTGGTCGTGGTCCCCGGAGTCGGAACCTTCTCCTGAGAGACATTCTCAGCGAAATCTAACGTGAGGTTGACCCTTCTGCGCCTGCGCAGGGTGGAAGCATCAGTATCTGTGGAGGGAGACCTTGTTCTCCAGGCCTCGGAGGAATAAGAGGCCCACGACTTCCACTTGGTGAGCTGTTGCATGGAGGAGAGAAGACGGTGAAGGAGGAGACGAAGGAAAATGACAGGATGGAGGACTAGAGGGAGTCCCACCAGCAGACAAGACAGAAGGCGGCGACTCAAAGGACCGTCCTCACTGCTCCCACGCCCGCACACCCACACCCGCTTTAGGCCTTGCCCACACCCGCCTGAAATAGGAAACGTCTTTCAGTCATGTTACATAAAAGCATAAAGAGGTTCGGACTCGCGTATCACCCACATGATAACAGTCCAAGTTAAATGAAGGTTCATTAACTAAGTAACGCCGAAGGGCGAGGTTTTGATCCAGTTACATTTCGTAACAGAGAATGGGTGGGTGGTAAAATTGTATCAACCAGCATTCGTAGCTTTGTGTAACACAGCTTCCTTATAAGCGAAGTGAAGACAGCGATGTCGGAGTTTGACTACCGATGGTGCTGGTAATAATAATAATAATCCAATGGCCGTATCAACTGTCGTGAACGCTGCGCACGTTTCTCACCCTACTCATTATTGCTAAGGTCTGTATTACGTAAGGGTTAGTGCAAATATAATGCACTAAAAGAATGTAGAAGAAAAGGTATGCAACGGCTCACAGCTCCCAAAATCTAGTTTTATATCAGTCAAATAATTGAATTTAATACGTTTTGTTACAAGTAAATTCACTTGTATGAAATAATGAACAAAAAAATATCTATTTTAAATGGTCTTTTGTTTTTATTTGTATTGTTTAATCTCCTTCGCAACATCTAAGGGCATATGACGGAAAAGACCTACAGCTTTAAATGGAATCTGAAACACGGGTCGCTACATAATCTGAACGGGGGAGTGGGTGTGGGGGTATCCCGAAATGTTAATTACAAACCAGTTAAAACGAACATTAAAAATTTAATTTTGTTTTTTTGTTTTTCGTAGTTTTAATTGGCAAAAAAAAAAGTGTTATTTCAGCTACTTGATGGGTTTGAGCTTATATTCAACAAGAAGTTGGGTTGTTAAATTAATAGATTTTCATTTAAAGCGTTCGGACGCTTGTCTGCAGTTGTGAGAATTTTGTTTTTAGGGTACGATTTTTTTCTTATCTTTCCTTTTAGTCTATCTTATTTTTAGATTATTTTCTTTCTCCTTTCTTATATTTTTATTCTTTTACTCCAGGTTAGTTCTATTTTATTTTTTTTAAAGGCCTGTTCCGGAAGGCTCTGATTTTCAGGGAGAAAATTTGCGTTTTCGCTTTCCAAACAGAACAGATATATATATATATATATATATATATATATATATCATCTTGGTTAACCTTGGTTTTCCTTCCACCCGAATTCTTTATTCTGACGAAGGACAAGCTTGTCACTCCACCTTAGACCTACAGTTTAACGTGGAATCGAATCCGAACCACGCCCCACCACGTCCGGTCAGAAATTATAAAGTCCTCGCCCGGACTCCATCTCACGACCTCCCGATCAGCAAGCAGCCCAGCGTCCTAACTACTAGGCTACCCAGGGTACCCATTTATCTAACAACCAATTTTTTTTTATTGTGTGGAAGGATGAATAGTTGGGTTTTGTTGCACGCCGCCTGCCGTCACCGGGTCTCGATCCCGGTGTCGATGGATTCGTAGTTAGTGATGCTAACCACACCACCACCGAAGCGCATATATATATATATATATATATATATATATATATATATATATACAGTATATATATATTTGCTGCAAACCCACAAGGAAAAAGAAAAACGATTCCAAGGCCTTTCGTGTACTGACGAGGTGTAACTGAATACACGAAAGGCCTTGGAATCGTTTTTCTTTTTTCTTGTGGGTTTGCAGCATTCATTCATTTCACGTGTTAATTGTGAAATTCATCCCATATATAATATATATATATATATATATATATATATATATATATATATATACAGGGTGTCCCAGAATTAACTATCTATTTCAATGAAATCGGACAAATTTAATAAAAACTTACATAATTTTGTGTTTATTACTAAATTATGATACAAAAACAAATAGATTTATA